>OX579634.1:34004744-34543134 GCA_951230915.1 Antitrichia curtipendula | reverse complement strand
ATTGATGATAAAATTGTGGACATGAATTTCCCGGAAGATGGGATCAAACTTTCTTGGAGAGGATGTGACATTTTGAAGTATGCCTTTGAAATTAAACATTATCGTAGAAGCTGTAGAAGTATTCCTAGAGCTCAGAGATTGGCAAGGGAAGAGATAAGCAATGGAACATTAGCTATAATGCCTGCCAATACGTCAAGTGTAGAAGAAGGGGCAAGTTTACAAGCAGCCCTACCTATTGCCCCTCGTGATGCAAATGTAGAAGAAGGTGCTACTAGAGAGGTTGTCCCACAGGGTTTGGGATCTAGAAAAAGACAACTACATGCAAGATTGAGGGATACTTAGAGCGCATTTTTGGTAAGTACAGTACTTGTAGGGCATTTGTCATTTGAATTTTCTTCCCTATGGAAATTTTCAATAAAACTAGGGTCCTTGTAATTTTTGGACATCAATCATGGAAGATGCAATAGGGAGATGGAAATTAATTATGTCAGTGATGGGGGAAACATTCCCTACCCTTCATTGAAATTGCTGGGAAGTTATGAGTCGAAAGTTTTGAACAGAGAGATTGGAGATGCTTATACATTGGTGAAGGCACCTGGCTGAATTTGAGATTGATATGATGCAGGACAAATCCTCACATTGCGCCAAATGAAAATTAAGGTATATCTTCACATTTCATTTCCTCTCCTTGCCCTGACTGGTCATGAAGTGATATTAATCGTCCTCATTGTCTAATTTGTACATGCTATTGCAGGAAACATCAGCAAATATGATAGAGTGTATTGTTGATTAGCGCCACATCGATATTGATTTCTCTAACCTATAGAAAGTGTATCCTATAGAAAGTGCAGGTAAGAAGATTTTTAAGTTGCAAATGCTTCCAAATTTTTACCTATTTTGAAGGGTTTCTGTATTGTCATAGTGAAGGATATGAATTATGACTTTGTGTTTTGTCTTTTGTATTAGAATAAGATAATTGGTAGCTGGGGTCAGTTAAGGAGATGATATAGCCGTTTTAGTATCCTTTATCTTAGCTTTTCTGCTAAACTTAGTCTAATAAACTTTTGGTTTAGTTGACTTGGAGGAACTCTTTTTTTTAATCAGCTTGCAAATACCCTGTGATGTTTGATTGCTAATCAATGGTGCGCTTGATAGGCTTGAGACATGGAGAAAGAGACGAATTCACTTCCATGATTTCATGTTGAGTGTTCATACTTGATTGCAAGTAAGTTGTGGTTCGATGCCCTCTGATGACTTCTTTGTTTGTGAGTTTAAAAAAGAATTGAATGGTGAATCTGAGTGACTGATTTGAATGTAGGACAAAGGAGGTTTTGCTTGGGTGCTTGAGGTTCAGAACAAGGTCTCCTATCTTTAATGTAAGAGAGATTCTTAAACTAGTGACATAATGTAGGCCTTTTGGTTGTTGTATACTAGAGAGTTAAGAACCAAATTAATTCTTTTCCAATGTAATTCTTAGTTTCTCTGAGTTTTGAAGTGATTATGCTAATTGCTCAGAACATGATAAACTGTGTTTGCAGAAGAGTCGAGGCATGAAAGATCCACTGGAGAAAGTTGCCGAGGGAATCGCAGAAGAATCAATTTTGCTTTGTATTGACAAGTTCATGGTTTGTTTCTAATTGCGAGGACCAGTTGCTCAATATTATTGAAACATTACTTAGGGTTTTTTTCTACTCTGAAAAATTGGTTTAGTTGCTTTTTCAATACACCGGGTGGGATTTATTCATCTTTAGATCTTGAGTTACTAGATATTGATGGTGGTTTAGTTGGGGTGCATAGGTTACAGATGTTGTTGATGCTCTTATATTGAATCGACTTTTCGACCATCTTTTCAGAAATGGAATTGTGGGTGTTTGCAAACTTCAGTTGTTGATGTCTATTTTCTAGAGACGTTGAAGATGTTAAATATCCGTTGTGGTAGCCAAACTACTGCCTCTCAAGATTGAATTGTTTTGAATGAGGGCGAGTAGTTCTGGATATGTTGGCAGGGAATAATTCCGAATTGTTAATAGTGAGCAAAAGTTTAATTTCATCTCAAGTGATTTTAGCACAAAAATTATATTACAAAAATAGGCGGATGGACGTCTATCCCTTTATTACCTCCTTCAATTACAGTGTTAGAAGCACAATGGATATAATGTTGGTTTTTTTATAGGTGGAATGAGATAATAAAACAAAATAAAGTGCTCATGGATTCTGCACTTTTACGGATTTTGGTGCTGTTCTTATATTTAAAGTTTATGTTGCAGGTCATGGTATCAACTTCAAACAGGGCACCTGATAAGCTTTATGAGGGTGGCTTGCAACGGATCTTTTTCTGCCGTTTATTGCAAAGCTCAAAGTATGCAACCCTACAAAGCAAGTTTTGGTTAACTTATAAGCTTGTGCTTTTGTTTACATTTTTGTCAAATTTGTTGATGATTTCCTCTTAGCTAGACCTTCTTCTATTTTAACATTACTCTGGTTTATGAATGACCAATTGCCTTATTGAGGTTTTGTAGGAGCGATGTGTTTGGATCAACCACGGACGATCGAAGATTGACCGCTGTAAGTTTAGTTTTCCCATTGCCATTTGAATGCTATGTCATCTAATGTATCAGCTTTCCTGTCCACTATTAGGATTTTCCACCAGGAAGGTCAAGGTTCTCGTTTGAAAGGCAACTATCTAATCATGTCCACATATTGGGTACTTCTGTTTCCTAAAACGTGAAACTCATTTCTTTTATTGTTTTTTCTATCAAGTAAACAGGCTGAGACCGGGTTTTATTTCATGGGGCCTGGGGCCTCTGAAACTCTGCTGAAATTGTTTATTGCTGAGCTAGATGGAAAGGAAGCCAAGCCAATGACTGTGGAGGTTATCATGGGTAGAAAATTAAAGGTATGATAGAAGGACCTTAAATGGAAACATGTATAGGACTGGAACTTGTGGTGATTGGGATGGTGATTGTCATTTTGCAATTTGAATCACGGGGTGTTCTCTTATATAAATGTTTTTCTTAAAATTAAAATTTCCTTCTTACCCTTTTCCTAAAGGGGTTACACTACTTTCGGGTGTTATGTCGTATTCAAGCCCGTGGTGCTCATCATCTGAGAACATGTGTGCAGGTCCCTTTGGCACATGCAAGCTGTGCGTTGTTCCAGTTCCACGAGTTGTGCGAGATGCCATTGGACGTTGCAGACTTCTTTGGACTATTCAGTAAGTGCTCCTTGTGAACTGCTTAGTAAGGTTTTATAACTGCAATAGAGGATTGTGCAGTTGCAATACATATTGTCATAGCTGTTGTAGCTACAGCGTGTTATAACGAGGGAAGGAAGTCTGTCTCCTGAGCACGAGTCTCTCATCATAAAATTTTGACATGCTATTGCACAAGTCATGAGCAGATGCCAGCAGATATGAAAGAGTATATTGATTCCTTGCAGGTTTGACTGCATTGAAATTAAGCTTGATTATAGTGATGTTAGTATGAGTGTGTGATAAGTACTGTAAAATGGTGTCATTCCTCTCAATGGGGACGTGAGGGCCTGGATGACATGGAGTCTGTGAATTAAAAAACTAGAAGTATGCTTGTATGACAATCTTGCATGTTAATTGTCAACTAATTCTTTTGTCAAATGAGCTCTTGCTTGTAGGATTGACAACTCTCTGTAAGGAAGATGAATCGTTGCAAGGAACACCAACAGTTGCTTTTGAAGTTCAGTTTCTTCCTAGAAAAGACAAGTACGTGTATAATGGTGCCTGTCGGAGATTGAAGAACTGAGGAATGCAACTAATTCGGCAGGGTTCATGTTGTAGAATGATAGAGTTAGTCATAGATGAGTGCTTGTGATCGTTATCCTAGCACGTTCTCCTAGCAGTTGCAGAGCTGCACGAACGTAAGGACTCCATTCAGTTGTGTGAAGCTACGATGTTCATCCATCTAAAAGGAATATCAATCTATTTTTCATCCGTGTTTGTCCATCAAATATTGCAATTGCATCCATCCGAAATGTTTTTTTTCATCCATTTACATCCATCAAAGTTGATAGTTTCATCCATCCAAAAAGCAAAATTTCATCCATTTGCATCCATCCAAATTGATAATTTCATCCATTCCAAAAGTAAATTTTCATCCACGTTCATTCATCCGAAATGATAATGTCATCCATCTAATAAACAATTTTTCATTCTTACATCATCGTATTACAACAAATTTTCCCTGTGAGTTCCCGGTGATTTTTTCCCGGTGTTCCAATGTAAATTCCCTGTGTGTCTCATTTTTCCCGCTGTGAGAGAAAATTCCCGGTGTTCCCTTCGGCACACTACGAAACACCGGGAATTCTCCCCATTTTCCCCACGGGAAACTCCATATAAGCTCCCTGTGAACTCGCTTGGATTTTTAATTTCAGTGTTTGATGAGGAGGTTTAACAGTATGTGATTACATGGCAATGGATTTAAGTTTCTGTATTCGATGGGAAGGTTTGACGTACAATGAGTTGATACTTGAAACGTCAATTTCGTCAGTTTTGTTGAATTGACAGAATGTCACGACTTTAACACTGTTCTGAAACGCAAATCCATACCTATCCTATTTTTAAGAGTTTTCGGAAGATGAATTTACCACAAGTTCTGGGGCTCAGAATCGCGGAAATTAAACGAATTGACGTGGTTGGGTGCAGATATGCAACCGTCACAACTTTACAGCTGGCCAATATTGCAATTGCAGGAGCAAGGGTGTAAGAAATTCGGAAGTACTTGACGGAGCCGCAGACGGCCTTGGGCTTGTTCGGCAGCTCCCGTGCTGGCAAATCCACTTTTGCAAAGATCGCTTTCCATGCGGACTCGCAACCTGGCGCAGGGCCCGACAGTCGCACGAGGGTTATGCGCTACTGGACTTGCCCTCTCCCTCTTACCGCAGGCCGGAACCGGCAATTCACTTTGATTGACTTTCCAGGAAACACCGACTGCACTGCGCAGGACTGGTACATTCGTGGGCAATTGTTTGCAAGCGTGATAGTCATAGTGTTGAAATTGGATGAGATAAACACAGATCAAGATGTCACCCTCATTAGGAAAGTAAGCATTTCAACCCGCAACTACCTGTCCATAATTTAGTGAACTGCGTCATATTATATGCAGCCTGTTTACTTGAATATTAGGACTCGTTTAATTATGGTGGTTTGGGTCACAACGGACTTTCTTGGAATTCCCTCCGACTAATTTGGAGATTCTGCAGTTTTTCCCTGCAAGATTCTCCTAGTTTTCATGTTTCCCTCACAACGGACTTTCTTGGAATTCCCTCCAACTAATTTGGAGATTCTGCAGTTTTTCCCTGCAAGATTCTCCTAGTTTTCATGTTTCCCTGTGTTCTAATGTCACCATGGAGGGATCTTCAAAGAATTCTTGTACAAGAAAAAACCATGGATTTTCTTTGCAAGTATTTCGTAAATTCTCTCCAAATTCCCCGTGTAAAATTCAAATTGGTAGACTTTGTATACATTTTACATTTCAATGTTGTTTCCACCTAATATTTGGTAGATTTTAGAAGATGCAATTGTCCCATATCAATTGTCAAGGTACGGTGAGGTTGGACACATAAGACTTGTAAATTGTCATGTAATCTCCAAAGCAATGAATTCCACTGATTTTACAATAATCTAACTTTTCTCTAGAGTTTGTACAATCTAAGAAGTTTTGAAATGTGACAATCTGAAATGTACAAATTTTGAAATGTACAAATCAATAAGATTGGAAATTCAATGTCTACATTTCTGTCAAATTTCAGCTTTCAAAATCTATAAACTGTATTGATTATGCAAGCTGAAATCTACATTAAGCTTAGATTTTGGAGGCATAAATCTACATTCTGAAATAAAAAATTTCACAAATTCAATAGATTTGGAAGTGGGGACATCACTGAAAAATGCACAAATTTCCCCCTGAAAAATGCACAAAATTCCCTAAGAAACATTTCCTTGTGAGAGCTACATTCCCTGTGTACTTGGAAAAAGGCAAAAAAAGCAAATTCTCGGAGGGGATTTTTGTTATAGTGCCTATAGGGAATATTGAAAATGTTTCTTGTGATGGGATGGTCTAGCTAATCTTCGATCGATGTTGTAGAATGTGTTTAGTCATTAGCGTATTGAAGCAGAACGTAGGGTTGAGCAGGCTGGATCATTCAAGGTTCATCCGTATCTACTTATGAGCTTCGGTTCGTGTTTCAAAGTTGATTGGAAGATAAAACAACTCATTGTGGTCAAAATTAGGAGTTTGATCTCATGTGGTTGCTGAAATTTTCAATTTTTTCCCCATAGTAGTACAAGTGTGAGAAACAATGAGAGCAGTTGAAATTGTTTTTTTTTGACAAAATATGAATTTGCTATGAATTTTTGAATTGTTCAATGCATCATGGCCCAAAAGAGTCTGTAGATTACCTTAGAACCAACAAAATCTAAATCCAGTTACAACTAACTAATTTTTAAGCTAGTTGTGTACCCGTGTTCCTATTGTTTGTGTAATGTAGTGATGTATTATTAGTAATACTGTAAGTTATGGAACTATAGAAGTTATGAGTCGTTCTCTTGAAGGACTCTAAATCTGTGTTACCTGAGCATTGACAACAGTGTGGACCGGTTATCGGTGCGTTGCCTACGGTAGCTTGGTCGTACGTGCTGAGTATATCCTGCCCGCCTAATCTGAAATTGCGGGTGACCCTTGAGACCTTTCATCGACATATTTTCAGTAAGGCGGAATTTCAGTAGCTCAAGTACCGCATGGCATAATTCTTAGTTCAAGCATCCATTATCAATCGCATGTTACAAGATCATAAGCGAGCTTCACCCACCTTGGGATCCACTCCGCTTAGTTTCAAGTGAGTAAACAGGCTCAGTTTTCAACCGAGTAAGGCTCCTTCTAGAGTGCACACCGGTCAGACTAAGCCGATCCTGTCCACATGAGAAACTACTAGTAGTTTTCATCAATAGATAAACATTTTGTTAGTCCGGTTACATAATGTTAGATGCATGTGGACCCATGTAGAATTTCCTTCGCTAGCTTACATGGCATAAAGCATTCGCCATTCTAACAAACACCTACATCCTTTCGTAGGGCAGCTGCAAATCTACGAGAGGCTCAGTAGTTTATTTCACTGTAATAGCAATAGCATATGCTAGGGACTAGGGCTCAGTCTTCAAGTAACACCAAACTAACAAACACTAAGAAACAACTCAAACTTGTACACCATTTACGTAAGAAACAACTCAAAACTTTCCTACTTCAACGCAAATGTCGCTTGTGTTGACACAGTTGGCCTCCTCCCCTTGGATCCAAATGATTGGAAGAGATCTGTAGATTAATTGCGACATACCTGTCGGTCAAAACTCACTTGAACTTGAAAAAAAACCCATTGTTTACAGCCACATCACCACACTAATCGCCTTGCAGCTCTTGAGTGGCAATCTTAAATTTCCTCCTGCATGTGGGGAAAACTCAATGTTAACATCTTCCTCGATCAGAATTTTCATGGTTTTGACGTTTAAAGGGTTAATAATTAGATTCTGATTTCTCACTGACTTCAGATTTACATAGTTTGGCTTTCAAAATTCCATACGAAATTCATTAGGAAAGAAACATTTCGTTACAAATATAATGACTTCAACTGGCCAGTCCCCTTCAAAAAACTTGCACCTGCCAAATTCATCAACAAATGCTAATAACGTCAATTTCGATCAATTGGTGATATCCCATCACTTTGGCGAGGTTCAGGCTGCAAGGCCTGAAACCTAAATCTATGGCAATCCAAGTTTGTGGCCTGAAATGAGACCTCTGTGAAGATATACGTCACAATTTTTGGTTTACAGAATATCACCAATTTAACGAAATTGAAGTTTAACGATAGTTTTAATAAAGATGCTGATTTTAATGAATTGTAGGAACCAGGTGTGTCCACCTTACTGATACACTAGGATTTGGGAGCTGAGCTTGCAAGCTTTTTGGTCGTACTTGACAATGGCAGATGGAGGTAGGTGGTTGGTAGCAATCTTCTATACAGTTGCAAATAGTGGGTACTTTTCAACACTTCGGCAGCTGTTAATACACCCTATAAAATAGAGACGCCCGAAATCATGTTAAGATCAAGCGCGGTGGTGTCCACATCTTTAAATGTTTCTGTGATGTATAATATTAGGCCATTACAAGAGCATTACAGGATCAACAATACTCACTAGGGGTTCAAAGTGCAGTATTTGCATTCCGCAATAAGAGGTGATTTTGAAACTAAAACTTTATATACACCCAGTCCTGAGCGTTAGTGTTTTTTTTATGAGAAATGGGGGCTCAAATAAAAAGAAAGTAGGAATCTTGCAATTGAAGTCGTACCCTTATTGTATTGCGATAAGTAATTGGAATGAGAGCAAGTTGATTCGCCTAATTTAGAATTCTTGAAATCAGGAACTCGAGTGAAAATTTACATTAAGAGCCTGCTTGAAGTTCTTGACCTCCAAGTAATTCTGCCTCAACCTCGTCAAAAGACCTGGTACAATATCGCCATGAAATAGCTCATAAGAACGAAAACTTCCTCCAAAAGAACAAAGAAGAATAAAAAATTGCTTTTAAAAATACACTAGAAGATATTTGCCCTTTGAATCTTACATGTCATCTTTCCATGTCATAAGGAAGGTTCTTTGAAGGTGAAGTTCAAAAATTATTCAAACAGTCTAAAGATACGAAATCTTTGTCACTGCTATGCACATTTGTTATTCGAGAAGTGGTCAAGGAAATTATAGCAAGTGGTGATGAGGTCAGCTATGCCACAACTCTCAAAGAAGGTGGCATCACTAACAGTCGGAAAGAGCAGCTTCGGAAAACAGATCATCTCGTTTAGCCCGATCCGAATAATAGTAGCCTGCACAGTACAACAGATACTGAAAATAACAGGCGACGACAGAGAATGCAAGAATAACGAGTGCAACATACACAGGAAATTTTTGAAGATAAAGAAAACTGATTAACAAAAGAGATTGAGACCTTGCTATTGTTGCCCATCCCCAAGACATCCACAACAGCGATAGACATGGTATTGAGCCTCAAGCTCTAATTCTATCATCATTGATTTTTGTAATGTTTAGCATCAAAGATAAGATAGGGGACAATGCACCAACATGGGATCAATTACTTGACTTTGCAAAAAAGGTTAAGATCTTTTATCTCTAGCCTTATTATAACAATTTCCTTTCAGTTTCTATCAAGTTACAAGCATGACATTGCAATTCATTCATAGATCTAAGAGTGCATTTTTTTAATGTCAAGGTGGTTGGAAAAAAGTGGGTGCGAACTCTTGGAGGCAATGTGAACCCTAGCTCATGCTTTGACTTGCCTGTTGCTGATATCCCGAATGGATTCCCCGTTCCCAGCGTCTTAGTTCCACCTTCTAGTATTCTTGCTTGGAATGTGTTGAATCAAGAGGTCTTGGAATGGCCATTTGAATTCTAGGATTTAGAAGACAAGAGGCGCATTAGGAAGAGGTTGGAATGGTTGAATGGATTCACGAGAGAAGTACATGTCATTTGATTGGGAGAACAAGACCCCGATGTAAGTAAAAGACAGAGGCTTGCAAACGGATCCTTCACCGTTAATATTGCTGAGATTGCGGTTGCTGTTGCTGTGGATGAAGCACCACAATTCCTTAAAGTTGAGGTCAAAGAAGAGGAGCCGACAGTCCATTTTTGCCACTATTTGGTAATTGCAAGAAAGACATGTTCTATTTTTTTCACAATTAGAGTGACGGAGTTGTCATTGGCCATAACTTAAAAAAAATAAAGTTCACATACTTGAAATTTTTTACTAGAGATGGCTAACTTAGAAGTCATGAGATTTCTTATTTTTCAAAAAACTGAAAAAACATTCTATAATTAAATTTTAATTTAGCTAATTTATCACACTTTTTATTTTAAGAATTTTTAATACTTGGGAGTAACCAAAATTAATGATGTAGAGCTAATTTTTTTGTAGTCTATTCCTACAATAGAGGGACATGTGCCTATCAAAGAAAATCTAAAAATACATTATTTTTTGGCCTCCATATTTGTACAAATAGGGTTCCCTTGTGCGTGCACTTTTAAACATTGAAGATGGTTTTGACTTCCAATTTTTGGTGAAATGTAATCACTATCAAGTCTTTACAAATGGACAATTTTTAGTTTTTCTATGTTCATGATTTCTAAATATTGTTAACTTATACCTAGTTATATCTATTTTCTATGACAAACTATTTTTTTTCCAAATAGTACTTTTTCATTTGTTATAAGTAGTCAGTGGTATTAGTAGCATCAATTTTTCAACTCAACGTCTGAAATTGTTCTATGTCATAGTACTCGTAGTATTCATAGCATTAAGTCCAGAAACTACAGTTTTGGCATAATGCAATCAAATTTGTTTGGTCTTTCTTGCAACCACAATCGTTGCATGTATAGGATCTTAAATTCTTTAGGCCTTCCCAAAGCTTGTATACATATGTTGCAGTAGGTATTTTTGACACCTCTTGACTAATCAAAGACGTTGTTCGATCAATAGTATCACGACAAATGCCCCTACCTATGGCATGATCATGAATGGAAGCCCCTCCGCGGAGAGGCCCTTGAAGTTGTGTAGAAATAGGATAATTCATAATTCTTTAAAAACTATCCAATAGTATATTAATTCGTTCCTAGAGAGAATTTCAAATAGGGATTTTTATAACTAGTAAATTAATACCAACCAGGGATGCACAACTAAAGAATTTGATTTGGATTCTCACCAACGTAGTCTAATTCCAAACTACACCCCACTCCTAATAGCCACAAAGGTTAGATTCTATGTATCTTTCAATTTTGCATCTTTTCAATTCGGCTTTTGATTTGTTTCTGCACTTTCTCTACTTCAATCACAGCTTCTTTCTTCACAGCAGCTCTGGTACCAATTGCATCCAACTTAGCTTTCAAACTTCCAGGTTTGCAAACTTGACTGGCATAATTTCTCTTCTTACAAAATTCACATTCACTCTTTACCAATTTAGTTTTGATTCACTCATTTTCATTTACACAACCAATATAAATTCTACTCCAGATTGGTATAACTCATGGCTAATTCTCACTCAATCTCTGCACTTAGCTTCCTAATACCACTCGATAATTTCTTCTTCAATTCCTATTTGGTACACACCTACTCCTGCTTACTCACCTCACATCAATATCTTGCCATCTCAAACTTCCTCACCGACCTCCAATTTGGACTGATTTACCTATTTGTGGAGTTATTCAAACATAGAACTCTCGTAACATGTACACCAACACACAATTACATTCATACATATAACAATTGATTTTATCATCAACTTTATCTAGTGGCTCAAATTTCCAACTTGGATAATTGACACCAATCAATCAACCATTCACAAATCATTCTATATACACAACATATTCCATCTATATAAATTCCAATCTGGATTTTAACTCACTCTACCAACTGGACTACAACGACACCAACAATCCAGACAACAACTTATTCACTTCAATTACTCCAACTTGGTACACAGATCAAACATGACATAATCATAATTCAATCACATAAATTCATACACACAAAGCTTTTCCAATTCGGCACAAAACACATCAATCACAATCAATTACTTCACAATTTCTTAAACACACAACTTATACACTCAACCAATTAGGCAACTTAACTCCAACTTGAATTAGTAACAAGAAAATTACAAGAAAACAGCCTATTCGGAGGCTGGACTTGCACTCACTCTCACTTTCTCTCTAGCAGTGGGTGACAGAACCCCAATTTGGAAAGACTAAATACCCAAATTGACACTGATTCAATCTCAACCGGTAAGAAGAGTTAGCACTTTTCTACATCCCATTCACATAACACCTAATTAGATTTAAACCAGTAACTTACTACGGCCTTGACTCAAAAAGATCACATAGACTCCAAATTAGCATACTACTATTCATCCAATTTAGCTAAATTACTACATTTACACCTCAAAACTACCAATTGGACATTGTCAAAATTTATCTTTAAAATCTACACATTCTACAGGTTGTTATAGACAAATTTTGGATACTCAGTTCACCGAATATTCAAAATACCATCTCTAATTTTTGTCATAGTACAAGCAGAGGACCCATTGACAACATCATCTTATTGAAAATGAGAAGTACCTATTCATTTATTAAAGATAGTGTGTTTCCAAGCCAAGGTAAAGATAAGGTTTATCTTTTTAAGATGTCTGAAGAAGGTCTGTGAAGTGGAGTGGATCTAGTAAGGCAAATGCAACTTGGTGGAGATTTGTAGAACTCTTGGTGCATCTTTGATCACATGAAGAGGGTGAAATGATGGATATCAATGATTGCCCATGTATACAACTTTAAATTATGTCGAGTACAAACTATTTG
Organism: Antitrichia curtipendula; assembly: GCA_951230915.1. Taxonomy (NCBI): domain Eukaryota; kingdom Viridiplantae; phylum Streptophyta; class Bryopsida; order Hypnales; family Leucodontaceae; genus Antitrichia; species Antitrichia curtipendula. The sequence continues at coordinate 34,530,698 of OX579634.1, read as the reverse complement.
CATCTGCGACTTGATGAGCAAGGATGCTCAAGAACAAGAACAAATGTGGAGATCCTTTAACTTCATCATGGTGCGCCATGAAATTTTCTCTCCAAATTTCAAGGATTTCTTGGCTGAAAATGCAATGGCAAACTGGCATGATGTTCGTGTGGTATATGGAAGTGGAAACAAGCAAGAGCCAATGCAAGATCGAGAGTGCTCATGTTTATTTCATTGGACAACTTTGCTAAATAAACATACAGAAAAACTCATTCTATTGGAGTTCCAAGAAACTCACAAGAAGTTTTGCAAACAATACAAGAATGCAAAGTTGATGGTGGAAGTCAAATAAAAATACCTTGGAATTAAGGGTTGGTGGCTTTTTTCAAAGGCTACCTCAAAGGATTCTCTCAGAGAACTGGATGAATGGCTTGATTTTTGGCACTTCCGATGTTGGTAGTGAGGTGAATTTCTAGAATTGATAAAGCACATGCCTCCTTGAACTTCAATTTTTCTTCTTGATTATTAACTTTTGTTCACAAATAAGCTATTTAAATGTTCAAAATGTATATGTGATTTCTATTAAATTATTTTCTTTCACATGTATTGAATTTGCACAAATTTGAGCTAAACATGCATAATTCTTAGTATTGAAACTTAAAATTTAGAATCAAGGAAGCCTTGTAGCATCACTCAAAATTGTTGTTGTTGGTGTAGAATCTGAATTTAGAAGAGCTAGCTGAAATGCCTTCATGCAACTTGGCACAAACAATTCACAACAAATGGTTGCAAATGTCTGGGAAGAGAGGAACATGCTTGTATATCGCCACCACAAATGACATGATACAAGCTATTCAGCAATTGACTCATTATTGAGCATACCTCCATGGATATGCATCCGGAATTGGTCCACACTTGGATGAATTTTACGTTCGAGCTGCAAAACAAATCAAAAATCCAGCAAAGATTGCCAAAGCTATCGCCAAACTACTAGATGCTCACCTATTCACCACACGGGTTCCCCACTTGGAAGGTAAAGAAGTATTTGGCTCCTCTAAGCACAAACTAAATTTGCCACCTGGATCAGACGGCAATTTTCATTGCTACGATACAATGAATTTTTTTGCACCAAGAGTTCAAACTCGGTCAACTAGAGCATGCACAAAAGTAGGCGCATCAATGCCAACACCAACACCAATGTTGACACAGGAAAAATAACCCTACACACTTTGTCCCCATGCTATCAAAATACTTGAAACAAACTACAACCCCTCTCTATGGCACATTGCTAGGTGTAAAAAGGAAGGGAAGATTTGCCACAGAGTTAAAGTTGGGATGAAGAAAAAAGGTGGGGCCAAGATAAACAAGCCAAGCAAGAGTAGAACACAACACCTACCTACAACGGCCGCATGACAAAATATGGAACCAAGCCATCATCAACTTTGATTTCTGATTTTGTGTAGATGACCTTATGTGTTGTGTAGGAGGCTCTAAGGTCAAGTAGGTTCACGACTAGCCTCCTTTGCCAAATGTGTAGCCTATTGCAATAGGGACACATCTCACCAAATCAAAGATCCTTTCTTTGGAAGAAGCAAGATTCCAATTGCAAACTAAAGAGCTAGGCAAACCAACGCTTCACATTTTTAATGAAGAGAATACATGTGGAAGTAAGTCCTTCCTTCCTTCAAAACAACTTGATAGTGATTTACAACCATCTAATGGTGATATGCATCCTTCAAAGCGATTGGATAGGACCATATGGTGTAATCCTAATGCGCTTATGGTTGACCACCGCAACAAATGGGAAACAACACAAAATTTGAAAGCTATCGTTGAATCTGTAGTCGTTATTCCATATCCTAGCTATGGTAGAATGATAACTCTAATGTCAAGTATCTTTTCCAACCAAAAGGTCTATCGAATCACAATTTCAGACTTCCCTACTTGTATTTGCGAAGACTTCATCACCATGAATACAATCAACTATACTTGGTAGTAGGAAATCATGGGTGAACTGGAAGCATTTGTATAATATCTTTAGGTTTATTTGCAAGGCAAATTCTGAAGATGACAAGTATATTCATGCACCAAGTCTGAGCTTTGATGAAGTTAAGCTACTTCTTGTAGGTAGCAATCTATAAGATGTTGTGTATCCGTCTTGTAGTAGATAATGAAACCACTGTTGTTTACTTGGTTATTTAGAGGTTCATATAGAATGGTCCACTGGAGTAGTTAACCCATATCCTAAATCCTAGTTAGTTTAAGGTGGAAATAGTTTTATAGTACCCTAAGGACCACTCAAATCATTTGTAAAATTGTAAATATCAAAAAATACATTAAAAAAGGCTAAATTTAGCCAAATAACAGTGTAAGATTCAATGTTACAATTCCACAAATGAATCTTGAAAGTGCTCCTTGGTTCTAAGGAATACTTAATTGCAACCAAATAACATTGTACCATTGATTGACTGATTGTTACATATCTGTAAAATAATGATCATTTAAGGAGCTACTTGGTTCCAAGGAGCATTAAACTAGACTCAAAATACTTTACAAAGTTTTGAGGTTAATTATTGTAAATTATTATTTTTAGAAGGAAAAAATCACATTCATTTTTTTAGGACATTTTTAGCAATGTGTAAAGAATTTAGGGGGGGGATGAATGATGAATGGATGACATGGATGAAATTAATTTGTACATCAAATTTACAATTGAAAAATCATTTAGTTCTAGGATATACTACTAATAATAGTCCTTCACTGATGTCCATCCATAGAACATTTGATAGCAAAATTAATTATTTTGAATAAAAAATTTGCAATTTTTTCTATATTTTTCTATTTTTGATTTCTAATATTATAATATTTAGGTCTAACAACCCTATTTATTTCTTTAACATTTTTATTTTTACTAAAAAACCTTGCAGTGAGCACTCAAATCTAATCGCTCGTTATTCAATACTCAACGCTCGTCACTCCCCGCTCACACTCTAGCACTGTTGATTTTCTACAATACTAGAAAATTCAGCTTTTCTGTTGATTTGGTTGCATAGATTTGATTCACTTTTCTATTATCAATTTCTAGTTGTTTCCTAGTTGCTTCCAAAGTTCATTCCCATTTGTCTTATATCAATTGTCCCATATCAATTGTAAATAGTACCATTAGGTTGGACATATAAGACTTGTATGTTGTTGTAGTCTTATGCAATGAATTTTGTTGATAGAATTCTAAAATTTCTACAATTTTTAGATTTTTGTGATATGTAGATTTTTATATAGTATAGATTTCTTCAACCTATAGAAATAACAAAATGTACATAATCCAAGAAATTTTAAAATCTATGAAATTATAAGGTATCCTAAACCAATGAAATTTATTAAATACAAGTATTTGAATTTTTGAAATTTAGGAGGAAAATAGATCTGAAATTTTGAAATCTAGAAAAAGGTAAATTTGAAACTCAAAAATCTAGAAAGAAGGTGGATATGATATTTTGAATTCTACAGATCATTGAGATTAATATTTTAAAATTTGTAAATCTACAAGTTGCAAATGAGTCACACACAAGGTATGACTTTTGCAATTGTTGCATCATTTCCCTAGATTTTAAGGTGTCCACTGCAACCACAGATCTCTCAATTACCACTAGTCACAAACTAATCGCAAGTATTCTATGCAACTGAAAAACCAGTTGCATAGTGTAGTCACAAAATCCTTCATTTTCTTCTAGTGTGTGTATGTAATGTCTCCAATTCTAGTGGACAAAGTCTATGCAAGAGAGAGGGACGACTGTAGAGTACTTGTACTTTGTGTTGTTTAAAGCAATGTAGTAGGAGTTGCCTTATAGTCATTGCCTAAGTAATGCAACCGCTAACGAGTAAGACACAACAAAAGAATGATTCATATGAGTAATAACAAAGTCATTGTCTACAAAGAAGGCATGTTGTTGACGCTTTCTTATTGACCAATTGTATCTTGGATTTACTTTGACAAGTTCTTTTCGACAAGACTCACATTAAGAAAGAAATGCAGGAATTAGAAGACCAAACGTGACTAGAATCCTAGCACTTCACCGTTAGAAGAGTGGCTTCCAAATGCAATTTGGAACTCAGCTTTGGATGTGGCAAACCCAGAGGAGATGGATCGATTCCTTCTGAGCATAGAACCGGCACAAAAGGCAGTATGGTACACAAGAATGAAGTCGTTTGGGAACCAATTTGAGTCGAAGATGGAGATACATGTCGTTTCCAAACATACATTAGTGGGGTAGTTTATGTTTTTGAAGTCTCAGCCACAAATGCGCAGGATGTGTTGGTCAACTATGTTTGGGTTCTCAAAGACATTTTGAAGTTGGACTATGGAATGCTATAGACACGAATAATTCTTTTTCGATGTGAGTGGATGAAGAAACAAGACAACATAGGCAATGCAATGTATATTCACAACAACAATGGCTTCCTCATCGTGAACTTTTGCCACAAGTTACTATGTATGTGTGAACCTTTCATCTTCTTTAATTAGGCTACATAGATCTTTTTTTCCAATGTGCCCCAAAAGCCTGGCTGGAAAGTAGTTCTACAAAAAGAAGCCACACTAAGTGGGAAGTAGTTGACACTTCAGACGTATTCATAACCACCACGGTGGAGACTTCAGGTTTGACTGCTTCATAATTGGTACCTACCCCACCACAAGTAGCTTCTCTAATTGGGGATGTATAATTGTCTCCAGAGGACAATTTATTAGCAAGGGCGTGATACTAGGCCAACTGCATTGCATAGGAATTCTAAAGAATGTACGCAATTATGCATTTCAAAACAAATCTCCATTACTCTATTGTATTGTATTCACGCATGCATATTCTAGTCTACTATTTGATGTATGTTTTCAACCACATTCAGATAGTCTTAGGGCCAAGTCAACGTTTCAAATGTTTGATCAATGACAAGACACGGATGTACAGAGTCTGTGACGCACAATCATTTACAATTGACTGTCCATTTGTTTACCAATAATACCTCAATCGTTTTTGCAGACCCACACAATCACCACATAGTTGGTGCTCACTGGCCTACAACTAAGTCCATTTGAATTCAAAGATCCTGAGGTCTTCATCAAGCCTTCAAATGCTTTACTTACAGAAAAGGCATAGATGAACATAGTCTTGGATTAACATTTAGGCACTCTTCATCCTTTAGTCATTTCCATAACTACTAAGCGACTACCCTTCTATATGCGTCACACTACCTGTTCAATTACAGAGCCTTAGTTACTACACAATCATTTAGGACAATAAGACTTAGTCATTGTTCAATTGGTTGTGAAAGATCCCTTTTTCTTATAGTGTTTTGAAGCTACAAAAAATTTCAAAGGTCTTGCTTTTGCTTTTTAAGAAATAATTAAATTTAGCTCTTGCAAGAAAAAATGTCAATAAAAACTAACAAATGATCCTCTTAATGAAGGTCGTTGCATTGACCCCATGAGATTTGAGTGAATACTTTTTCCTAACTTGCTAGCTCTAGTCTCTTATTTTTAAGGGAATCTTTTTCTATGTTGACATCCAACAAGACAATAATTACAATTTTTCTTTGTCAATCAATGTTTGAAAGACCAATTTTTGGATTTTAATAAGAATCTTAAACCAACATAACTCAAGTTACCAAATTGGCAATGCCATAAGGTATCAATAACTCTGAATTCTATAGAATGAGCTTGAAATATATCTCTAAAGTAATAGAATCCATTAAATGGATCTTTATAATCTAAAGCTATTATATGATCATGGTCAAATTTTGTCCAAGACTTAGCAATGCAAGTCAGAGAAGACAATTATGTATCTAGTATTAGTATGAGAATTGATAAAAATCAAATTTTTCTTCATACTAAGAACATACTTAACATGCCTAAATTTTATTTTATTTTTAAAAAATTTCCACAATACATGTTTTAGATGCTTTCATAGGTGGCATTCTCGTCTTCTAATTTGGATCTTGTGGTACGCAAATTCTACTCTTGAAGAGCTAGGTTGGTTATTTAATTTTTGGTGCTTGGCAGCTATATATCAAGAGGCTCTACTATCAAAGTACTAGGGTCTATTCTCCCAATAATAAAATGGATCATGGTATTGTTTTGTAATGTGTGCATCAAAGAACTTAGCATAGTTTGTATATGTCATATCTTGTGAAGATGTGCCTCCCTGATAAGGCCAATGCGGTGACAATTATAGCATATGAGCAAAGGTTGGACGAGACTAGGGTATCTTCTTTCAGGCACCCATTTTTCCACGTAAACTCGATACCAAGGTCCTCTACATCTACGGTGTAGTGATTTTCTATAATTGATCAATGTTTGTTTGTTGAAGTTTGTTGCTAGACCTTGTTATTTGTCACTTTGTCAGCTATTGGTTTTAGTATTCTATTTTGTGAGATTTGGAGAGCAAACCTACTTTCAATTTGTCAAATATCATAGATGCACCTAAGTGTGTGAATATTTGGATTGTACTCTTGTATGAACATGTTAATCCGTTAAAAACAATTTGATTCATGTTTTGATTTGACAACTTCTCACCCATGGTACTAAGTCAATTTCTAAGTTCTCTTACTTTCTCAATGTACTCCTCAATGGAGTTTCTTTTATTCATCTTAAGAGACTGAGGTCAATTGTGCCATTAGCCTCAAAATATATAGTTGGTCTTTTCAGGCCAATGCTAGATTTGAAAATTTTGCAATCATATCACTAAGACCATTAGATATAGATAAGATCAATGATTATTCTACAAGCTATAACTTTCATCTTCTTCAATTGAGCTTCAGATAGTTGCTCACCGTGAGTCATAATTAGAAACACAACATGTGTTTGTTTGTTTGTTTTTGTGATGGCCCATTAGCCCTTAACCCTTAATATAGCTTTCATTTTGAGCCCCCACATACTGTGATTGGACAAACTTTTTAGTTTATCTCCCTCTTTGGAAGCAAGAATTGAGCTTTTTATCATTATTCAAATTCTTGCCTTATATTAGAATTTTTTTTATTCTGTAAAATTGGATTAAAACTTCACCTCGTAATACACACAATTCTATTCTTACTATATGTTGTAAGCTTAATAACAGAGCTTCACTTGTATGCAACAACTAATATTCAAGACCCCTCAATTGTATTTTAGTACCATGTTGATACAACTAACTAGGCAAGGCAATAGTCTTGTGTATTGATTATGGATGAAGAGCACAATTATATACAAAATAATTTCGACAACTAATGTTAGTTGTTAGAATACTAAAGAAGTTCATCCAAAAGAATGAATGGTTGTTCATTCAATTGAGAGTGTGAGGTGGCATGTTACTAATAGCTAAATCATGAGTGTTAGTCTTCAACAATTGCTTGGAATTTATCCTTCAATAATAAATGAATGTTATAATTATTATTCAAAAAGATAAATTATTATATTCAATTATAACTTTGGTATGGAAAATAATGTTGAAATGTTGTGAATTTCATGCTTTTGAGTTTTTGACACTTTAGTACCAAAAATTTGATTTGAAAAAAGGTTTCAAAAAAATGTCAAAAACAAAACTTTGGGGGAAATAATGTGAATGATGCAATTGTCATACATTCAAATGAATCAACAAATAGTCCTAAATGATCCAATTTAGACTCATAAACTTGAAATTTGTTTATATGGATTCAAAGAAACAAAATAATGTCATTTGAAAGTGTATTTGGTGTTGCATTCTTCTTTTTTCAATTGATAAATTGCTAATTTGCTACAAAACCTTGGGACAATATTGCTCTCTTTTCTTTTTTCTTTTTTTCTTTTTTAATATACCTAATTTAGATGAATATATAAATTTTCATTTTTATTTTTTCAAAGTTCATTCATGTCTATGTATGTAAACAACTTCATCACTCCATTCATTAAAGATCACTTTTTGCATTGCCCACAAAAATGAAACAAATATCGAGTGTGATGAGAATCTTGTGTCATCAGTGTATAGTGCACTAGAATGGCACTCTCCAACTTTTCCCTACAATCATAATTAGTTGTAGTCACAGCTTGTTCACCGTGATGGTGAACAATGAACATTCAAGTGGTGGCGGCGTAGGGTTGGCTTGCTTTCAACGGAATATTCATAGCGGAACATTGATTAGGGGTAGTCACACCTTCTTCACTCCGCACTTGGAGAATGGAGAACGGAGATGTGGTGGTTTTAGGTTGGCTTCATGTTGGCCCTCCACGCTAGAATATTCTTAACTAGTTATATCTTCCGCACTCCTAGTCTTCACCTCCGGAGGTGAATAATGGGAGTGGTGAAGACTTGTTCATTTAAGTATATTCTCCATCTTGCGTTGTACACCGTCTTCATGTTCATCCTACGCTCCACGTCAAATGTTGGTCTCCGATTCTCCACTCTCGTTCTCCAAACAACTTTGGGGGGTGTCACACCTTCTTCATCCACAGCGGCTCCCCATTGGTTCCTCCAAATCCTCATGAACTTGTCATTCTCCATTCTCCACCTGCCTGGGGAAGAAGGTGTGACTACCGCTATTGTTCACTCCCAACATCCACCTCCGGAGGTGGATGTTGGGAGTGAACAATCAATGTTCCACTAAGATTATTCCTTTGTTCTCTTAACTTTCAATTACATCCGTCCATCTCGCCATTATCCATCCTCCATTGTTCATTCTCAACATTTGAACAAAAAGGGTGATCACGGCTTGTTCAATATTTGTCACTTCTCATTGGCCCCTCAAAGCACTTTCCATTGTTCATTGTTCATTGTTCACCATCACGGTGAACAAGCTGTGACTACCACTATTGTATAATGCTATGCGTAAGGCAGATACATCCAAAATCACACCTTGACTATAATTTCCATCATTGTCCTGTACACAACTCCTAAATCAGTATGTACCTATGTTGAAACAGTTTTATAATATCTACCAAAAAAAAAATTCATACCTCTTGCATATGATATCCAATATCACGTTCTTTGGTGCATCGGAACCTTCTTTCACTTGTCAACAAGAAAATATGAAAATTTGACCACTGTAATAATAGTAACTAGGCACAGTAGCGGTAAAAAGTGTCGCTTTTGGGGGTAAACTTTGTCCAAATGGAATTTTCGTGAGAAGCAACGTCGGTCACAAGTGAGGCAGTTTCTCAAGAAGCAGGCAACTGAAATGGAAGAGCTCAGAAGGGTTTTATTTTTCTTGCCAACTCCAAAGTGTAAAGCAGCCCTTCGAGAGTGTGTCCTGGATTTTCAGAGTGCTTGAGATTCGTACGCCTGTGCCCTGAGAAGGTGCTACTTGAGCTACTTCAAGTTGCTGACTTCAAGGTGCTACTTCAAGTTTCACTGTGCGGAGCATAATGCGGTGCACGTGAATAGTGAGTGTGGTGAAAAGTGAGCCACTAGGGTTAAGTTTACCTGCACAATCGGTGCATCCCCAACTGAATTGGAGTCCCCAATGCGACTCTCCTGCAAGTCGTGACAGACTCAATCACCTCAAAAGCCATCTATCTTCAGTGAGACTGTGAAATTCATTCCGACTTCCCTTGTGTATTAACAAGCCCGAAGATCGTTACTCTGTTTGAGGTTTGGACTCTGGGATTCTGGAATCATGTCTTTGAAGCCTGTCATTCTCGTGACTCCCGCGACCAGCCGTAATGGCAGCGAGGCGGCCAAGCTGCTGTTGCAAGCTGCTGAAGGGAAGTACACGGTGCGATTAGGATCACGCTCTCCCAGCAAAGTAGCCTCGTCTCTCACTTCCAGTGGTGAGTTTTCACGAGTGTCTCAATCCTTGTTTTTGGCAGTTCCCTTCAGGGTTTAGGTGACATGTGTTATGTTCGTTTGAATTATGCTGATCTTCGACGTATTGGGTTCAAATAACAATGGCAGTTTTTAGTTTTCGAGGCAATCTTATCACTGCCGCATTGGGTAGTCAGACGAGGGTTTTAGTCCATAACCATTCTTAGGATTATAGACTTTCTAACCTTTAGATCCGTTAATAGTGCAGATTTGAACGTTTGTGATCCATTAGTCAGGTTTGGCAATCATGCCATGTAATGCTCTAGTTCATTTTTGCCTTCCATTTGAGGTTTTTTGACATGTGACGCTGTGTGATATCACCCTTGCTCACATTTCAAGGAGGCGAGCCTGTGCTTCTTAACGACACCCTGGAATCCGCCATCTCGGCTTTCACCGGCGTCGACATAGCTTACATTATCATTCCAAACATCGGGGACCGGGCCCAAAGGACCTTGTTTCAGACCTACTTGCAAGCAGCGAAGGAGAGCAACATCAAGCACATCGTCTACCTGTCTGGCTTAACTGTGGGGCTCGCTGAGATGCCCAGTACGAGTAAGGTAGGGTGCCCATTCTCTTCACTTTCAGTGGTTTACATCATTAAGATTGAAATGTGTTTTCTAAGAGGATTCCAACGCACTGGAAGCTCTGTTATTAGGATCCCGAATGAAGAAGTTATGTATTGATGAAGTTAGGTTACCAATCACGAGCCTTGACTGCACTTGAATTCATTGGATCTGCAAAAGAAGTATTGGTGATTGTGATATCGTCTTTCACCAATGTTCTACAATTGTATCTAAGCCTTATCACAAATCATGCGGATTATTCTGATATAAAGCTTTGTTATTGGAAACGAATGGTAGTTGAATGGGTATCTAAAGAAAACTTAGAAACGACCAAAGTTTTGGGACCTTATTTAGATGAGCGTAGACCACTTTCAGAATGCCCGAAAAGGTGTTTCTCATTTCTTACCAGTCATGTGTTTGGTTGTTGCTTGCATTGCAAATGGGCGACTCTTCAAACCATACAAATGGTTCCCTACCTCAAGCTCTTAAGCCACCGTGACAATGAGAAAGCGCTGAGAGAATCTGGAATCTCCTACACGGTTCTAAGATGCGCCTGGTTCCACGAGAACGCAATCACGTATTTGGCCCCGTCCATCAAGCACACTGGCCAGTTCAAGAGCAGCGCCGGAGATGGCGTGTGGACGAGCTTGGCAGTGGCAGATATCGCTGCAGTGGCTGCAGCGGCGATGACGCATCCAGAGAAGCATGCCAACAAGGTAGTAGTGGTGAATTTTCACAAGTGCAAATATTTATTGTTGATCTGCCCTCAAAAGATACACATCATCAATAGCACAAGTAACACCTTTTGAGTTTTTCATTGTAAAAACTTGCATTCCTTGTGAAGGTCCTCAAAGTCACAACAGAATCATACAATGTTGAAAAGTATTTCTATTCCTGTCATGACATGCTTGGAGAAAAACATTCTAGAGTGAAGAAGGGCACACTGTCCCAACTACTCGTGAATGTTACTTCCTTGAAAAGATATCGATCTACTTTTGTACATTATCAGTACCAGTCTTTCAAGTTACCAATTCTTTTTGTGTTTTTAGAATCATGTGAGGCATTGTGATGTGCGACGGGCAATAACTTTGTGTGAAATCACGCTTTGACCTTTCAAGGTGTACAATTTGGAAGAGGAGGCGATCACGGAGTCATTGTTGGCGGAGAAGATCAGCAAAGCAATTGGGAAGAAGGTGACGCATGTGAACCTGACACCGGAAGAGCATAAGAAGATGATCAAGAGTTTTCACCCGGGCAATGAAGCAGAGGCAAATGAAACAGCTGATGTGCTAGTGGAGCTCGACACCTTCAGGCGCAATAGTACTTTCAATCACGTTGGCCCGGACTTGGAGCATGTGCTGGGCCGCAAAGGCATCACGTTCGATGAATTTCTCGCCCAACATAAGGACATTTTCTTGTAGATCAATCAGGGCTCTGCAACGTTGATGTGAAATCAGAAGTTAACATCAAAGTGTGAATCATTTTTATAGCAATTCATCAAACACAACCTATCTTGTTCAAACTAGAAACTAGACTGTAATCAATAAAGACTTCAATAGTCTTGTTACGTACCATTATAATTATCTTATTACTAATGTGGATTATCAAAATATTGCCTCCAGTACACATCATTAGTTTCACATGTTCAATTGTTGCCTGAACTATCTTTGTGAGAAACTCTAGATGAACTATCATGAAAACTCTCAACAAGCTACTACCTGATATAACTTTCAAATTCTCTTGATTTTCTTGAACTAATAGCGAATAATGCAAACAAGCCTCTAGCACCTTGTTGCGCAATCATCGAATTGCTCCAACAAGAAGCCAAAGCAACAGCACTAACTCAATCTACATCAATTTTGCAAGATTACTTTTTATTTTCCTAAATGATTATACTCATTGAAAGTTCAACACATAATATTAAAGACAATTCACCATCAAAAGACTATTGACATGTTCACAAAGAATAAGAATTGTATAAGCTACAAGCACAACAAAATGCAGCATTTCTATAAGCACTAAGTCAAGACATTTAACAATGGGGGTTGTAAGCAAAGACAGTGGTGAAGAATAATGCTTACAATTCAACTACTAGTCACATGCCACCTTGCACCTCATAGTTGAATGAACATTCATCATTCTTTGGGATGAACTTCATTAGTATTGTAGCAACCAACATTAGTTGTAGAAATTCTTTTATATATAATAATTGCACTCTTCTTCTTTCACAAGATTATTATCTTGACTAGGTGGGCACACCCAAAACCACCACAAATTAGGTTGTGGGTAATTTGAAGGCCAAATAGTTAATAGTGAAAACAAGAGAGCAAAGAGATGTGTAGAAAAGGAAGAAATGTACAATCAATTTTTTTATTTTAGCAAATATGAGACCAAAGTAGGGGTACAAAGTTTTGAAAGTAGAGTGCTTGAAACAACTCGTAAGCAGCATTCAAAGTGAGCGGCCACATTCAAAAGTTTTCCTTTCCAAGATGTCAGAAGTAAAAGAAATGGAGTTGAAATCGTATTATTTATATTCTAAAAAATATATGCAAGCTAGTAAACCAATAAGCAATGTAAAGGCTTGACACAGACTTAAATCCTCAAGCTATGTGAGCTTCAAAGCTTGGCACATGTGCTATAATAACACTAACGTAATCAAAAGTCACCATATCTCACTCATTGACAATTTTCAATATGTGTTTAAACCCCTAAACGCCCCATGGGACCAAAAGTGTCCTCACATAGTTACAAGTCCAATTCAAAGTGTTGTAACTTTTGCATTCAATGTCCAAATTCAGTAAAATTTGTTGGAAAATTTGCGCTCTCTCTTCTAGTTTGTGTGGTAAATTTTTTTAGATCAATCCAAAATGTACTGATTTTTTGTATGCCAATCAAAGTTCAAAGGTTCAATTTGAGTTCACCAATTGCATTAGATGGTTGCAACTTCAGGAACTTGTATCTCCTTCATCTAATGTTTATTTTCAAAAAAAATTATAAGATTATACTTCCCTTGCATACTAGTTATTGTGTTAAATTTTTAATGTCAATCCAAGTTGTTTTGAACATTTAAAAGCAATTCAAAGTTCAAAATCCCAACATTTTTGAATTATAGTGAACTTAGTCAGCTTGTTTCTTCTTTATACAATGTCCATTTCTAATAGTTGTTTCTGGGAAAGTTGTGCATACTAGTCTAGTTTGTGTGGTTAAAATTTCATATTAGTCCAAGAGGTTATGAGTGATTGAGAAGCATTTCAATAGAAGGAGCTTCAGCCTAAGATATGTCTTTTGCAACATTTCTTGCTATTTTTTTAATTTCAAAGCCATTTTGCAAACATAATGAGTCAATTGAATGATATTTTCTTTCACCAATGTGCTTGTACATTGGTTTCGAATCACTTCATAGTTTCAAGTTTTTTCATTTGAGTAGGTTTAGAAATCGAATTTCACCTCCAAATGTGTTGCTAGAAAAATTTCAACATCCTTTTTCAACACTAAAACATTATAATCTTGCAATCTTTGTGGCCAAATGACTCCAAATTTGATTCACTTCATCTAGAAGACATACACTACAAGATTGTACGGTTGAGATTTCTATACCTTAGTGACATTTAGATCTATAACACTTCAAAAGCAATGATGTTTTGGAACCCAAAAAAGCCGTGGGCTTGTAGGGGTTAAGGCATTGTGTGATTTGGGGGGTACCCAATGTAGTTTGTTGTGTCCACTGCCATGAAGCTTATTTTCTGTATGTTTTGCTGCAGGATTGACTGTCCTGACAAAACCAGATTCCAAAGAGGCTTAGCACAGGTAGTAATGTTGTTTACAATCGACAGTGCCATACGGTTTATCATTTTTGAAACTGAGTGATCTCCAATGGAAGTTGAAATACGACCTCAAAAACTAGCAAGCAGTATGTGGACAAAAGGAAAGTAGTAAGTAAACCTAGCGAGTATTAGTGTTCAAAATGCACTTGCGAATTAGCAAATGAATGCCAATGTTTTTCAAATTGCGCTTGCGAACCTTCAAAGATTTGATTGATTCTACTCATATTTTAATTCTTTCCGCCATTCCCTCAAGACGAAAATGCCACCAACAGAAATTAGACTTGTTCCCATTCGATGTCCGACTGCTTTGGCTAAAGAATGCACATCTGAAGAAGTAACTCAAATAAGTGAGCAACGAAATAAAAAGCGTGCGCTTCTCGAAGAAACAAAAGCGGAGGAAGGTAAAAATCCTACTCAACCGGGAAGGAATAATGAACATACAGAGAAGGAGCAAAAATTTCACATCAGAGAAGAGGCTTCATATGAAGAAATCCGAATCACATTTTATTCATCCACAATCGAAATATTACAACTATGTACATCATTTCAGGGCCACGCGCACCCTGGGCGATAAAACAAGCAACCCCGAGCGCAGAGCCTTAAGTGCGCTCCGCCGCAAACGGGCAGCATGGATCAAAATTTCGTTGAAGGAGGAACTGCAGCTGCGCTCTTACTTAGAAGGGGATAGCACTGGCAACACGCGGGTACACCACGCGGTTGGGGTGGTGCAGCAAACGGCGCGCCTTCTGCTTGCGGAAGCAATACAGAGCGGCACCCAAAGGCCACTCCACCACGGCCGTGATGAGGAACGCTACAACTCCAAGCGTGGGGCCGACGATTTTGCAATGGCAAGGATTCTGCCGCGTCCCGCACTGCACGCACAAAGGAATCGCCATCTCTCACTTGAAAACAATCAAAAGATCGACTAGTGCCTGGATTGAAGATTGCTGAATCGTCAACCGATCGGAAAGCTTAGAATAACGATACGAAAAGATTGGAATGTCAAGTCCCAAGAGATTGCAATGAAAGCTCGCTCAACTAAATACGAGGAATTGTAATGCGGGGACTGTGAAACAGAAGAACAATGTTGCTACAGTGGGCTGTCTGCGAACTAAACTGAATGAGTAGAGCGAGGTGAACAGGTATATTTATAAGTTGGCGGGAACGAGATTGACGAATTTACTGATTACACGTGTTGCATTGGGGGCTCTCTGAGGCTAATTGACAGGTGTCGTGCGGGATGGCTTTCAGGTCTAGCCAGCGGATTGGATTTGAACGTTCTCTCACCAATCACCATGATTGAGGCTTCTGTCCAGAGACACGGAGGATTGACCCCCTTATTTGCCACAGCCACAGGTAAATGTAAAAATTGACCCTTGTTCTGTGCTGCGTAAATTTTGTATTTCTTCACCTCTTCCGGCTAATAAAGGGTCTTTGATTGCAAATATGCATTCAAAATTTGCAAATTTTATCATGGATGCAAACCAAAAAAATTAGTGTTTTCTCCAGGGATAATATACGGGGCAGTAAGGGGGTCAATCCTCCCTACCAATGCCAATGTCAATTTTCCAAAGCGTACTTTACAGTACTGTCCAAATGAAGATAAATGCAGGATGTTAAAATGGTCATTTGAAGTCTGCAATTTTTTTCCCATGGAAAAAAGCTAAAATTTTTATTTGGCATTCATTTGTCAAATTGGGAAATTTGGAATTAGAGGCCCCAAATCAATTAAGAAAAGTGAAGAACATAGGACACTAACCAACCATAGCATAGAGGTAACATTTTAAAATTTATCCTTGGCTAAAGGAGGATAAACATCGACAAGAAGCAAAATTCAAATGACCACTTTAATGTCATGCATTTATCTTCATTTGGACAATAGTACAAAGCACGCTTTGAAAAGATAAATATCCCCCCTGTAATTGTAAAACAACATTCATAAGTACAATCAATTCTCCATAAGTGTTAAAGAACAGGTGTAGATAATAGTATAACACATATAGAGTATTAGCATTTAATATAGTTATGAAAATTGATCTTGATAATATGTAACATTTACAAATTAAAGTAACATTTATAAGACATCAAGGTATAACATTTATAAAAAATAAAGGATGAAGGATGAAGAATAAAGGATAAAGTTCAAAATTTATGAGTCATCATTCATCTAAATAAGTTGAAAGAAATAATCTACAATAATTTGATAAGATTCTTCTTCATGCTAAGATTGTATTTGTTTTTGAAGTACTTGGATATTCTTGATGAATCACATGACATCATTAGGCTTTACACCAAAAATTTCTTAAAAGTCTCAAATGCACTCTCAAGCATTTTTTTAAAAATATACAACCTTCAAGGGTTATAGTTAGGATAAACTTGACACCGTCATGGTGATCCATAAACCTAATCCCCGTTAGAAACAAGTGGAGGGACAAATCCCTTCCTTCTGCACCATCACAAAGAGCCCCTATACAAGCAACTTCAACATTGGGATTTGAAATGAGAACCTCATGGATTCCATCAAAAGTCCCTACCACCTATTCATCACCCAAGGTAGTTAAAGGTCATTTTGGATTGCTTTAGCATCTTTGAATGCCGCAATTGTTTCAAAAAAAATCAATTTTATCACTTATTAAAAGCCAATCAATGAACTAGGGTGCTAAACATTTCATATTACTTAACATTTAAACACTTGATAGTGTATATTTTGCAGGAGCTCCTAAATCTCTATATTGTAGTTCCTTGTCAGATTTGGCAATAGTTGCCAAATAATTAATAAAAAATTTAGATTCACTTCAACAATAAAAAAAGTATTTACTGAAAATTTCATCTTACAACATAGTTAAATTCTAACACATATGGCAGCTGTACCGTTTTTCCAATAAATGTTTCAAAAATAATTATTTTTTTCCACTCCTTAGAGTACAAAAACATCGAGTTGTACATGAGAATCTAGCACCAAAAACAATCTATGAAGATGAGCGTGCAAAGTGAGAAAGACCAGCTTTTTATACAAACTGGATGGTAGGAGGTAAAACAATCCATGTGGGATATGTAAATGGTTAGGATTAGTAGGAGCTCAACCGCTCATAGTTAGGTCAAAAGCAAGAATTGTGTTAAACACTGTAAAATAACTTTTTTCAAAACACTTTGAACTAAGTTAATGTAGAAATTATATCTAGCTTTCATTTCCTAAAGTATTTGAAATTTAGAGCCTCCAATCAAAAGTTACGAACAAATTTCAAGGAGTTGGAAGTGGCATTTTCTTTGACATTTTTAAACATCTCCTTTAAATTTTGTTTATAACTTTTTTTTGGAGACTCATAATCACCAAAAAAATTTGAAGATGAAAGTTAGAGTTATTTCTCAACTTTTCTTAGTTCAAGGCTTTTAATAAAATGTTATTTTACTATGCCAAAATGAGGTCTAAAATTCTACTTTGAACACAAGTACTGCTTTTTGACAATGAGCGGTCAAGCTCTGATCTTCAAATTATCCCATATCCTTTGAGAGTTTATGACAAACATTGAATTTCATTATAAAAATGGACTCTCCATCCATGATTCTCACTAAATGTCAATGAAGAGATTCCTTTTTGTTTCCATTAGAAAATTTCTTGATGACATAGTCTTTGGAATTTACATTTAACTTCACCTTTCTAACATTGAACATTTTTTTTACAACAATTGGGTCATTCAATTCTTGTTGAATTTTGCAGGATCCGTAAACCCTAAAACTTGACATAATTCTATAGATTTTGGCAATCAACGCTGTTAGTTTTAAGGATTTTTGGCAATTATCAAAATAAAAATTTGAAATTACAATATCCTTATATATATATATATTTATTATTTAAAAAATTAAAAAATTCTTATAATTTTGCCAAAATTGAAGAGGACTACTATAACATATATGAAATTTTTAACACTTATGGAAGTAATACTATTGGAAGATTGACTGTTACAAGGCTTAATCAATGTCACATACTAATAAGAATATTTTGTGATAGTGTGGCCAACAATTTATGGACAAGTTTGCATTTAAGATTTTCTACAATGATAGGAATCTTGATTTATGGGAAAGAAAAGGTCCCCTACCTGGAAGTTCAAAAAGAAGATGGAGTTTGTAGACTTGAAAGGAAGAAATATAATCTTGAAAGAGAGAGCAACAAATAAGTAAACATCATCATCCTCATAAAGATAATAAAGACAAAAATATCCTCCCTCATAGTCCCTTTCAACATCTAATGCTATATCTGAAGGCAAGTTTAACAAATAATCATTTAATCTTCTAAAACTTAGGATTATTTAATTTATATTTTGCAATATATTTTTTTGACTATATCGTTTTATTTTTTTTACAAGATTAATTTCCAAAAAATTTGTCATACATTTTTTGCATTACTTTTTGCCAACCTTGATTACCAAAGTATAAGTCATTTTGAAGATTAAAAATCAATGAGAGCAAATTATAGACCTCAAAAATTTAATCCCGAAAGGTTTGGGAAGCCAAATTTTGGATCCAATATGGTGTTCTTTTTGTACTTGGCATAAAAGGTTTATAAATTGAGGTACGTACAAGTGACAAGCCCCATGACACATGGTACTCACATGATACCTCCTACATACTTCACAAGTTTGAAATGATTACGTATTCTACTTGTTAGGTGTTGTATTTGAGCTTGATAAGGCTTAGATCATATTATAACAACCAAATGAAAGTTGTTGGGTTACTACCTTTTAACTTTAGTTGGTACCTTTTGCTCATTATTCTTTCATATATGGTTGCTTTGGCTAGCTCTCAAAGTCATGCACATTTATTTTTCATTATCTCCTTTTAGACTTGGATTGAGGTCCCGATTAGAAGTCCTTCACATATATTTTTCTTTGGCCCCTTTGAGACCTAGATTGAGGGTCAGATTGGGATCACATGGTTTTGTACTCTCATTTTCCAATTTTTTTCTAAGATGGGATTTCCAAGCAAAGTTGCTAATTGATGAATTGCCAATGCAATGGTATAGTTATATATATTTTCATGTTATAGTGCATACATTGTATTCTAAGAGTCAAATACAACACCGTACTAAACCAAAAAGAATTATAAGGTATAATCGACGATCGCCATACCATACGCCATACCATACATTTTAGACAAGTAGAACAACAAAGAGGCCCCATATACACAAAATTAGTCAACCCCTAATCACGGTGAACATCTACAACCATTCATGTACCCATTTATGACAAGTGGACTTCTATTGAAAGTATTTCCAAAACTGCAATTAAATTGTCCACATACTATCTTAATTGCACTTGGTTGACTACTAGTTATCTAGATTTTGGTTTTATGACCAAGCTATGTGGCGATTCAATGATCTATGGAGCATCTCCTTCAAAAATTCATAGTAATTACATGTCTTGTCCACATTTCTATTTCTAATTTTGAAAATTCATGGTTTTCAATTGCTAATACTACAAAAATATTTTTTCTTAAAAAAGGTGCCTCCAACTATGCTGAATTGCTTATTTGATGACTGATTTTGGGAGTTTTCATCTTACATGCTGTTGATTACTCAGCTTGCCTGAAAGATATTGAAGCAACTGAATCAACTAGGCTCACAAGCCTACCGACTTCAATGAGCCAGCACTTTCGTGACCAAAATCCCTTGCATGATGCACAAAAAATAATACCAAAATTGAGCGACTGTCTAAGTGTGCTTGTACCTGAAAATTAAAAAGTGCTACGGTATGTTACAATGTCAATCCAGTACATTGAAACCGATGTGTCGAGTTTCAATTGTCGAAAATAGAATAAGGTCCTTCACTCCTTACAAATTTAGTTACCAGCGTAATTTCCTAACATTTCAACAATATAAACAATATACAACCATTGACAATTCATCCTGGAGCTCAAATGATGGTCTTGAAATTTGAAGCTAAGGACTTCGACTGTTACGATCTTTCTGAATGCTTCTGATCAGCAGTTCCCGAAAGTACAATGTAGGACAAACATATCATCATCGTCAGAGGCGTATACGACAATCCAATTTGTAGATTCTGTTTTAAAATCAAATTCAAAAATACCAAATTTTGATAATCAGTTCAAAATGCCGCAATTCCGAATTAAAATTATGTCCAGCACTGACAATAATGGTCATAGATATGAGGACATAGCCGGCAAAGTAGGATATGCACCAACACATAGAAATTGGAGGCTTCACGATGAAACAAAAGCTGAGGGCGGACGAAACATTAATCAAACGGAAGGAATGTCAAAGATACAGAGACGAAGCAGAACTTCCCACCAAAGACTACAAATGAAGAAATTTGCATCGGATTCTTATTTATCCACAATCAAAAGAATACAACTATGTACATCATTCATTCCGTGGGCAAAAATATTCAACCCAGAAAAAATAATTAAATCTGAGCACACAGCCTTCAGTGCGCTCCGCCGCTACCTCGCCGCATAGATCAAAATTCCCTTTCAAGGAGCTGAAGCTGCGCTCTAGAACGGGATGGCGCTGGCGCTCCGCCGCAAGTACACGCCGCATGGATCAATCCAAATTCCGTTCGGGAGCTGAAGCTGCGCTCTAGAAGGGGATGGCGCTGGCGACGCGCGGGTACACCACGCGGTTGGGGTGGTGCAACAAACGGCGCGCCTTCTGCTTGCGGAAGCAATACAGAGCGGCACCCAAAGGCCACTCCACAACGGCCGTGATGAGGAACGCTACAACCCCAAGCGTGGGTCCGACGATTTTGCAGTGGCAAGGGTTCTGCCGCGTCCCGCACTGCACACACAAAGGAATCGCCATCGATCGCTCACGCACTCGCAATCAAAAGAATGCCTGGAATTCGAATTGCTGAACCCTCGTCCGATCGAAGGCCTCGAGATCTCAATGCGAAAAGAGTGGAATGTGAAGTCCCTGCGACTTGCGCAGAAAGTGATTGAAGGCGAGGACAGTGAAAAGGAAGAGAAATGTTTGAATGTCGACTACTCTGGGCTGTTTGTGGGCTACACTGATATGAATGGAACGGACTGAGTTGATGGGTTTATAATGTGGCGGGAAATGAGATGATTGAGTCTATTGAGTACACGTGTTGCACTGAGGGCGGTTTCGGGGCGGTTGACACGTGTCGTACGGAAAGACTCTTTTATCAAGCCAGCGGATTGAATTTGCAAGTTCACTGACCTGTGACCTGTGACGCGGATGTCTTTTGTCCAGCTGGCAGTGATATTTTTTCCATTTTTCTAAACGCCGCTTTACAATGAGGAGTACATTCACATCAAAGGTCGGTCGGCGGTGAAAAGGAGCGCGTAAAATTTAACCTCGTGGGTATGAAAACAGTTCATATTATTATCCAAATGAAGATAAAAATTCCTCGTACAGTTGTGACACAACATTCTTGAGTAGCAAGAATATTTTGTGGCTTACAAATCATGGGCATTCTAAATTTTTGTAGTGAAAGGAGCCTTGATTCATGGGAAATAAAGGGACCCGTGTCTTGAAGTTCAAGAATGTCATGGAGCTTGTTGATTTGAAGCAGGGAAATATAATCCTATGGGAATGATCAAGGAACAAGTTAACTTCACTTTTCTTGTAAGGTTTAAATATCCTCATTGTTCTCTTTTAACATCTTGATCACTTATTTTGAAGATTATAAAATCTATGAGAACAAATTGCAAACATCAAGAGTTTAATCCTAAAATGTCTAACTAGGAAGTCTAATTTTGATCGCAACATTTTGAAGGGGGGATTTTTTGATATAAAAGATCCATACATTGAGATATATAGTAGTGAAATTTTTTTATCCTTATGATCTACTAAACTCAATAATTCATAGTGGCACTTTCAATTTGAATCATTATTGCACATCCATATGTCTCATAAGCTTTGAAATGGGCACCAATTTTACTAATAAGGTGATGCATTTGAGCTTGACAAGATTTAAATCATAATATAACAACGAAATTAAATTTATTAGTTGTGCTTAAGTTCTAGTTGGCACCTTTGGCTCCATATTTTGTGGTATATAGTTGTTTTGGTTAGCTACCAAAGTCCTTCACATTCATTTCTCTTTAGCTTTTTTGAGACCTAGATTGAGGTTTTCATTGGATTTTCCCCCTATTCCATACTCTCAATCAAAGTTGCTCATTTTTTAATTATCCATTCAATGGCATCTATCTTTCCATATTTTAGTATAGACATTGTACAAAGATTAAAAGATGATAATGTAAAAGGTTCTGAAAGTGTGCTTTTAAAGGATGATCATAATTTTGGAGAAACAAAATTTCTTGAAATATTTTTCAATAAATTTTCATACAAAGAAAAATAGAATTGATATTTAATCCAATGCGTTCAATCATTTTCAAACCTGCGTTGAATTAGTTATAATTACATTTGTCACTAAAAGCATCCACCTCCTCAAATGTACGCTAGTAGTACATTGCTGGTGCATTGAAGAAAGCAAAACGTACCATTGCATTAGAGGATGATTTTAGAATCCTCCCGGCCACCTTACCGTGTATATGGTTCTTCCTAGACCAATTAGAATTAAAAGGTATAACTTGCCATATCCTATACTTTATAGTGGGGCAACAAAATGGCCTACATACATATAATTCATCAGTCCCTAACTATAGGCTATTCAATTCTTAGCTTGTTTGGAAGTAATAAAGGTAGACTACCCCATTCCAATCCAAGCTCATATTATGAACATCTTCAAAAAGCTCCATTCTAGGTTGTTTGCATTGGGAGAAAAAAATACAAATGAAAAAATCATTTGTTTATTTTAGTGAGTTGATTGACCAAAATGAAGATAAGATCTATTTAGAATCTATGTTTAATCCTTAAACGACAAGCCAATCACTATGGAAATCATTTGTTTAGGTACCGTATGAATTGTTGGCTTAAAAAAATGAAAAAGCACTCATTGGAAGACAAACTACTACAGAAGACCTTCCCTTTTCATACAAATCTTGGAGGATGAATAGTTACACTTTTGTCCTATTTGGAGAGATTCTTTGTCATTCATTAGCTAAAAAACGTCTTCTTTGTCATTTATGGGTTAATTACACATTGTTATTACTATACTCTTTGTTAGCTTCAAGTCAATGCAAATCAATTCACTCTAGCAATAGAAGTTAGTAGTTGGTCTTGAAATCACTATGGACTGGATTGAGCATGTCTTAAAGTTGGATATAGGTTGGTAGAAGCCCTGTAGTATCTATTTCTCTTATGCTAACAAGCATGTCTATAAGCTGAAATGGGATACCTAAGGCAACACCCTTCTACAAATTTTTAAAAAATCACATGAAATCTAAGAATTATTTTTTCAATTGTAATGTTGTTTCTTATTACTTAACTATTGTTGAAAACTATTCCCACATTTTTCAGCACTAGTCATTCTGCCCACTATGGGATAAGATAGCAACACCCATAACCATCACTATACCCATAATCATCACCTTTAAAATATTGGAAAATATTGGGAAGTGAATAGATGTGATTACAAGGATGTATTGCATCTGAATATTAAACCCTAGTGTTGGTATTAGGTGCATGTACAATCAACTCTTTAAAATTCACAACTTACTCACATTGTCCAAATAATACATTTGAAAGTGCACAAGAATTATTTTTCTCTTGCTAGTAGGGTCCAATAATTTGTTTGATGTGCAGTACACATCATGTCCCAAACCCTTAAATTAACGGTTATGGGTGCTGCTACCTTTGTTTACCTTAGATCAGCTACACGCACAAACTTACTGACTTCAATGAGACAGCTCTGTCTAAACCAAAAACCCTTGGATAATCCTCGAAAAAATAACTCAGACAATCTTTGTGCTTGTAGCCAAAATCAAAAAGTAGCACTGTATATTACAATGCCAATGCACCGTTTTGAAGCTGATGTGTGAAGAGTTTCACAGAGAATATAGTCCCTCAGTCCTTCCACTTACAGTTCACTGGATTTTCAAAATTTGTAAAACTATGAAATTCATCGTGAAGGTCAAATTGCAGTCTTGATGCTTGAATTTCAAGACTTCAACTAATACGGTCTTTCAGGATGCTTCAATTCGACAAAACCAAAGAGGACAATATAAGTAAGGACAAACATAACATCTTCAGAAGCATATATGATAGGTTAATTTGGTGAATTGTGTCTCAAAAATCAAATCCAGAAGACCGTGAATTTGATTATGAGTTCAGACTGCCATCGCAAATTCGCATTTGTGTCCAGTAATGAGAATCAAGGTCATGGATAAGACGGGACGAAGCTACCAAAATAAACATTGCACCAATGCACAGACATTGAAGACAGCATGAGCTTTCACCAAGAAATAAAAGGCGCGGAACAGAAAACCCTAATCCATCGAAAGGAATATTGAAAATACAGGAAAAGAGCACAAACAAAGGCTTCAAATGAAGAGATTCGCATCAGAATAATTTTATTCATCCACAATCAAAGTAAGAAAATTATGTACATCATTCGGGGCTACACGCACCCTGGGCGATAAAATTAATTGAACCCAGAAAAAATAATCAGCTCCAAGCGTACTGTCTTAAGTACGTGGGCTCCGCCGCAAGTACACGCCGCATGGATCAATCCAAATTCCGTTCGGAGCTGAAGCTGCGCTCTAGAAGGGGATGGCGCTGGCGACGCGCGGGTACACCACGCGGTTGGGGTGGTGCAGCAAACGGCGCGCCTTCTGCTTGCGGAAGCAATACAGAGCGGCGCCCAACGGCCACTCCACCACGGCGGTGATGAGGAACGCTACAACCCCAAGCGTGGGTCCGACGATTTTGCAGCGGCAAGGGTTCTGCCGCGTCCCGCACTGCACGCACAAAGGAATCGCCATCGATTGCTCAGGATCTCGCTATCTATCGAAAGAATGCTTGGATCTTCTTGCTGAACCCTCGCCCGATCGCCAAAATTGAAATTCCAAAAAGATTGGAATGTGAGGTCCCAAGAGATTGCGAAATTGAAGTTCGCTCGATCAAACGCGCCGAGGACTGTGAATCGGAAGAGAAATGTTTTGAATGTCTGCTACTGTGGGCTGTCTGTAGGCTATACTGATTTGTATAGAACGGTCTGAGGAGTGAGGAGATGCATTTATACGGTGGAGTGGTATGAGATTGAAATGAATCTGTTGTGTACACGTGTCGCATTGGAGGCCAGTTGACACGTGTCGTGCGGGATGGCTTTCTGGTCTTGGCGTTGGATTGAGTCTTACCTTTTGGTGGTGTCCTTTCTCCAGCTGGCAGTGACTTCTCTTTTTCAAAACATCGAGCTGCGCTGCCTTTCCTCCGCCGGAATGATGTGGAATATTCCACACCCAACATACACACGTTGATGAGGCCTCGCACATGGCCCTTACGAAGCCCGTAAGGGACCAGACGTGTGGGCCGAAAAGGGGGGTTCGGCTTCGGCGACCCAAACGGGCCAGGCCGCCTCCCCCATAAAGTCCAGCCCTTACGGGCCAGTTTCTACCCTGGAGAATTCCAGTTACTGCGTGACGGGGCAGTTCCCCCCCCCCAATTACGAGGCATTTTACATCGGCCAGGGTTCAAGGTCCCCCCTTGCCCCAATGGGGCAAACATTATAAAAGAAATTTAGTTGTAAGAAACGATTTTATTTTGTGGGTTGATACATGTCTCTGATCAAATATAAAAAAATGTCTTTTATTCACCAAAATTGAAATTTGAAACAAATCAAATCAAATCAAAGCCCATGCAATATTGGAAACAAAGTTCCAATGTCCCAAAATGAACCACGTGAAGTCATTTTAAAGCGTAAAACTTCATCCTAAACCTCAAAATCTGAAATCAACAATGTAAAACAAAAACAAGAAAGAGAAAAAAATAAAAAAATAAAAAATCACCTGATCTTCAAAGAATTGAAGAAAGCTGCCTTCACAGCAACCCAAAAAAACTAATACCCCCTCCAAAATCCACCGGGAGGGGGTAACTCCCACTTCACCCCGCATGCTGGAGCGGTAACTGCGCTTTACTGCAGTTAAAACTATTTTAACCCCCCCCCGTACTGCCGGGGGGGCACTTTCCAATCGCTGGTGGGGACCCGCCCTGAACGGTAAGGGACCGGACAGAGCCCTATGGCCAGCCATGTGCGAGGCCTCGATAATTGTCAGAGAATTGAAGTAAGTCTGATGGGTCCCAACTGAACACTATAAGGTAACATGCTCTTAAAGTGACCACTTAAGGGCTGGTCCGCCTTTTTCACAGGCTTCCATTGACAGAAATATTTTTAGATCATTTTTCAGAGAAAGAAAAATAGATGTGGAACCTAACACAAGTGGTTTTCTAATTTTCCAAGCATTTTTGAATTACTTATAAATTTTCAAAGATTTGGGACAAAGGTACCTACTTGTCACCGTAGGTCTTCCAAAATCTGTCCACTTGCAACTTGTAAAAAGATGAGCGGAAATCAAAGACAATGATTGGCTCTTGCAATAGAAAAAACAATTTTCCTCCATGCATTCAATTGCTAAAGTGGTCCATTTAAGGATCACCCCATTTCCATTCTCCACCTAAAATTAGGGACGGTTTGAAGAAGATGGACGCTTTTAGAGCACACTTCCTTACATTGACGTAAGTTCCAATACATTAAAAATGTATGGACAATGAACATTCTTTATTTCATTGAAAGCATTGATTAAACAAGTAACATGCATTGGTACAAAAGTCAATACGAATTTGAAATTTAAAATGAGATGTGAATATATATTGAAATTTAAAATAGATGACTTTGCTTCATCTTTTATAAATGTTAGTGTCATGTTTCACTATTATATAGTTTATGATGTCATCATTTCATCTTTATTAAGTACACCCCCCCTCATGAAACCAATGTTGTTTACTCTTTTGTTGAATTTGAAATTAGATGATTTATAAACTTTTCCATCGAATGTGATGATATTTTCAATAGAACTTGTCATTCTTAACAACTTTGAATAATTTTTAAAACTAATTTTGATGAAATTGATGAAGTTTTTGAATAGAACATTCCATTTTTATTTCAAAAAGGACCCCTAGAGGACCCTTTTCTATGTCACTATTGGCTCCTAATAGCTCATTTGCACAAAAGAGCAATACAAAAGTTAGGGAGGTGTACATTGAAAGCATACAATTATCACAAGATGTACAATGGAAGCCGAAATTATCACTTGCATAATTGAATCATTATCAATTTTGTAATCATACCATGATTGGAAATAGGATGATCTATGTAACAAGCATACTTAGGTTGAATAAATTTTCATAAAAAAAATTATGGTAATTTTATTTTTTCATAAAAAGATGTAAAAAAATATGAAATCCTTCTGAAGTCTATTTCTCTAAACAAGAAAAAATTTCCCCTCACCATACCTATACAGGCATACAGCAGACATGTTGAATTGCTTAAGTGATTGGAAAAGGTTTGTTAATCTTAATCCATAAACGATACTAAAAACATTTTCTAGTCAATGAATGACAAAGAATCTCTCAATGTATGATTATGTGCAACTACTCATCCTCCAAATTTTATGTGAAAATGGAAGGTCTTCTACAATAGTTAAACTTCCAATGAATGTTTTTTTAAAGCAAAAAATTCACACGCTACTAAAATAGATGATTTCCATGGTAACTAGTTCGTCCTTTAATCATATAAAGACAGGCCTATAACAATTGATTTCAAGCTTTAATTGTCATCACTGTGTTTATGTTTTTTTCAACTAAATTTGAATGAAAAAATTTAGGTTTATTTTTCAAAGATAAAACCATGTGTCTACTACAAATTACAAAATTTTCAAATTTTTTTTGAAAAATTTGAAATTACTATGAATTTTTTTTAAATGAAAAATTCATATCAAATACAAAAATATACTAAAAATATCTGAAATTTTCACTCTAGATGTATATTGTAGTGTATAACATCATGGTATAAACCAAAGTTACCGTGTCACTCTAAAATTAGAAAATTAGCAAACCATTGTTATAGATCCAAAGTTCATATTGCTATAAAAAAATTTTAAAATTAGGAATTTCCAATTGGAGTAAAAACTGCACTTGGTAAGCTTCATTTCATTAGTTGAACACAATTTCAGGAGACAAAATTTTTGTAGCTCAAACTCACATCAAGCAAGAAATGGCCAAAATACACTACAAGGGTAATCCGTGAATTGAGCATCTTCTTCTGCGGAAAAGTGAATAAGAGCATAATGAAGGAATTTGCAATACTATTCATTTAAAATGTACTCAACTACCTTCCAAATAAATAAATTGGATGAAATAAATGTTTTTTTCGTCTTACAGTGCCAAGCAAAGTCATCCAGCGAACACTAAGTGTGCGCAACAACGCTATAGGGTTAATAATGTTAGAACATCACTACCCATCCTACAAAATGCAAGCCAATTTGCAAACTGGTCAATCCAATTTGCAAGCCAAGGAAGATGGGTCACCCTACCCATAGCCTCTTAAGAGGCCATCACCACCCAATTGGCTACGTCCACATCCACGGATCAATTTTTTGTTTGGTGGAAAAGTGGAAAAGGTGCTGGTTTGCAAGCTGGTTTGCAAGCCACCCCTTAGCCTACAAAAGAGCCCGATTTTGTAAGCCACCGGAGGCTTTTGGCCGGGCCTCTTAACAAGTTCATCCATTATGCAAGACAGGTGGGGCAATTTTGCCAGCCGGTGACAACAAGTCATCCGTTTTACAAGAAGGGTGGGCATGCTCTTAGAGCATCCCCACGCGTCTGGCAAAATGCAAGCCAATTTGCCAGCCTGTCAATCCAATTTGCAAGCCGGGGATGATGGGTTGCTCCACCCATAGCCTCTTAAGAGGCCATCGCCACCCAATCAGCTACGTCCACATTCACGGATCAAGTCCTTGTTTGTTGGGAAAGTGCAAAAGGTGCTTGTCTCATGTGGTTTGCAAGCCGGTTTGCAAGCCACCCCTTGGCTTGCAAAAGAGCCCGTTTTTGCAAGTCATGGACGACTTTTGGCTTGGCCTCTTAACAAGTTCATCCATTATGCAAGACGGGTGGGACAATTTTGCAAGCCGGTGGCAACAAGTCATCCGTTTTACAAGACAGGTGGGCATGCTCTTATGCCCAAAGTCTGGACGTGACTCTTACACACAACGTGGCAGTCAAGTCAAAACATCTACGTCAGGGTGAAGCAGGTGTCGACACCTGGCTCATCAACGTGTCGATCTGTGGCGCTCTACTTCACAAGATAAATCTCTCCCGCCTTTCAAACATTCTCAACACTCATCAAATTCCGCCCTTCTTTATTGTTATCAAACTTTTCTACTCATTTCCATCTTTACACCATCAATCTTCATCTCTCCAGTCTTAGAGATTCAATCAGTTTTCCTGCCTCATTTCCTCACATTGGAATCGATCGGGCGAGAATTCGGTAATCTTCAGAGGAGATCGAGCTTGATTGCGAGCGCGTGAGCGATCGATGGCGATTCCTTTGTGCGTGCAGTGTGGGACACGGCAGAACCCTTGCCACTGCAAAATCGTCGGACCCACGCTTGGGGTTGTAGCGTTCCTCATCACGGCCGTGGTGGAGTGGCCGTTGGGCGCCGCTCTATATTGCTTCCGCAAGCAGAAGGCGCGCCGTTTGTTGCACCACCCCAACCGCGTGGTGTACCCGCGCGTCGCCAGCGCCATCCCCTTCTAGAGCGCAGAAGATTCTGCAGAAGGAATTTTGATGTATGCGGAGCATACTTGCGGCGGAGCGCACTCAAATTAGGGCTGTGCGCTCGGAGTTGATTCTTTTTGCTGGGTGAAATTTTCTCGCCCAGGGTGCGATTAGCCCAAAAAGTGATGTACATAATTGTAATATTTTGATTCGTGGATGAATAAAATCCGATGTGAATTTCTTCGCATGAAGTGTCTAATGTGAACTTCTACTCCTGGATCTTCAGAACTGTATTCGTTTTTTAGGGTTTTGTCCTTCCGTGCCTTTTGTTTCTTGGTGAATGATCATGCCGCTGTGTGTTGGTGCATTATTCACTTTGCTAGCCATGTCCCCTCCTATCTATGACTTTGATTTTCATCTATAGACACTATACTTTCGGAATGACACTTTGAACTAATTACCAAATTTTGATCTTAAATTTCTGAATTTGATTTTAGAACATAATCGAGATACAAAATTGAACTGTCATATATGCTTCTGAAGGTGTTGTAAACCAAGTTTTTGGTGTTGTTGATTTGAAGCATTCTGAATGACTGTAACAGTCGGAAGTCTTGAACTTCAAACTTCAAAACTGCAATTTGACGTTCAGGATGATTTTTTAATTGTTGCATACCTTCGAAATTTTAGGGGATGAAATTGTAAGGAATTAAGCAATATTAATCTCTTTTCGACCATTGAAAATCTTGACACATCGGCTTCAAAATGTTGCAAGGATATATTGAAACATACCGCAGCACTTTTTAATTTGCAATAGGATATAAGCACTAAAAGTTGGTCATGTTTTTTTCGTGGATCACGCAGGGGTTTTCGGCCACCACAGATTTGTCTCATTGAAGTCGGTAAGCTTGTGGGTCTGGCCGATTTAAATCATTTTAGAATACAATGTATGCACTAAAAGATGGAAAGACCATCGTGTTTTTTGGGGGCGACTTGGGCACTTCATAAAAAATGAAAAAACCCTGCTTTGGACTGATAATTCAACAATTAACAACTGTATGCTTTGAATTCCATTGTGGGTTGAAAGTGGAAAAATGAGAGTATAGAAGAGGAGGATACCCAATCAGAATCTCAATCTAGATTTCAAAGGAGTGAAAGAAAAATAAGTGCAAGACTTCAAATGCTACCTAAACTACCTCACACAACATAACAAGGAGCAAAAAGTGCCAACTAAAGTTTGAGTGCAACTAGCAACCTTCATTTGGATGTCATATTATGACCCAACCTTTATCAGGTGTAACTGTAAATGTTACACTTTATAAGTAGAATATTTGACCATTTTGAAGCTTGTGAAATCTACAGAAGGTGCAATAATGACTTGAATGGATCCCTAAAATCACAAGGTAAAACTTTTATCATTAGCATATACCTCAATTTGTAAACCTTTTATGTTACATATACAAAAAATACCATACTACATCCAAAATTAGGCTTCCTAGACATTCAAGGATTGAATTGTTGAAGTCTACAATTTGCTCTCATAGATTTATAATCTTCAAAATGATTATTAGATGTTGAAAGGGAATAGTGAGGATATTTTAACTTTACAAAGAAATTGAAGTTTACATGTTCCTTGTTCATTCCTTCAAGATTATATTTTCTCCTTTCAAGTAAAAAAACATATCCATATTATTCTTGAAATCCAAGGCAAGAAACCCTTGCTTCCCACAAATCAAAGCTCCTTTTATTAAAAAAATCTTGATTGCAAGCTTGCTAGTGACTTGTAGACCACAATAACACAAATCATTCTTGTGACTATAAAATTATTGAAATATCTTTCTTCGTTACTAAAGAATGTTGGATCCTAAGCCTTGTTACATCACTAGTAGTTATTTCAGAAACAATGTGAGACCTACTATAGGGTACATTTTAAATGTTGGAGCTAATAATTTAAAAAATATCTAAGTTACTATGGCATCATTTTTTTGAAGCGTACTGTATTACAACTACTATATAATACAGGTAGAACCTCTTTTAGTGCATGGTGTCAAGACTATGCACTAAGAAAGGCTTTATGCATTTAGAAAAGATATAGACCATAGATCTTTCCATTTTAAATCAAGCACAAGCCCACCTACTGTCTCCAAACCTTCTTACAACATATTATGCACTAAGGGAATACGCAATAAGAGAGGTTCTACCTATACATAATAATGATCCATAGTACATAATCTGTATATCTACGCAAGGGGTAGTCTAAAAGGGAGGGGAAGAACCCGCATGTCTGAAGAACTTTCATTTTCCATATGCAAATAGACAAAAATGAACAACGTTTCATTTAGGGTTGTTATTTGTTTGTTTGCTCCTATTCAAATTTGTGGCGGGCGGTTTTCTAGGATGCGTTGCATAAGTTAGGCTTAGTAAATATAATATTATTTATGGGATTTTCAATTTTTGTCGATTTTTCTCTCATTGTATATGTATGATTCATTTGTATGAATTGTTTAATATATAATGCATATATATGCATTGTTTGTATGGGTTTTGTTCAATAGTAGTTAGAGCTCAGGTGGGGTACTCTATGTCTTTATGTAAACCATGTGTGACAAAGATTTTGGACCCCCTATTTAGTTTTTTAAATTTAATTAAAAGAACACAAAAAAAAATTGAATAGATTTTTCTACTTGAGAGTTTATATTTTGAATTATTTATACTTTTGTTTGTTGATAATAATTAGTTACAAATTTTTGAAGAAAAAAGCTACAATGTAAAGTTGGAAATAATTTTGGACCCTCTATTTTTTTTTTTTTAAATTGTCTAAAAAATGTTCTTTATTTTATTTTAAAAATTTTTTGAAGAAAAAAGCTATAATATAAAGTTGGAAATAATTTTGGACCCTCTATTTACTTTTTAAAAAATTGTCTAAAAAATGTTCTTTATTTTATTTTTAAAAACAATATCTATTGAAAGTTTATTTATTGATGCAATGGTCATCCAAATGAATTCTTTATAAATATTTGAGTTGAAACACGTGCCGTTTCAGTTCATTTTTCAACTTATTCTAGAAGTCATTTCAAATGTTATTTGAGTTGAAATTTTTTGGCAACAGAAATCAATAGTCAGTATTAACCCTTAACCCCTGAAGGACCGAGCCCTTTTTTCTGCCAAAAAACACTGAAAACTGTCATTTCTATAGCAAACAATAAAAAAAATTGAAAAATGTTTTTTTTGCACTTCTAACCGTAGGATCTTATACCTAACTAGTATGAGAATGTATGGAAAAAAATTTCAGAATTTTTGACCGCATAGATTGCAAGATATTTGTGTTTAAAGAGGAAAAAACAAATTTTTCAGCACATTGCGGGACTACATTTTTTGCCTTTGAACATTTTTAAATTAAATTTTTTGCACTACAGAGTTTTGAGCTTTAAATCTTTATAGTGGAAAATTGAGTTGAGAGGCTAGGGGGACAAAAAATTATTCAAAAAAACTCAATTATCATTCCTAAAAAAATTGTTAAGTAGAAGTAGGTACGAGATAGAAGGAAAATCTAAAATATTCATATATTTTAGATGGAATTAAAATACACTAATCCCAATGGTGAGATTGTTTTAAGAAGTAAACTAAACCATGAGAAATTTTTTTTTTTGAAAAATTTCAAAAATAGCATTCAGAAATGAATCGTACAAGTTATTTTTTTCAAGAAGATGCTCTAACTGGCCGAAAAACAAGAATGTCCATAACTTTCTCATAACAAATCCAAATGAAATGAATCAAAGCTTCCCAGATAGATAAAAATATAATCTATGAGAAAAAAATATTTTAAGAAAAAAAATCAAATTTTTGCCAATTTTTTTTTTGCTGCCCGGGCTGCCCGCCGTCCCCTGTTTTGAGCTTATTTGATCATAACTATTGTTCCCGGGCACCGATTGTGAAAAAATTATATTCCCACGAAGCTAATCAGATTTTCAAGCTCCAAAAAAAGTTTCAAAAAATCAGGAGAAAATTTCAGCCCGTAGGTACCTGCCCGAAAACGCATTTGTCCCCCGAAGGGACAACGGTCCTTTAGGGGTTAAATGTCGGGGCGGACGTTTTGTGGCCGATGATTGACAAGAGAATCTCCTATGTAGGACAAAAGTGCAACTATTCATCCTTCAAATTTTGTGGGAAAAGGGAAGATCATCTACAGTAGTTTGACTTTCAATGAATGCTTTTGCATTATTTTAGTCCGACAATTCACACGGTGTCAAAACAACTGATTTCCATAGTTATGAGCTCGTCATTTAAGGGTTAATCAAAGTTCAAAATTATAGGTTGAAATTATAATTTATTAAAAAGTAAATAGGATGTCAAAAAATCACTTTGCCGGATGTGATATATAAAATCTCCCGCAAAATCTCCATAGAATGACCCACCCAAGAGTTAGAGTATATATGTTGTACTAATCAACTCTAAAACCATGTG
The DNA here is from genome assembly GCA_951230915.1 of Antitrichia curtipendula. Taxonomy (NCBI): domain Eukaryota; kingdom Viridiplantae; phylum Streptophyta; class Bryopsida; order Hypnales; family Leucodontaceae; genus Antitrichia; species Antitrichia curtipendula. Next base: position 34,496,418 of record OX579634.1, on the reverse strand, counting down.
TAAATTTTTGAATTACAATAGGAATATATTTAAATACCTCAAATTCTAGTTTTAACTACCATAAGGTACAAAAAATGGGTGAAAAATAAAAGTATACAAAAGTAGGTAGTCACATATCTATTGCAAAAAATAGCTAAATAGTTCCAAAATAAAAAGTTTCATCACATGTATATATAGAATATAAGGTACATTGAAATACCCGGGATCCTAAGCATAAGAAGGATATATATCTTCACTTGGACAATACTATAAACTTTTACTTATACCGACGAGGTCAAAATTTACACCTTACCTTTCCACCGGGCAATGTAAATGCCCTCCCAACTTCTTTTTAGAAAATCGAAAAAATCGAAAAAACAAAACCTGGCACCTGGACAAAAGACAACGTCAAATGCTCCAAGGTGACAGAACATTCAAATTCAATCCACGAATCCACCGGCTGGACCAGGCAGCCTTTCCGCATGACACGTGTGAACTACACCCCACTGCGACACGTGTACTCTATAGATTCTTTACTCTCAGTCCCCGCCACTCATCTCCTCAGTCCACTCTTCTCAAATCAGTACAGCCCACAGACAACTCACAGTAGACATTCATACATTTTTGCTCTTCCGATTCACAGGCCTTGCATTACAGTTCCTCGCATTTGATCGAGCGAGCTTCAGTTTCGCAATCTCTTTGAGTCTTCACATTCCACTCTCTTCGCATTGAGATTTCAAGCTCTTCGATCGGACGAGGCTTCAGCAATTCGAATTCCAGGCATTCTCTTGCTTGCGTGAGCGATCTATGGCGATTCCATTGTGCGTGCAGTGCGGGACGCGGCAGAACCCTTGCCACTGCAAAATCGTCGGCCCCACGCTTGGGGTTGTAGCGTTCCTCATCACCGCCGTGGTAGAGTGGCCGTTGGGCGCCGCGCTGTATTGCTTCCGCAAGCAGAAGGCGCGTCGTTTGTTGCACCACCCCAACCGCGTGGTGTACCCGCGCGTCGCCAGCGCCATCCCCTTCTAGAGCGCAGCTTCAGCTCCCTGATCAAGAGGGAATTTTGACCGATGCGGCAATCTGGATCCGGCGGAGCGCACTTAAGCCTCTACGCTTGGAGTTGATTCTTTTTTCTGGGTTCAATTCATTTTATCGCCCAGGGTGCGTGTGGCCCTGAAATGATGTACATAGTTGTAATATTTCGATTGTGGATGAATAAAATGTGATTCGAATTCCTTCATATGAAGCCTCTTCTCTGATTTGAAATTTTTGCTCCTTCTCTGTATGTTCATTATTCCTTCCGGTTGATTAGGGTTTCCGCATTTGTTTCTTCACGGTGATCATGTTGCTGCGAATGTTTGTGTGTTGGTGCATCGCGCACTTTGCTAGCTATGCTCCCTCCCTCCTGTCTTTGACCTTTGCTAGCAGTGCCGGACGCAATGCTAAATCTTATCAAAGTGACATTTTTGAACTTACAATCGAACCTTGGTCTTTCTGACTTTGATTTTGGAACATAATCTGGAAAATTTAACTATTATATAGGATTTTGAAGGTCTTGTTGCGTTCGTCCAGTTTTGCGCTTTTTAATTGTTGGTACGAGACATTCTGAAAGACCGTAGTAGTTGAAGTGCTGAACTCCGAACTTCATCACTTCAATTTGACGGTCAGGATTAATTTCAATAGTAGTAAAAATTTCTTAATGAACTATATGTAAATTTTTAGAATTTAGGAACCGTTACCCTCTTTTCAACCATTGAAACTCTGTCGTGCATTAGCATCAAACCTCATAACATTATTAACATTTGTTGGGGGTCCCTTTTGCTTCCTCTAAAGTTGGGAGCCCCCAGCAAAAAAATACTTGCAACCCAATCACAATCCTAGAACTAACAACTAGGTGAATCAGCATCCAATGCATCCAATGAAGTGTTGAGGATTATAACTAAATCTTCTCTCCAAGCATATAGGAAAGAACTATACCTCCATCTCTAGGGAGGTATCTTAGCCAGTTAACAATGTTATGTTTTGTATTGGCATTTTGATTTACCAATTGTCAATAAAAAGTTTATTTTTTAGGTCTATTAGTAGGCTTGTAAGCCTTGTTGATTCCACTGCTCAAATGCCTCTTAGAAAAGTTGGAAAGCCAATTTGTCAATGCCCTTTAGTGACATTTTTATAATGTGCCATTTTGGGACTTAGTACGGTCTGAGTATGGAAGTGTGATATTGGACCTATCCGAAAAAGCGGGTAGTAAGTAACTAAAAAAAGATTAGTGAGATTTCAAACAAGTAGAGACTTCAAAACCGTGCAAAACAAAAAAGAACTCCATAATAGAATTGGCTCTATGTTATAGGTGGAAATTTTCTTGGAAGTCCGCAAGACTTTTGAGAAAATTCCAAAGTTTGCCAAAAGTCCCCCAGTCGCGGGAGAGATCCCTCACCCTGGGTCTAAATCGCACAAGCCTCATATACTAGTACTATGCCTCAAGATTTTAGTGTTTTGTATTCAGGCACTATTTTCAAGTTACTGGACAAAACCTCAATGGTTGAATTTTATTTGATCTTGTTCGATCGTGCTCAATCACATCATAATACAAAATTAAACTTATAGAACAAAATTATCTCATTACCAATACACTCAAGGGATTCACTAGCTTAGAATTTTAGTATATATTTGAGATCGGGAGATATTTTATGGAAGGACTATTTCCAAATATCTCATAATTTAATATACCTTATTGTTAAAAATAATAATTCTAAATTGCCATTTATTATAACACTCTATATTATTTATAATACAATTTTGAATCTAATTTTTTGGCCCTTATATTATATTTAATAAATAGAACTAATAGGTGTTTTATGAATTTTTTTTCCTATACTATTTTTCATCCTTTTCTTATTTAATCTTTTGTCCCTTCTCTTTAAAATCATTTTTTTTATGGTTACTAAAAACTGAATGCAATATGTTTAATTGGACAAATGTACTATGGCCTCAATTGTGGCCAAACGAATCCATTCACAGACTGTAAACAATGCACTCTAGTTGTGTCAAATAACTTATTACTAATCGTCGTCAATATATTCTAATGAATACAATGAATGCAAGTACTCAGCAAAGAGAAGATGACACTACATTACAATATCACAAATAAGCATATACAAACCAGATAGCATATACATTATACAAAAGTTTAAGGTGCACTAATAAACGCACTAATTGTCTTAGTCAAACTACAATGAATGAAAATGAGTCCACTCCCATAAAAAAAACATCTAACCTACAACAACTCTTCAAGTAGATAACTAAATAATTATTTAAAACACAATTTTTTTTTAAGAGTCTTCATTCTGTAGGTAGGCGTAAATGACTAAAAAATCTCTTTAATATAGAAGCAAAATTCATGATAGATTATTCAAATTCTAAGTGACTTCAAAGAACTTTACAAACAACACTTCAGGCAACCAAAGCCCATCATCTAAGGTTTATGGATAATTTGGGATAAATAATGTGTTACTTTTGTCCATTTTTTCTTTAAGGACATTAAATACCCACTCTACAAAATTATTTTCCTCCACATTTGTTTCTCCCCCTTATACTTTTTCTACATTAAATCTAATACATGGGATTAATCTCTAAATGCCTGACATTACACAATTTAGAACCTACAAATTGACAATGAGTATCATATGCTTACTGTTATTTCATGGGTGTGCACGTTAATTTACAGTTTATCACATCGTTATCATGCACACGATTACTGCAAAGAATTGGCACTACTTTGTAATCAATATTAACTATGTGACTTCTTTACGTTAATCACAAATGCACAAAAGACACAAATTATGCACGAAAATTTATTATGTTTGTTGTGCATTTTATGTGCGTTGAAGTACACAAAAAGTCCATAAGAATAATGTCATTCCTATTTGCACGGCAATAACACTTATTAAATGGTGTAGATAATCGACTTTGAATTTTTGGTTGGTAAAGTTTGAGTGAATTTTTGGTGTATTTTGTTCTACTTGGACAATTTGTGTGATTGTATTTGTTTAAATTAGTGCTTTTGGTGTGCTAATTTTCAAATTGGAGTCTTTCTGATATGATTAATGAATGTCAATTAAGTGTAGGTTGAAATAATGTGGTTGTTGATTTCCTAATTGGTTGCCAATTGTTCGACCAAGTTGGAATTTTGTGTCAGTGTACTTGTGGCTTGCTAACTGCCAAATCAACCTTTGAGCCTAGTCGGAGTGTCAAGTCCAAGTCGGAAGATGCGGGGGTGATACCGATTTGGGGTTTATTCTTGTGTTTAGTGGCAGTCTGTTTTTGGTTGCAAATTGGTGGTTAACTTTTGCGATTAGTGTCTCTCTTTCAATTTGGTAACCGCTTGGTTTTGCATTTCCTATTAGGTTGGTTTTGTCTTTCATTTTTCTTCATCTACTATCGAAGAGTGTCTAGTGTGAGTCCAGACCAAGCAGTACTATGTATTTTTTAAATTTTGTGTGAATGTTCGTGTTGCGAATGTGTCATAATTGATTGATGGAGAGTGTGTCAGTATGTTGTGAAGTGTGAAGAGGGTTGTGTCCTAGTTGAAAATGGTCGTGTGTGAGATTCGGTGATGAAGTATATGGGAGTGGTTCAATCAAGTGGAGGAGATGTATGATGCCAAATTGGAATGTGAATTTCAATGAAGAAAGAAAAATTATGAGAATTAGCCGGATGAGGAGCAATAATGGTGTGGTGTGTTTAAGTGAGAGTCCTAATTGGAAGTATAGTTGGAGATGTTTGTGTGTGTTTTGATGTTGATAATATATGAAGTTGTGCTGAAGAATTAAATGTATCTAAATTGGAGTAATGGTGCTAATGTTGAAGGAAAATCCTGGTGTTTCTTATGGAGAGAAGAAGGTTATGTCTAAGTCAGAGAAGTCTGAGCCTAGTCATAGAATTTTGCAAGGAAGCAATGAATTTAATATAAAATTTTATATCTGTAAATGGTGATTTGTCACCAATTTGGATTAATGTAATGAAATTTTATTAGCAATGGATTGTGTATTAGTGAGTCACTAATGATTTACCGAGTGAAAATGTATTGCTAATTAGAAGTTGTGATTATATTGTGAATGTACGGATGTAGTTCAAGTTGGAATTGTTGATGATCTGTATCTATCAGCATATAGAGTGTATGCTTTATTGAACTTGATTTGAGTCAGTTTAAGTCTACATCCAATTAGAAGTTTTATATGTCATTGCAGTAAATTATAGTAATTTTTGAGTTGGAATGTGTGGTCTGATAAGAAAAATATTTTCTACATCATAATTGCCTAGATAGTATTTAAGATTGTAAATTTGAATTAAGAATGTTCTTGAGTCAAATGAGACAATTTCCAAGTCGGTATGCAAGGAGTTTATTAGTTGTATCAGTCCAAGTTGTAGTGGAACATAAAGTCTCAATGTTCTCTTGTGTTATTTTTGATTTGATATGTTTATGTACGTTTGTTGTGATATAGATATGTACATTGTATAAGATGTATGCTAATTTGTTTTTTAAAGTGATTTTATAATTCAAAGATTGAAACTTATTGGTGACGCTTTCAATGGCTTCAAAGTGACGCTTATTGTTAATAGAGTTGCTGAAAAGATAAAAGCCCAGGATATGTTTTACCAGTTTGGAATATTATTTTAAGTTTATTTAGAATGTGTACATGGATTTGGAATTCAACTCTAGAATGTCAAACTGAAAGATTTGTATGAAATCGCAAGATCCAGAGTCTTAATTAGAGGTTGAACTGGAGCTTTTCTTGTTACAATTGTCAGTTCAACCATCTCAGCCGGCAATTTCTGTATCAATGCCAATCTATTTCTAAGATGAGGCTGGACCTTCTCGTCCGTTGAAGAAACCTCGTGTGGAGCAGTGTTGGCATGATAATCTCCGAAGAGACGCTCGTGCTTTGGTGATTTTACTCCAAGTTGGATGTGTTGAACCAGGTACCTAAAAAGTAGCATTTGAAGGGAATTATGAAGGCCTGAACGACAACCAATATTATTGTGTGGTAAGGCCAATCAAGGGAAGCCTTGCTCACTAACATTGATTAAAAGAGCCAATGAATCCTTTAACGAAGGTTGAATATGTAGTTTACGTCGCAAATACTATTAGGTGTATTCTCAAGTTCTTATAGTTGGAATAGCGTTCTTCTTTGACTTCAATCTTTACCTCCATTTGATTTTGGTTTAAGTTTATAGCTAATTTAATTTTTTTGTACTCTATTTGTATGTTAGGATTTGAAAGTTAGAAAAATAAAAGTAGTTACCTCTTGGTTTGGACTTTAGAGGTTCTTTGGCCTTGAAAAATGAATATAAAATTACCTTTGAGTATTTTCTTTGGGCCAATAGGTGTTTGGAGGCCCATGTGATGTGTGCATGGACTAATTCTACCTACCTTAGGAGTCTAGAGGCTTGGGTACGCATCTTCTTCTCCCTTCTAGTCACGGTTTATGAGTAGTATTTGCAAGGGATGTGTGTGTTTGATTTTGGAAGTTCGAGGATTCAAGCGGTCATAACTTTTGATGTATAAGTTATTTTGAAAGGAATTTTGAAGGTTTGTTCTTCTTTTCATTGCTCTTTTAGAAAGACCTTTCTTGTATGATGTGGAGTTGGAAGAAAGAAGTTACGAGCGTGTGAGTGAAAGAAAGTCTATTGTCACTTGACAAAGAGGAGCAAAGATTTGAGTGGCCACCAAAGTTTGTATTTTTTGCTTATTTCTTTGAAATTTTGAAGAGTTAGAATTAAAATTATAGAGTAAAATTTCTTAGATTTCTAAAAACTCATTATTTAAAGCAATTGGAGCTATATGGAGAAAGATATGAGTTTTTGAATAGTAGAAGGTCTACTGTCCTTGTTGTTTGAAACCCAAATCTTTGTAAGGCTATAGATTTTGTTTGAAGAATCACTTGCAAGTGAAAAATATTAGTGATGATAGGAGAGTTTGTTAGCTTTTTGAAAAGTTATTAAATTTTTAGTTTGATAAAAAATTACAAAGGTTATAGGTAGTGAAGTTAAGGAAGGTCTATTGCCTTCTTATTTCGAGAAGAGTATAGATAAGATGAGTATAGATTTGTGTTTCTTTTGAAGATTTGAAGACTTGAAGACAAAAAAAATGAAGAATGAAGAGTCATGTATTGTAGCCTGGGGCTTGTTATTTCTAGCCAATTTTGGAGGCTTGTTGTCTTTCTAATGTTATTCCTAGCCAATTTTGGAAGCTTGTTATTTTCATTTCTACATTGTAAACATTGTTGCAAATTATGTGGGTATCCAATAATTGCTCCATTTTGTGTTTGTAGTGACAAAGTGGGATTGATCGTCCACATGGTCGTTCTTTTATGTTATTCCCATTGGTGAAGTATGATTGTTGGTCACTGTGGGTTTGAAGTTTAAGAGCCAATCTTTCGGATGGTTTAGCTCATGGTCTGGTCATCTTGTTCTACCCATCCAAAGCTTGTGGTTTTTTATCTCCTACTTTGACCTTTGAATCCATTTAGAGCCATTATAGGATAGGCCAACAAAAAACAGTTTGAAGATTGGAAGACTAGAAGATTAGAAGACTCAACTCAACTTCTAAGCAAATTATTTTCAATTGCAGTCAGATACTCTACGTATTCCCAAAGTGTCCCCCTCTCTATCCGACATTTCGTGGTTCCACTAAGAGAGCTTTGGGGCGACTTGTGAATTTTTGCTATGGGAGACATTGAAGGAGCTACCAATACTGGTAGAGTGCAATTGCCCATGGACGACATTCTAGGGGCATTGGCCTTGTATATGGAACAATATAGAGCAAATTAAGGTGGACAAGATGTCACCAAGGTTCTAAAGACTATTGCCACAAAAAATTGGGAGGTTTGATGGCAAAAACATTTCTAAATTCTTGCGAGCCTATGTTTGTGAGATGGAGGTACATCAAGTCAATGAAGACCGGATGATGCATAACTTTGATGTGGCGGTTGTACCTGACATTTGTGATCGGTTACAAGAGATCTGCGAAATTGTCAACTCGTGGGCTGGCTTTATAAGATGGATACTTTAATGAAGGCACAAAGAGGATGACAGAAAGATCTTTCTTTGAATGGATGGAACAACGACCTGGAAAAAGTATAGGCCCAAACGAGCTGCTGAAAGATTTTTGAGAAGAAGTTTGGCTAATTATCTTTGGCAGAGAAACATCTTCTAGACTCTAGAAAGGTAGAGTTTTTCTTCCAAGCAGCTGATGATGCATTGGATGATAGACTTCTCCTACTCCTTGGAGATCGTACTATAGAAGGTGACTTCACCAACGATTGGAGGAGGGTGGAAGAAACAATGATTTTGTTGGCCAAACAACAACCGGTGTGAGGTCAAGAGGTGTTTGGGCAAGAAATGACACTGAGTCTGTTCAAACATCAAGACCTTTGAAGGTGTCTTTTGCTCCAACACCCTCTACAAACCCATGATCCATTTTGAAAGCTACAAAAATCCATTCAAGGAGATGCCTTTGAAGAGCTTATCAAGGGTTTTTGACAGCTAAGGGTAGAAATGAGCGAGTTAAGGAGGTCATAAGCATCTAATTTCTCACAAAAATCTGATACTGCAAGGAAATATCTATGGAGATGTGTATTTTGCAACAAGACTGAAAAAGAAGGCACAAATCATAGACTTCGAGACTTTTGATCTAATGTAGAGGCGCTGCTTGATTTTCAAGTTATGCAATGCAACAAATTCAACCTCTGAAATGGAAAATTTCTCAATTTTGCTAGGGACAATATTTGCTACGCCAAAGCATTAAGTAGCAATTTGTGCAAACTACTCCCAACATGTGCAAAACATGCTCCCCAATACACATGCCAATTTGCCACTATGGCCAAAATAAATTACATGGACAAACATTTAGTTTGCTTATCGTCATTGCATTGAAGCTTGGCACACTGTACTTGCCCCAATAAGACTATGCCACTACAAACTACTATAATTATACTACAATAAACTTCATTTGTTGAGAAAATACCATGTGCTGTCGCGATGCAAATTGTATTGTCATGTAAAAGTATTTTTTATGGTTATTTTGAATGGGTTTGATTAAGCTCACTTCAAAAAAATAAATAGTAAGGGAAGAAAAAAGATGGGATCGTGGTGAAAACCACGAATTAATATTGGTTGTACAACTTTCATGCATTATTTTCTTAATAGTGGCCAACCTCAAGCCGTCCATACTGCATTATCGCTCAATGAGTCCCGAATTGGACATAGTGGTAGAAGCTTAACCAACCAACCAACCAAGTCTGCGACTTGGTAGCTAATTTTGCTTTTATGAGGTTTTTGTCACCTCCATTTGTTGACTATGGGGTCTTGTTTTCTGATTTCTTTTTCTTTTTTTGAAATAGTTTCATGTTTCATTTAGCTTTCAATTAGATAAATTGTTCAAACAAAGATGAAGCTTATTTACCTTTCTTTTGGATTTTGAAGGATTATAATTCCATTTGGGAGATATGGATTTAGTTTTGGGGAGAAAAAGAATGGCCAATGGATGAAATCTTGTCTATGACTCCATGTGGTGTGGTATCGTGCTAAAACCCACTTGCTTAGATGGATAAGGTGGAGTATAAGATGCGACCTTCCTCCATGACATAGTTTTTTTGGTTCATTGTAAGTTTGGAAAGACATAGATATTTGTACATTATGAATTTTCAACTGAAAATTTGGTATTATACTTGATTTATATGGCCCCTACACGTGATACATATAAATATAAATATGACTTAATTTATATACATTATATTTGTATGGATACACCATATTTCATATGTGTCACATGAATATTAATATACATCTTTCCATACATGCTTTATACAAAATAATGTTTGCATGTATGTGGAAAACATTCACTAAACTTCTACTTTTATGTGATTATGGATTCTTTTATGTCCAAGGCCAAATCTAATTGCATCCAAAAACTTAGTGTTTTCCCAAGGCAAACATTTTCTATCCAACATTGCCCATTGATGATGCTTTTAGAGAATTACCACTATAACCCTATAAGTGCAATCATAACAATAAAAAGTAGGGCTAGTCTCAAATTAATTCTTCATTATAGAGCTCTATAAAAACCCGTGTTTTAAATGATGGATTTTAGGTGACATCCAATAGAACAACTTGTGTTTTTATGTCAATAATATTGTCCAATACAACATCAAAATGTTACATTGGACGTTATTGTTGGCATAAAAACAAGATTTGTTACAATGGATGTTTCCTAAAATCCATCAACTTAAACACATGAAAACTTGAGTTTCTTATAGTGGAGGCATGCATGGACAAAAAGAAACTAGGTTTTCCAATTTTGATTTGTTTTGCACTATCTTCAATGGAATGAAGCTACTTACATCCATGATTTTAGATTTGCTAAATTCTAAATGAAATACTATTTAACTCCTTAGGACTGCTGTTTTTAGGCCACAAATTGCTTCAAAATACTTGTATTGAAAGCAAAGCTAAAATCTTCATTCATATTTTTTCATTAACAAATTCAGCCGGCATAGGATTCCCTATTAACTTGTTAGAGTGTACCTTCCTAAAATTTCATATTAAAAAACTTTTAATTACCAATTGCAAGACCACAATGCTTGAATTATTTTTTAAAGTATTTTCAACTCTTAATTTCCAAATAGTTAAGTTTAAACTTTCAAACTTTTACCCAAAAATGTGTACTTCCTATATATCACTTGCATCTCTCCATAACATATTGAATAAACAAGTTGGGAATACATCTAAATAAATTCAAAAAAATAAATTATATTCATACTTGGAAAAATAGTAAATGAAAAGTGGTAAAGTGTGATTAAAAATACTAAATTGTTAAGAATTTAGTTATGGAATTGAAAATTTTCAATCCCAACGGTTGTAATGTTGCAATTACAATTTACAATCATCCTATGCTTTAATTTTTTTCAAAAATATAGAAAATTGTGTATGGTTGTTTTACATAGCTCTCAAAGTCCTTCACATTTATTTCTCATTAGCTCCTTTGAGACTTGGATTGAGGTCTTGATTATGAGTCCTTCACATATATTCTCTCTGGCTTGAAATAAATCCATTTTTTTTTAAATAGTTAGATTAACACAAGAGCTATTTTTATTTTTAAGAGACTGCATAAAAACTCATAACTTCTAGTCAACCCAAGGCTAAGTGTAAAAGAATGGAAGTCAACACCAAAGCGGCACATGTTGAAAATAGGCACCAAAATTGATAGGTTTCTTTCTTTTTGGAACTGTTCTAGTGCTATTAATTTGGGTCATTTTGAGTTGAGTGATGTTGGTGCAATGAAATCCAATGGCGTCCTCTGTATTCAATTTTGACGATGTCTTGTGATTCAACTCCAGAAAATTCTCAACAAGAGATTTGTTAGTAGCAGTTGTTATACAATTGTGGGTTGAATTCATGACCTTTGGTTGGTTAGAGGTTGCATCTCAATTCTCTTTTGCAAGGATCAAATTGCTATATAGTCTCTAGAGTGTGGTATCTACAACTTCTTTTGCTTCAGGCTATTCGAACTAGCTTAAGTTGTTGTCGATCAAGTGGTGGAGAGCCAATTTCTAATTTAATTTGGAACAAGTATATTTGGATATCACAAATTTATTTTGGAACGAAGGGAGTATTTTTGTTTGGCCCTTTTGACATAGGAGTGAAATCTAGATTGAGGTCCCATGGTTTTGTACTCTCATTTTGCACTTTTAACTCGAGGTGAGATCTACGGCAAAGCAAAGTTTCTAATTGATTAATTATCCATGCAATGGTGTCAATCATTTACCTCGGGGGGTGCATTTAGTTCTACTACAACAAATCATGTGCGAACAAGTGGGTTCTAATAAACTATAATTTCAACCTAAAATTTTGAGCATTGTTTAATAATGACTATAGGTTTCTATTGCCAAAATTTCCAACAAAATTTAAATAAAATATGAAACGCTTTCTAGAAGAGGTTGAAAATGAACTAAATTGGCATTTTTTCAACTCAAATAATTATAGAGAACACATTTAGATGACCATTGAATCAAGATTCAACTCAAAATGAGCTTTCAAAAGAAATTTATTTTAAAGAATTTTTTGTTCATTTTTAGACAATTTTTTCTTATATAATATAGGGGTGTGAAATTTATTTTTCAATTCTATAGAGTATTTTTTTACTTCAAAAATTTATAACTATTTATTATTAAAAAATAAAAATATCAATAATTCAAAACATAAACTTCAAAGTAAAAATATCTATCCAAATTTTATTTATTTATTTATATTTAAAATTCAAAAAATATATAGGGGGTCCAAAGTTTTGTTTGCACGTGGTTTTAATGGACACTCTAAGTGAACTCCCCAAGCCATTTTCATGTTTGAGTGCATTCATCCATCCAACCATTGTTTTTTTTTTTTTTTTTTTTTTGTTTGATATAGTGAGATCTCCTGGACCATGCTTGGTACCGTCAGAAAGCCCTCAACTAGGAAGGGTGCACGAGCTTTGTTTCATGATGTTTGGTTCTAAGACAGAAAAGATATTGAATTTCAAAGTTTTTATTTAGCTTTTGACTGTGGCAACGGCACAGGGCACACCAGTTGTATTGTAAGAGTCAAGTGCAGAGCCGTGCCTTACTGACCAAAAAGATCCGTGCCTCACAGACCACCATTGCCATGCCCTCGTTCCGGACAAGTTGGGCAGCAAAATGTTATTCAAATGTTATTCAATGTGCTGAAATAGATGGCCACAAGAATCTGTACGACGGTTAGAACGGGGTCACAGTTGGGTGCACTTACCCGACGTAGTGCGCGCTGCAATTTGGGCAATGCGATTTGAAGTTCCTCCGAGGGCCTTATTGTCTAGATAAAAGAGAGGTTCGATCTGGTGCTCAGAGTTGCACGCAAGGGGCTGGCTTTGAAATTGTGAGTGGCGTCACCGATAATTGATCGAGAAGGCAACCCCTTCCCAGATTGTGAGCATGGAGAGTTGCAGTACGAGGGGGACGCATGTGATTCTGGTGCCCGGGCCTGCATTCGGTCACTGTATCGCGTTCTTCGACTTGGCACCGCGCCTCGTGCACCTGGGAGTGCGAGTCACCTTCCTCGTGGTGGAAGGGCTGGTCCCCCGATTAAAAAACGAGCCCTTGTTCGCAGCCCATTGGAGCCAGATCCAACAAGAGAACATCGAGGTCGTGGCGGTGAAGGATGGATTCACCCATTCGGGGAGCTGGCAGGCGCTTTTCAACATGCTTCTGGAATCGTCTGAGCCGCAGCTCGTGGCTGTGTACAGCGACGCCGTGGCTGCGTTGATGTCGAGCACGAGGTTCCCAGCTCCGTGCTGCATCATCTCCGACATGCTCATGGGGTGGACTCAAGAGGTCGCGGCCAAGTTCAACATCCCCAGCTTCATATTGCATACTCAATCGGCGGCCAACTTGTCACTTATGCTGCACGTACACACTCATACCTCGAATCTCTTACTGAAGCAACTCACGCAATGTTCTGCACTGATTCTGGTGATGTCAACTTTGGCCCCATCTGAAGTCTTCGTTTCGCAAATCGGGCATTTGAAAACCATGAACCCTGGGTAACCCGGGTGAATGGTGTGGAGGTGCAGGTTCCAACTTTGATCGCCGAAGGCAGGTTGCCGCTGACAGCGAGCAATCAAGAGAAGCCAGTGCACATCCCGGGCTTCAAGGTCCCCTTGCCGACCTCCGAGCTCCCGGATGACCTGCATCCCGGAGCGCTCGTCCCGGACGCTGACAAAATCTTTCTGCGCATCTCTTGGAGGGTCAAGCAGGCGTCCATCGTCCTCGTCAACACGTTCCGCGAGCTGGAAGAGGATGTGTTCGAGGCATTCGACGCACTACACGCCAACGCTGCGATGCAGGTGACGGGCACAACCTCACTGGATGACTTAGACTTTATAGGAAATTCCTAACAGTAGGAGATTTCTCTGTCCTTAAACGGCCCGGATCTCCATGTATCGGCTTCCCTGCTGGGGAATCGATTGCATTTCCTAGTGATACTCGCAGTTCCTTGTGAGGCTCAAAATGTGACAATTGTCAAACCTTCCGAGGTGAGTTGCCATGAGCAAGTGAGTTTGGATAGTGATTCAATTTCGAGGCAGAGGGAATTGTGTGGGTCACAGAGAAACCTATATGCGGCCCGTGCTTTTTGCACATTGAAAGATGTCTCCATACCGGTAGAGTAGTGTCAATCTCAGTTTTAAGGCAACGATGTCACTCTCTTGTCGGTCAGTCACAGGAAGGAGGTTATAACCCATAACCCTCCCATCAGAAGGACATATCTGGACATCCAAGATTCAATAAGATGGCTTTGCATTATGTCCAAAAACCTTCCGGATCGTGAAGGTAATCTAGTCTATCGGAACCTCCAATCAAGTGATGTTTTATGTGATAAATTTGATGTCAGGTTCCTCGATTACATTCACAGATGATCATATCAGCTACTGCCCAAAGGCTAGATTTGACGTACCTGTCCAGATATATCCCTTGTGTGCATAATTGACCGAAACCAGTTTTTCAGATACCCAAGGTGATCCCAGTGGGACCGTTGCTGCCCTCACCTCAATTCTCCAAGTCAGTCGACAAGACGGAGACCAGCAAGGAGGCAGACGAGAGCATCATGCGGTTCTTGGACAAGCATCCACCCCAAACTGTCGTCTACATAGCCTTCGGGTCAGTGGCACTGGAGAACATGGAGAAGCTGTTCGAGGAGGCGGCGCTAGGTCTGGAGGCCAGTGGGCAGTCGTTTCTGTGGGCAGAGGCCTCTATAAGTGTCCCCAACGCCACGTCTCTCGCACGGAGTCTTCCTCCCGGTATCGTTTTCTTTTTTCAATTTGTTGTTTAGGGTTTAGGATTTCGAGAACTTTGCATACCCGTAATAGTTTTCTTGTTTTGATGACAACAATGCAGTTTATGGCGATTTACAACAAATTTCATAAGAATCTGACTGTATGATCACATTCTAGCCAGTTTCAGCGTTTTTTCGACACCCAAAAACATGGTCGAAGCCTGACCAAATTTAGCCAGAAAAGGAACCATTGCCGGAACGAGAACTACACTCTGAAGAAAATCTAGTGCGGGTCCCTACAACAGTTACCTAGTATCCACCATTTTAGAGTCGAATGGGTTGATGACACGAGAATGCACACTTCAATGACAGGTAGGGTGCCCACCTTATTTCAGAACCGGCACTAAGTAGACAGAAGAGCGTTATGCAAGGAGATGTGAGCTGGTAGTACTTGATGTGTGGTTTAGGGTTTGTGGAGCGTACCAAGGAGAGGGGCATGATTTTGAACACGTACGCTCCGCAGCTGCGCATTCTGCAACACCCTGCTACAGGCGCGTTTCTGTCGCATTGTGGCTGGAACTCGGTTATCGAGAGCATTGCGGGCGGGGTGCCGATTCTCGCGTCACCTCTCCGCGCAGAGCAGAAAATGAACGCCAGGTCCGACCTCCTCACCCCAACCCTAATTCCTACTCTCCGCTCAACGACATGCATTTTTTTTCCTCACCTTGAAGGTCATATTCACCTCTTTTTTTTAAAATATTTTCACGAAATTTTGGATTGACAAAATTGTTCCGAAATGACGCAAAAATTTGAAGTCTTCTTGACTTTGACTGAGGAAATTTGCAATTGTAATTGAAGCGATGAACGTAAGATATCAGAAATCGAAGTTAATCCCTATTTTTCGGTTCTCTTTGAGGTTAGTGGTGCATCAGTACACACCTCAAGCAAGAAAGGCAATTGCTACGGTTTGCTGGTGTTCCTAAAAATTGTTCAATTCTCTAAAACTCCACCAGCAAGCTCCGGAGTCCTTATTGTAAAGAGTACTCCTGCGAAGCAATGTTCCACCCAAATAACTTTTCTCATTTATCGAAGTTCTGAAAGACAACCGTCGCGTACGAACTATTCGATGAAATTGACCTGAGTAATTCGCTACGAAGACAAAACAGAATTGTCTAATACGTGAAGACCAGAGTTAGGTGTTTCAGTGTTAATCTACTAAACCTCAGGAACAAGAGCCTTCCATTTCCGTGGCGTTTGAACAATCGCCTTCTTCCAGGTTCATGGTGGACGTTGCGAAAGTGGCAGTGGAGTTCAAACACAGTAACGAGTCGGAGAAATTCATCCCGAGAGACGAAGTGGAAAGAGTGGTAAGACTCGTCATGCAAGAAGAAGCTGGGAAGCTCCTGCGATCCAATTTGGAATATTTGAAGCAATCTGCACTGAAGAATGCGGCGTCCTTGGAGAACTTGAAGACGTTCCTTGCATTGAGCGGGAGCCAGTGCAACCCCGGCCCCGCAATGTCGAAAACCTAATTCTTCTCGTCGTCTCCAAGGTCTTGCAGACATGTGGCAGAACCACCCATAGTCGATCACTTAAGCGATTTCGCACATGTTGTGGAGCAGTATAAGGAAATGTAAATTTTGTGCCATGTAGGAAGATAGAAATCATGGGATTGCAATTTTTTGGTAATTTTATGCCTTGAACTGAGATTACTAGGAATTTTAGAAACCAAAAGTTGACCTCAAACCATACCCAATGTGTAGAGTCTTTTAATTCCAATCATTCAAGAACTACTTTCTTGCTCACTACTTCCTACTTTCTTGCTTACTACTTCAAGATATGTGTTATGACCTTATTAGTCCCAACCTTGAAAATGAGAAAAAATAACATTACAAGAGTTGGTTGGAAATCTATTCCAACCTTGGTTGAAAATAGTTGCACCTTGTAGATTGGGTATAGATCTGGTTGGGAATGGGTGGTTCTACCATATTTTCAATTTACATATACAAAATGATTATTTAAGTGTGGGTGGATAATTAGCCATCATGAGATTTAGGTTGCCCAATCTAACAATGCCATCGTTGCACACCATGAATGCTACAACACCAAAACTATAAGATAGAAGTACCTAAATGTGATACTTATTCAAGATTTGCAGACCTTGAGGGTAGCTACAAAATAAATTGATGTTTGCTTGTTAGGAAATGGTTTAAGAAACCAACAAAATTGGTTTATATTTTTCCAAGCTTGTATGAATATAATATGAATATGTGAAAACAAGTGCATAGATGCATCTACTATGGACAATAGACTAACACAAAAGTGGACAAGGAAACACCAAAAAGCAAGAAACCCTAAGCTTGTATCAAGCTTGTTTTATTGGCTAACGTAAAATCCACCCCCATCACTGTGACACATTCATGAAACTCACAAGTCACCAATGGATCCACTTGTGCTTTAGTTTAGGGCTTGTTCTAGGTGTCGATAAATGACTCCTATTACATATGGCTACACATCCTTAATTGGAGTTGAATAAGGTAAACTAGCTCATTTCAATACCACAACTACAATTGGGATTGAATAAGATAAACTAGCTCACTACGGACAAAAGATCAATGGTAGACACTTAGGGAATGACTCATCCAAGTCCTACATCAACCATGATAGACTTTTTCAATAAAAGTAGTGCCCACAATCAATGTCTTGAATGATTCAATAAGTGTATTAGAAACTTCCACCTTTGAGTGTAAATTCATCACAAAAAAAAGGACTTTTTTTGGCCTTCATGTCGTAGTTTATGAATACACTTTTGTTGATTTGAGGGTAGATTTGGAACTCTTTTGAGCCAATTGGGCAACACACTTCAAAAATTCATAATAAATTTGTACTTTATTAAGAAAATATAATTTCAATTGTTGTCCTTATTTTTTCCATTTGTCTTCATGTGGAATTTTTTTTTTAAACTTACAACAATGCCAACAAGGCAAACTAATCATTCTACCTATCATAGGTTGGTTTACCTTGGTATACCTTTCTAATAAATAATTTAGACCATATTAAATGACCATTTTGGTGTACATGTTGAATTTCAGATAGCATAGAAGTTCCATTCACCAAGTACTAATTCTTTGCCATGCACTAACTAATTTATTGCAAGGATTTGCAATCAATGTAAACTTTGTTTGGTGCATGGTCCACGAAATGAATTTATCTTGATCATAGATGTATTTTCTTTTCTAAGATTATTTTAGGATAAATAATTGAACTTCTATCCAAAAATAATGATAGCATTCTTAATCAATAAATTAAAAATATATTTTTGAAATATTTTCTATTTTAAAATAGATGGAATTGCCAATAATCTCCAATCTTCAATAGTTGGATGGTTTTCCACATTTTGGATAAAATAATGAATTTTCATCCATACCACACATTACATATACTTTATGGAAGTAAATAGCTGTATCACTCTTAAAATATTTAAATATTTAAGATTGTACTTTATTTCATTTTGAAAAACAAATATAAAAGAATTGATTCTACTAATACTTATTGAAAGCTTATATATTAAAACCTTTTCAAAATTGGCATACTAGAATACCTTGTTCATTTGGCCTGCAATCATCACCACCATCATTGATATACTATACATGCAAATTCCATCATAGGAAAAATATTGAATCATAAATGATAAAATTAACCACTTAATTCCCAAAATCCTAAGGTCATTTTTCTATCAAAAAACACTCAAAATTGTCATTTGTAACGCAAATAAATTTAAAAAAAAAATTCTTTTGAATATCCAACCATAGGATCTTTTACTAGGTTAGATTGAAAATGTCTAAAAGAAATTTTAGAAACTTTGACTATATCAATTATAAGATAAAAGTATTTGAAGTGAGGAAAACAATTTTTTTTGGTCCTAACATGAATAGATAATGCAACTTCGAATCCTCTTTACTTAAAATATTGGTATTACAAATTGTGAATTAAATTTTTTAATATTAAAAAATTGAGTTGAAAGTTAGGATTTTTTTCAAAAACTCATTTTTTTGGCAATTTTAATTTTCATTCTTTAAAAATTGTTAAGTTGAAGTAGGTACAAGATAGAAGGAAAAACTAACTTGTTGATAGCTCTAAGATGGAATTAAAACACACTAATTCCAACAATGAGATTATTCTACAAAACAAACTAAACCATGTGCAACTTTATTTTTTGAAAAATTGTTAAAATTGATTTCAAATACGGATCCAATCCAATATTTTTTCAAGAATTTGCTAAAAGTGATTTATATCAAGAAGCTTCATAACTTTCACATTACTTTATTACATTCAATAACCTACAATTGAATTGCCCTTTCCCCAACAAAATGATGTGGAATATTTTACATCATTTCATCAATAGCTAAAGGGGCATGAGGCAAGAGGTATGAGAATATTATAAAGTAGTAAGTGTAGTAGCAACTGAACAGTGAGGATAGTAGAATATTTCGATTGTCCCCTTTTAAATCTTATAATAACTGAATGACAATTTGTGTTGATCCAGGTCATTAAAGTTGTAGGAAACTTATTTTTTTGTTTCTTTTAAGCCTTAAATAACGTTGGAGTCAACAAGTGACTAATGGATGACTTGATTGTTCATTGTAAAAACAAAGAATGCACCTATTGGTTGAATACTTTGGTCATAGGCTATTGCATCCTTTAAAGGTTAATATAAGGGCTTGGTTTTTTGGAAACTTGAATGGGAGAGATTTGGGTGGGAGAGGTTTGGATTAGATAAGCCTTTTGTATTTTATTAGATATTTTGATGATTTCTTTGCATATTCTTAAGTGCTCATTATTACAAGTAGAATGTGATGGCCTCCCACAATTATAGATGTTCAATGGAGCCAAATTGATGAAGTTGGAGTTAGCCTTTTGGATTTGTTTGATAAAATTTGATACACCATGGATGAATTTTGTAGACGATGACTAAAGAGAACAAAAGGCAACCTCTTTGAAGATTACAGATTGTTATGTTATCCAAACCTTCAAGATTTCTCCAAGGGGACCTTTAGGAGTTTAGAGGTTAACCCCTAAAGTTTCAATGTCTTAAAATGGGTTTTAAAGAATTTTTGGATAGATTTCTACAATGTCAAATTTTACTATATTTTTTTGAAACTTTTTTTGAAGCTTAGGGAATGTACTAGTTTTGAAAAAATATATATTTTTATGTCATTTAGAGTTTGGAAAAAAAAATTGACCTTCTACGCTCAAAACACTTAACTCTAGGCAACAAAAAAAAATGCAAAAACTAAACTATTTAATTTTTTTTGTAAATTTATAATTAAATATTTTTGTAAAGCTCTGATTCATGCCATTTGGATGAGTAATGTAGAAGTTATAAAAGAGTCTTATTTTGTAGGCAATTATAATATTTTCTATAAAACGAACATATAGAATTTGTGTATGAACTCAATTTTAACAACTTTTTGAAACAAGAACATTTCTAAGGTAAAGTTTACTTGCCACAATAATCTTACGGTTAGGATTGACATATTTCAATTCTGTTTTATAACTATTAGCAATTCAATTTTTCCTTCCATCTTGTACCTCTTTTTACTTAACAATTTTTTCAAGAATGAAAATTATTAAAAAATAAAAATTTAATTAATTAATTTAAGTTCAATTTAATTCTCCACTACAAAGATTTAAAGCTCAAAACTCTATAGTGCAAAATTTTAAGTTTAGGGGATTCAATGTTTTAAACTTAGTAAAGCAACGTGGAAAAAAAGTGGGGTATTTTAGGGGTTTTGCACTTTGAATACTAATATCTTTTAATTTACATGGTCAAAGTGTATGAAATTTTTTTCACATTTTCTTCATATGTTCATTCTTGTGCAAAATAGTGTATGTTTGAATATATACAAAAGAAATAGTTATTTCATTATAGATTCATGGTTCTTTGCATTAGTGATGACAATTTTGAAATGTTTTTTCGGTGAAACACGGTCATAAACCTTTAGGGGGGTAACCTTTTATTAGAGGTTTGCAATGTCTTGAGAATCCAAAATGTTTCAAAATACTCATTTGGAAAGAAAATCTGAAATCTTTATATTTTTGTAATTTTTTATAAGTTCAATTGTAAAATCGGGTGTAAATTAAATTATTTAAGCTTGTCCTAAATTTTTTGGAGTGCAACCCATTGCAAGATCACAATGCCAAACTTCAAAATAAGTTGTTTCTTATTTTCTTTTCTAGCCCATCTAGGGGCAAAGTTCGTGATTAAAGGATTTATGACATCGCAAAATGAAACTCAAGTTCCCATTGATATTTAGTGGACTCCTAATCCATTCCTCAAGTACAATTTTTGTACTACAAGGTATAGCAAAGTTATCTAAGATCCAACGGCAAAATATTTGGCTAAGGAAGCCTTTTATATAGCATCAATTACCCATTTGGACATTTGATTCAATTCTTTTATACTAAGTAAATAATATGCTCTTGGTAGCAAGTGGTGAATAGATCAAATGTATAAATTGTTTGGACCTGAGGTATTAAAACATCTAGATTTTTTGGATGTATGACTTTTGGTGTAATCAACAAAGTGCAATAGAAATAGATTGTTTTCCATAAAAATACCCCCAGGCTGTTGCAAGAAACACTTCAAGTTTTCTGGCCAAAACTACGTTTTTTGGCCACAGGACTGGCAATACTATGCAACACTACCAATACTATGTTTTAGCAGCACCCTAGCAAATCTCAACCGTCAATTCTAGGCGCCTGCAGATCTAATCATTGATTTAATATTCTGTTGTACTATGCAGTACTACAGACTACTACAAAGTACTACAGAATCCACTAGGAGCAAAAAATAGCAGAAAAGGGATATGTGGAGTTTTTTGTTTTTCGTAATTCAAAAAAAATTCAAAAAAATTCCATAAAGAGTGCACTTGCATTGCACCAGAAAATTCATGAAGGAAATTTTTTTCCTCTTTGTAGTCTCCGTGCAAAGGAAGGTCACTTTGACATCATTTGTGCAACGGACATGTTGCTATTTTCAAAAAAACTTTGGTCAGTCCTTGTAATGTTAGTAGAATTCCTATGTGTCTAATTTGTGGCCTTAAATTTGCAATTTTGGGTCAAAAATAGGACTAAAACCCCCCAAAATGCCCAAGGTAGACACCCAATCAGGGGCAGTTTAAAAATAGTAAACTAATTTTTTTTAAATTCAAAAAATTACAGATTGTATGAAACTGTTGTAGCTACCTTCACTCCAAATTTCACGCCCACCGGACAAAGTACGCAAAAGTGTCGAGCCAAAAAGTACCCGTCCAAGGGCAAGGGGACAAGAAATAGGACAAGTGTTTCTTGCAACTACCCCCCACGAAAAAAATTAAAAAACGAATAAGATCAAGAGGTCATCATTGAAGCAATCAAAGCAATATCTTTTGTTAAAGTGAAATGTAAAATGGATTAACTAAATAATTACTTATCCAATGATGAATGACTTCATTGTTAATTGTAGAACAAAGAATGCACCTATTGGTCCAATAATCAAAGGATTTGGGTGACGACCTTAATAGTCATGATTGGGGGGGCCATGTCCTTCCAAGGTTAAATTAAAGCATGCATTCGTCCATACACTCCAAAATCTAAATCATGATGGAACTAAAAAGAATCTTGAGCTACAAGTGTTGATGCACATTTTTCAACTTGAAGTCTTACCTGGAATAAAGAGAAAATTAATTGTGAAGCACCTACCCATAGGTTCTTTCTAGGGCCATTGACGTTCATGAATCCGAATTGAAAGACATCCATTGCAAGCATTCATCCGAATTTTTTAATTAATTTATTCCAAAGTATGAGGATCACAAAACACTACAATAGTAGAATGATGACTTCCGGGCACCAAGGAATAGTGTTTGAAGATGGTGCCCAAGGCCCACATTGGCACCAAGCTAGTGCTAACATGACCCTTGGTCACCCAACTGTGACACTATTCCTTGGTGCCCAAAGACCAGACAGTTTCTACTACAGTAGTTACAGTAGTTGCATGGATCACATACAAACACCAGAAAACAAAAGTAGCACACTTGGCCCAGTTGTTTCCTTGGGCACGTTGAAATTGTGATTTCCTTCATCCAATCAACAGACTAAGGTGTTTGAAACGCTTTTCTCTATCTCATCTCTGAAATCCACTGTGTGGTGAAGCTTGGTACTAGCTGCTGACACAGACAAAGACCATGGATTTCAATCACACTATCCACGAATCAAGTAGTTTAAAATCTAAAGTATGGAATAACTGTGAGCACCCAACAGTGACCCAACTTGTCACAACATGTCATAGGATGTCACAATCCTTGTCAATGCACAGCGGATGCATGGTTTACAGCCCTTTAGTTTTGATTCCGACGGACTTACTTTGTTGCAGCGTAGATCCGACCTTCTGAGATGGAGAAATGTAGTCTCTGTATTCGTTTCCCACTACGCTGAGTGTCCATTTTGGTGTCCATTTTGGTGTGGGGTTGGAAGCAAACCAGCTAGCTCTGAAGTCAGAGCCAGTCTTGAAAAGGATTGAAGTAAGTTGTTGCTATTTCCATTTTGTTAGAATGGCCAAATTTCAAGAGATTGCAAGGTACACTACACAAAGTCACAATGCACCGATGTGTCCCGGAGTTCAAAACTTTGAAAATTCGCCTCGACATGTGAAAATGGAACTTGGGATGGTTCCTTGATGACAGTTGTTGGTACTTTAGATACATAGCTTGTACTGAAATTTATTGTTCACCCCAGTTTCAATTTCCACAGACCAAGGATAGATTTTCAAAGTTTCCAACCACTGGGAAATTTGAAGCATTTAGTCCGGGGTAGACTCGGGTGTTTTAGCTCTCAATGTAGCCCCCTCCAGCACTAATAAAAAAGAGAGGGGGGGCTAAAAAAATAGCCCTGAAATTGTGCAAGAAGCCAGGACTACATTTGAAGTTCAGCCAGACAGGAAGTCAAAGGTAGCCAAGCTGCAAATAGCTTGGGGTACTTCGATTTAGTTTAGCCCCCCCCACTGTTTAGCCCGGGGGGCTACTCCACTCAGATTTCCCAGTGAACTCTCGTGACCGAAAAAGATGTGTACCATAACGTGAAAGCACTCTGACTTGAATTGACACAATTCCAAGCCTTCATATAGAAACATCAAATCCATGATACCAATCCTCGTTTTATGAGCTGTGAGCACATGTATGTCACCATTTCGACACCCTGAAGCTTGTCAATTCACCGAATTTGACCATTCTCCCTCTGACTGGAGCTAGCTGCGCTTTGGACCATCCGGGAAAGACTGACGGACTTCGAGAAAGCACGCCATAGAAGTTTCAAACCCCGGCCATGACTGGCTCTATCTCCTTTTGCGTACCTGGCTCCATAATGCAGGGAAAGCAGAAAAAGTTCCCGTACCAAGTTCCAAGACTTCCGGGCACGAGCTCCGCCACGTCACCTCCAGCTCATTCGGAATCCCGACCTAGCTACAATCGGTACATGGTTCCGTCCCGTAGGACCATGTACCCTTGGTCTACATTTTCGATTCACCCCTGTAGAGATTCAAAGCCCTGAAGGCTGAAGCTGGTCTATCTTCAATTCTGCAGAACTTTTCTCAATCAAACAGAAAGCAGTTACGCTATCTAAGCTTAGCAAGTGTACTGTACTTGGCATTTGACGAGCCTGCATGCAGGGAAGGACACTGCTGAGGCGTACGCTTACTTCCTACGCGCCCCGGTGTCGATGCTTCACTGCAAGCATCACCACCGTCCGACTGATCGAGTGGCAGGCCTCGAAAGTCAGTATTCTCGGGCATTCAAAAGCGCATTTTATAATCTAGATTGGTCATGACCATTTGGAGTGGGTCAAATGATCTGTCTATCCATTCTGGCCTTAACTTATACGATCCTCCGTCCGTCTTGTGGTGGCCGCCAGAATTGGTCCAGGACTCTACGACCAGTGTCTATTGGAAGTCATGGAACTTGTCTGCCCTCACGGCCACCGAAAGGTCCTCCAAAATTCCCTGTCCACCACTTTGGGTACGTCTCCAAGGCCGGAGAGTGGTGCAACTTAGGGGTTACCTCATTCCATACGGATATCGAGAAATGACAATAATCATGAATTCGTCTTTTTTATATATATATGATTTGAAATCGTCCGGAAGAGAGCTTTATTTTATCTTAGAAATCTTAGAAATGGCCGCAAAGGTATTTCATTTCACCACGTTGCAAAACCAACAATCGAGTCAACATTGAGCCATTACAGCACGTTGTAAAAGGCAATTGCAAAATGCAAGATCAATTGAGTCACGAGATAAATCGGTTTCCTTACGAACGTTTGGCAAAACTATGGTAATTTCAACGTGCAATTCCAGATGAGATGCACAAGGGCGGTTTTCCCTTTCATGAGCAGAAAAATCTATCAGGTATCAATGTACTGATTTCAATTTAGGATAGTTTGCCATTTTACCATTTTAATACCTTAGAGCATCCCCACGCGTCTTGTAAAATGCAAGCCAATTTGCAAGCCAATCAATCCAATTTGCAAGCCAGGGATGATGGGTCGCCCCACCCATAGCTTCTTAAGAGGCCATTGCCACCCAATCGGCTACGTCCACATTCACGGATCAAGTCCTTGTTTAGTGAAAAAGTGCAAAAGGTGCTTGTCTCATGCGGTTTGCAAGTCGGTTTGCAAGCCGCCCCTTGGCTTGCAAAAGAGCCCGGTTTTGCAAGCCACCAGAGACTTTTGGCCGAGCCTCTTAACAAGTTCATCCATTATGCAAGATGGGTGGGCAATTTTGCAAGTCAGTGGTAACAAGTCATCCGCTTTACAAGACGGGTGGGCATGCTCTTACACTATACTTGAAGGTCAAATTCGGCATAGAGAGGTGTCAAAATGAAATTTCCAAGTTGGATTTTGACAAGTCGACACCACCTTGTACCAATCATTAGATGCCATGTGCCAGTGTGAGGAATTTTGTTAAAATGGCAATATTCTATGTCATTTTCAGATTGTTTGGATTGAATTGTGAAAGTAGCATCTAGGATAGGTATAGCTTTCAGAAATCTTGGACTTCCATAGATTTCAAACTGCATGATATGAACTATGAAAGTGACATCTAAGACATATGTAGATTTCAAACATCTAAAAATGATATAGATTACAATCATCTAGGATAGTTGTACATTTCAAACTGCCCAACCGAACTATAAAGACTGCCAAAGTTAAGGAATAGTGCCATTTTAACAAAATTGCCATCACTTTTCTTTTTTCTTTTTTGAATATAGAAAAGGACTTAATCTATGTCAAATCTGACCTTCACGGAAGATAAAATTTGCAAACCTTGAGGGAATTTTGATGTTATAATCTTCAATGATGAAATTGTTTACATCCGTAAGCATACAGATTGTGGATAGAACATCATCAATTCATTCAAACCTTGAAGGTGCTTTTGGCAATTTCACAAAAAAAAAATATAGTTTTTTTCAAAATCTCAACTTTACAATATATTGCGACAAATAAAACTCTAAAAGATTTTTAAAAATACTATAGTATGTGCACCCCCAATCATCATTGTTCAAAATGCAACACAAGTTCAGATTTGGACCAAGAAGTGACAATAAAATCTATATATTGAATTATTGATCACACAAGATGTACACAAACAAAAACTTAAGTGAGAGCCAAGGAGAGTCTAGTGTCGATTTTGAATATACCAACATACAATACTTTGAATTTTCATAATTTATCCATATAGTGTCCATATCATGCATGCTAATTAAAGAGTGTTGAAATCCTCTTTCACATGCAAATAAGGTGTAGTAGGAAAAAAGTTATATATTCTATAATAGTAAGAACTACATATAATGAATGTTTTACACATATTCATACAACAACAATTACTATTATTGTCAATCATAGGTGCATTAATCCCTAAAGTTCTATGACTATATTTTTCACCAAAAACACTCCAAAACTGCCATTTTTAGTACAAGTACCAAATTTTTGAAAAAAAAACTTTTTTGACACATGTAACCGTAGGATCTTATAGTAAACTAGTTTTAGAAGATGTCGAAAAAACTTCAGAATTTTCCACCATGCGGATTGGAAGATATTAGCATTTGAATTGGCAAATTTTTTTTTTTGTCCCTGCAAAAAATAGGGCAGCTGCACTTCACAAGGTCACATTTGTATGAAAAAATGTCTAAAATGGTGGTGCATCTTTGAATTCTTTTTCCTAAACAAATTCTCTACATGCTTAAAAATTTTCAAATCATTTGATATTGTACAACATATACAAAAAAAATAGTAAGTAGAAAGAAGTAGAGAATGATCCAAAATACTAAATTGTTAAGAATTTAATTATGGAATTGAAATATGTAAATCCCAATGGTTGTAATGTTGTAATAAACAACATACATCCTATGGAAAAAAAAAAAATTTTAAATTTTAAAAATTGCGTTAAATAAACAACTTCAAAGTTTATTTCAGAGTAGAGAATCTATAACTGCCCGCAAACTAAAAATCCTCATAACTTTTGATTCATTGGTCAAAATGGAATGATTCAAAGCTTTCCACGTATATATAACTCTAGAAAACCAATTTCAATTTTTTTTTTTTTAAAAGTGATTTTTTCTGATCTGCCTGGACTGCCCAGTTACGAAAAAAAGTAACATATTTGGCCATAACTTTTGACTCCTATTTCCAAATGTCATGAAATTTAGTGCATATGAAAGGTACTCCTCACATCCACCTTCTATTAAAATTTCAGCCCAAAATATGAAAATCTCCAGTCACAAGTACCTGTCCAAATTTTTTATACTGCCAAAAACCGCATGCTGGTCCTTTAGGGGTTAAGGATGCATGTGTCACCTTACCTTAGTTATTGAACTATTCTTCATATGATCATAGAAAGAAAACAAGCAACTACCTTATACAACATTGTTACCCAGCCTAATCCATTCCCCATTGGAGATTGGAATAATTTTGATCCTCTTTGGATCATTCCCTAGTAACGAATTTATTTTAATTTGCAAAGAGTCATTGGTTGAATGTTTGGTAAGTTTGTAATACTAGCTTCAATCCTTGTTTGATTGGGAAGTTGTAACGCTTGCCTAGCCTTTCTTTAGTTGACTGGGAAGTTGTCATGCTAGGGGCTCCCACTTTGTGGGGGAATAAAAGGGATGCCCTAGTGCGGATCAATAATTTTATGCTACACTTGACTTTGTCCCTGTAGCATTGGCACCGACTTTTTTGAGTAAGGTACGAGACCTACTCCCACTTTGTCACATGTAGCTTTTGCCAATACAAAGTCTCCTCTCCTCTCCTAGAGTTTGGAGTGCAAATATTAAGCCTTATTATTAGTTACCGCCATAGCTACGGATCAACTGCCAGTCTACCACGTTCCGGTACCCCAGTTCCGTGGAGCGGCAGCTTGGGAAGGAGAGCTGCCATGAGAGAGATTCAAAGGGGAACTGGATGTAAGTCGGAGATCGAGGAAGACAACGGAAGAAGAAGCCCGGCTATAAGTTAAGGGAGATGCTGCTTCCGTGACGGCATTGATTGGTGCCCACATCTCTGAAAACGGAACGGAAAGCGTCCACCGAGCTGCATGCATGCACACACGTCTTTTAACGTCTCAACCTTGATGAGGCCGAAAAGGGGCTGATGGAGGACTTGACTGTTCACTAAGAAACAAAAGCCAATGCACCTTTTGGTCCAATAATCCATACATTTTGGTGACTACTTTGGTCATGGGGGGACGCGTCCTTTAACCCCTCACCACCCCCAACTTGACCAATGTGTTTGATGAGAAGCATCTGGGCTTCATGCAATTTTTTGGAAATTGCATCATCTTCAGCCTGGGAAATCCACCATTGGATGTGGAAGCTACCTTCCTCATGAATTGGGAATTTTTTGTCCTTTTCTTGCATTGGTGGGAAGAGGGCTGAGATCATAATGTCAGATCCTTTTATGTATTGTTTTGGGAACTAACCTCAATACTCTCTTAGTATTGTTGTGATACTATTTCAATGGTTTCACAGTCCAATATTGAAAGTGTATTACTTGAGTATAAAAGTAGTACTGCAACAATTTAGTTTCAATGGAAACGGTGTATTCCCATTGAAACTAAATTCTTGTAGTATTGCTTTTGTACTCAAGTAATACACTTCCAATATTGGACTGTGAAACCATTGAAACAATATTGTTTCGGTGGTGGTGGTGGGGTATTTTCTTGATGTAGGACAAAAGCTAGTACAAATATTCATCCTTGAAACTTTGTGTAAAAAGATTGGGGTGGTCTTGCATAGTAGTGATTTTGGTTTTTTTTACACAAATGATTTATACAATATCCAATAGGCTAAATTTTTTCATTGATTTCCGCACTGGCTTGTCTATCTTTCAATGAATTTGATGAAAGTTCTTCCTCAATCCAACAGAAGGTTTCCACATGTTTTTTTTAAATGAGTTGGGAAAAGATTACTTTCTAATTGTAACTCCACCTATTCAACTGAGAACTCTTTAATTTTTGAAAAATTCAATTAATGTGTATGCCGCCATTGAAGGCTTGTTTAGGCATTGTTAATTATTGGAAGTGGAAGCAGACGTAAAGTCATTTATTTCACTTCCATTTCAACTTTTTCATCCTTTTTTTTTGTTGCATTGGACAAACCATCTCACCCACACTCTAGTGACTTTGAAAGTAAGTGGTGATGTTAAGTAGCAATTGAATTTATATTGTATTACCACTGCATAATAATTGAACAAGTAAACAATTGCAAATTTAAATGGTTTGACTTTATTACTAATGAGTAGAAATAATTGGAGCACATTAGAAGAACATTATGAAATGTACAATGCTTTTGCTTCATCTTAATAAAAATTAAAGATTAATATTTAAATTGACTTAGCCGTCTCATTCTTGTCTTTGGGATAAACGTATTTTCAACTTGGAAAAAAATATTAAAACTTGTTATTTATATTACCAGTAAGCAAATTTGAAAATTTTGAATTCATATTTTGAATCAAACATCCAAAATGAGTTGGGTGTTGCGGAGATATACAAAATCAATTAACATCAAAATAGAAGGCAAAATTTTCATTTATCCCCTAGCAAGAGAAAAAAAACAAAAGCCTCTTCAAGTTGGATGAGAAGGAGGTCAATTCTCTATCATATGTATGCATGTAAAAATTGAGTTGAATCCTTGAGAAACTTGTAGTTGAATTTGTAAACTCAATTGGATAAGATAATGACTCATGACTCATGATTGTCTATTATATTGCTATTTATTTATATATAAATAACAATATGGTACATTTGGCACTTTCTTTCTTGAAATTTTATGTCAACAATTATTTTATAAATGCCAACCACTCAACTATACCATTGTTTTAGAATTAAAAAATGCAATAAATTTAATGATGGACTTTGCTAGCACAACAAGAGGTGCTCTAATCCATTGATAGGTTTCACTCAAGACACACTACAGGAACATCTCATGTATGTACATCTCCATAATCAACACTAATAGCAATTGAACACATGTATTCTTCCTAAATATGAATGATCTTCATTGGATCTTATTCCACGCACGTGAAAAGGATTCCAACGCACTTTAGCACTTTAGGACACTAAAGATCAATCAACACAGTCTAGACTTTCCTACTAGGCTCTCATGTTCAGCTGTCCATCTTTTGTCATCAATATCTAAGTTTTCCGTGTGACTTATCGGTCCAAATGTAGATTTCCCATTAAAATTTTTTTGTAGGTAGTGATGATTATGGGTGCACACACATGTAAGTACCTCCCCACTCCAAATTTTTTTTGAGCTTTCGTAACTATTGCATAGAGTCTCCGGAAAGCGAGTTCTTTCATGCATTGGAAACCCCTTCCAGTGGCCAACTCAAAACCCCCCCGTACAAAAGCCTGAATGATGCGTCCCATGATGCAGAAATATCCCCAAAGTACCGCTTTTCCGGTGTCCCTACGCCCCACTGACTCCTGAAGGCCGGACTCCTTCCAGCCAGATTTTCTATGTTAAAATGAAACTGAACTGAACTGAACCAACAGTGAAGCTCCGACAATGGAGCGCATATGTGGCCGCATATTCCAAGAGCACTTCAGGGATATTCTCCGTCGCCTGGAATATTTTTTTCGTCTATATCTCACTCACTCCTGCAGACAAAGCTGTGGATTCAGTTCAGCCCTTTTGTGATTCAGTTCATTTACGTTACGGGAAAGGCCGCAAAGTCCTTGCTTCCTCATCACCAAGGAAGCCAGATAGATAGTCCTTCACTTTCTCATGACAGAACTGTAGTGAATCCCGAGGAATCTTCTGAACGAGGAGAGGGAGCTACCACGTTGCGGAAATGTATTGGTCCATTTTCTCTACTTTGGTAGCACGTGAAAAGACCTTCATGAATGCAGAACTTTGTAGAGAGAGCGAGAGAGAAATCAATGCTCTGATTGTCCCGACCAATTCTCGAGCAGTGTTGATACGTAACAAACCTTGCATAAAATCCATACCAAATCCTGCTGCATACAACCCATCGTAAAGCTTTGTCCACCGGTCACACCCATAGCGAAACTTGTACAGAGGTAACATCCATAGCCAAGCTTGTATGAATTCCATAGCCAAGCTTGTACAAATTTCATAGCCAAGCTTGTATAAATTCCATTGCAAAGTTTGTATAAATTTCAGAGGCGAGCTTGTAGAAAGTCGAGAGCGAAGCTTGGAGTGTCTAAAACCGATAGCAAGCTCTTGCACTTGTCGCCCCATTGCTCCTCCGATTTTAGTGCCGCCGCCCCGTCCCGTTGCGCTGGCTGGCCGGAGCTGTCACTTCTGCGCCGTTCCGGGCCCGTTTCCGACCGTCCGTGGGGTGCCTCGTGGCGCTGGCTTTTCGGCGGGGCCAGAAAAACTTTGGAGTTTGTGTATCCCAGTGTCCCCTACCCTTGCAGCAGATTGGTCAGTGACGCGGTGCTGATGTGGTTGGGAGTGGAGTTGACGTGACTAGCAGAACCTTAGCATTCATCAACACTAAGTTATTACTCTTGATGGTGCGCAAGTGGTGTTGTCGTTAGCATAATAATATCTTTCAGAACACATTGTGTGTGTGTATGTGTGTGTTCTTCTGGTTTTGTGGATCTTGGAGACGAGTTTTGTGGTTGCAAGGGTTGGTGGTTCAGGTACAGTGTTAGGATCGTAATAATTTTCTTCGTCTCGGGAGGGTTGGGGTGTGATGTTGCGTCCTGGTGGGTAAATCTAGTGTTTGTAATATTTATGGTGTGTGGTTTTCGGCGTTGACTTTAAGTGATTGCTTTGGTCGTGTTCGTCGAAATGGCGATGTTGCAATGCGATGTGGAAGTGCTCAAGCTCTCAAAACGGGGACTTGTGCAGATCTGCGATTGCAGTCACGCGACGGAAATTGCGTTACTTTCTTGAGAGAATCTGCCATTGGAACGAGTGTTTGGTTTGGTGTATTGTTGTTTTCGGGTTGGTCTTGGAGTCGCGGTGCCGCTCGAATTGGTCTCAATGTCGGGAAAATCGTGTAAGCTCTTCAAGGAGCTTCAAACTTGTGCGTGTCCTCTCTTTGTTTTTAACGACAAGTGAGTGAAGTTTGGACTGCGAGCTTGAGTATGTACGCTTAACTTTCCCGACGACCTTGCCGTGCAGAGCTTTAGTCACCTGTCTGCTGCTTCGTTACTTAGCTTCGTTGCTACGCTCTAGCTTTCTGGCTTTTCTTTTGTCGTGAATTCTCGTTTCTTAGACGTCTTCGTTTAGTAGGAGAGGCGAAGAGAATCGAAATCAGAAACGCTTTTATCCAACGTTATCGACGACTCCAGATTGTACTATGGACTTGTAATGCGTGAAAATTTGATGGTTTTTTCGTCAAGTAGTGATTTTTTTTCCATCCCTAGTAGCCACCCCAATTTTGGGAATCCACAATTGCTTCGTGATGGTGTGAGGAAGGAGATTATGGTAAATGGAATGAGACCCGCTATTGGGTGTGATTTGCCTCTGGCCACTTCTTCTTAAAAGCGAACTGGACAGAATTTTGTTACATACTCTGTTTTGAGTTTTCTAAGACTGCAGCCGCTCTAAAGTAACATTGTCCTCGTCTTTATACACTCAAATTGGCGTTGAATATTGTGTGTGACTGCTATCTTGCAGGGTTCTAAATGCGGCGCTCAGTTACTCGTCGACTGCTGTAAAAGCTCTAGGAGCATGAGTTGAGCGACGTTTCAGTCTCTAATTCTTTTAACCACAAGAATTGGCGTTCGAACAACGATTGCACAAGCTGAGCATCTCTTCAAGACTTTGAGGAGTCTCTTTGGATCCGTGGGCATGAGGCTCGACAGTAGCAACGCCACGGTGACGGTGGCGTCCCCGGCTTCCGAGAGCCTGTGGGGGGTGGGTCTGTTACAATCGCGTGAGAGATCGTCGTCACTAGGGTTTCAGGGGAGAATCGGTGACAGAGAAGAGGGGCGTAGTCGACAACAAGGAAGAGAGAAAGACAGGAAGAGGGAGGGGTTCAAGATTTTCAGTAGAGATTTGCGTTCACAACAATCTCCTCCTGTTGCAGCGCTGACCTCAGCTCCGTCTCCTCCAGCTTTCAGCT
Organism: Antitrichia curtipendula; assembly: GCA_951230915.1. Classification (NCBI taxonomy): domain Eukaryota; kingdom Viridiplantae; phylum Streptophyta; class Bryopsida; order Hypnales; family Leucodontaceae; genus Antitrichia; species Antitrichia curtipendula. The sequence goes on along the minus strand of OX579634.1, from coordinate 34,462,968 downwards.
TGACCCCGCCTCCAACTTTCACCGTCGGATATGCTCTCACTTCGAAGAAAACCAAGAGCTTCATTCAACCGAAGCTGGAGGAACATGCCAGGTACTGGATGCAGCATCGCAAAGTAAGAGGAGCTAGTTCCTATTATTGATTTTGCAAAATTATTCTAGGCAAATGAAAGAGGATTTCAACGGACCAGAGAATGTCTCATGTGGATACTGCATGCGGAAATTTCAGAGGGTCAAAGTTTTGTGGGTAGAAACCCTAAAATTGCCTCTTGATCAAATGTAGACTTGGTGTGCATCCTGTTTATCAATAGGTACTGTTCGTGTGAGATTTTAGGGTGCCACGTTTGGGTCACAGACTCTATGGGTGGCCCTACTGACCTTCTAAGCTTCTGTAATGTTTTGATATTCTCAGCGAACCATTAGTGATGTTCCTCGTGTTTTGTTGGGCAGATTGAAGGGAATCTCACTCGTGGCAATAGATTGCAGCGTGCCGCTGACTGAGCAAGGACCCTTTGATGTCCTTCTACATAAGGTTAGCGATCTGTCACCCTTGTTCCGTGTGGCACGGATTTCAATGTCATTGGAACGTAAGGAACATTCTTTGTCCGTTTATTCCTTGGTTTGGATAAATTGTTTGTTTAGATGCATATTCCAGTGGAAAGGTCCATAGGAAACATTCCTCCTAGAAAACGTAGCCGTGTTTAACTAACGAATTTTTATCCCATTTAAGACCATTGTCTCTCGTAATAATTTTGCTTTCTTACAAGAACATGGACATTGGTGTGTTTGACCGACAGTTCACAGGGAAGGAGTGGCGGCAATCGTTGCAGGTGAGAGTTTAAAAGATCTGAGGTAGATGGAAGGGTACTTAGATTAGGTCCTGTCTTCTGCTTAGAATTAGACGTTTTGGAAGGACGCTAGCTCCTCTGTCGTCAGTGTTGATGTCTAAAATTTTGATTAAATAACGAAGTATAAATTCCTAAAGAGGTTTATCACAGTTTAACACTAATAGTATGGGTTTTATTCACGATTGAGAGTAGAGATGAGTTACTATCAGCAAATGGAGAGAGTTCTGAAGGTGATTCTAGCCACACAATATTGTCAGGGTTTGTAATTTTTTTCAATTTTTTCCAATTTCAACTTTTTGTTTGTCATGGTCCTTGTGAAGAGCCCGAACTGAGATGGCAAGGATTGTGAAGGTCATATGTCTGTAAGGCAGGTTGTCACATCTGCATCTGCACTTTCCCGTGCAATTACTGTGGAAGAAGAATCCGTGGTGTTCAATTCTTCTCTGGGTTGGAGTACCTCGAAATACTGAAGAGATCTTCCATAGTATGACGAGTTTGAATCATGTGGACACAATGTTTATAATTATCATGGTCCACAGTGATTGCACGGAAATGTGTGTTGTAGTGTACCAACGATTTGGATAGTTCGAACTCTAATGGTTTTACAATGGGCAAGTAATTGCACAGAAATTAGTATAATGAACCGACAACAAAGATTGTTTGAACCTTAAATGGTGTTGCAACTGGCAAGGTTTAACGCCGCAATGTTTCTTTTTATTATGTTTTTGAGAGTGGAGGTTTTTTCTTCTAGTGTTTGTTACATTGGGGAGTCTTCCCCTGCTTGCGTGTGGCAGGTTTTGAGACTTTGGTGATGCTTGCAGGACTACAAGAGAAAGTATCCGGACGTGGTGGTGCTAGACCCTCCTGAAGCGATTTTGCAATTACGGAATCGCCAGTCCATGCTCCAAGATGTGGCTGAGCTAGACATGAGCAGCTCGGGAGGTGAGCTTGGATTGACCCTTTTGCTTACCAAGTTAGGCTTGCGAAGATGAATCTATGTAGTAACTTTACTGTGGGCAGATCATTTATTTCAATCTGTTTGCACCACCTGTTTGCAGGGTACAAATGAACCAACAAATCCTCAGATACCTCTTTTGATTCCCGGGTAGGTTGTGTGCAGTCTCCAGAGCCGCCTTTTAGATCATCTTGCATCTACATGCTTCAACCGTTTGTATGATTTTTGAGTCTGTGGTGGCTGGTTCTCAGGATTTGTTGGAGTTCCCAGACAACTGGTGGTTACTGGCGATGCAACGTCTATTCCTGCCTCTGTCTCTGCCGCTGGTCTCAAGCTTCCATTAGGTCAGTGTCGTTCAATTTGAAAACTAAACTCTAAACCCTAAACTTCAAACTCTAGTGATTTCAACCATTGTTGGGATTCATTTTCACTAGTAGAAAATTCACCTCTCATATCTGTTCTAGAAAATCTAGTCACGTTACAATTTGACAAAATTTCTGTTAGAATCTGCCTTAAATGACGTTACAATTATTACGGTTTAACGCAGCCCTAGAGGCTTTCTGTTTTTTGGGGTTTTTTTCTGGGGCTATCAGCGGGTTAGTATGATTTGTAACACTTTGTTTGTGTGTGTGCAGTAGCGAAGCCATTGGTGTCAGATGGATCTGCGAAGGCACATGAAATGTCTTTGGCGTACGACAAGTCCTGTTTGAACCAATTGGATCCACCTCTAATGTTGCAAGAGTTTGTTAACCATGGTAATCCAGCTCTTCACTTCATTGTGGCTTTATTCTCATTCAGTTGATCGGACTTTGTAAAATGAAAAATCATACGAGAGGCTAACTTGAATACCAAAAATATTTGTCACACTTTTGATCCCATGCCTGAGAGAGCAGAGCAATTAAATGTTTCAAGAAACTTTGTGTTCTTGATAATGGCCATTTGGTGCGTTTGACCTATGGTCATTTTCATAACGAAGTTTTCATCAACGAGAGATCATGCACATCATTTGAGAATTTTGTAGACAATCTTTCAGACCCTGTGACATTTTTGTGGGAAGTGGATGCGTTTTTAATTGTGTCGTCCACCCTAGAATCTCGGTTAGAGAGCATAATCTGTCCTTCATGGATGGGAATTTACATACTGTACAATCTCAGATGCTCTATTTCGGTTCATCTTGAATTTTAGTTTTTGCACTTCTGACAAATTGTGTTATTGCAGGGGGAGTACTGTTCAAAACCTACGTAGTTGGTGATCATGTCAGGGTAGTACGGAGGTTTTCCTTGCCGGATGTGCATGAAGGGGAGACATTCGGGAATGGTGTCATGCCTTTCCCAAGAGTATCCAGTGCATCTGAATCTGCTGAGAATGCTGATTTGGATCCTCAAGCAGCTGGTATATTTGTTTCTCACTCTCCTAAACCTCTCCATTTGAATATTCACGATCTTTATGTTAGATTCAAATACCGACCTCGCAAACACGTGGCTGCATTAAAATTTTGCCAAAGTCTGTAACGCCAATCAACGCATTTTTCTGTTAGAAAGTGCTTATAAATGGTGTTACAACTGGCAGGGTTGAATGCAGCTACATTTTGGGTTAAGAACTTCTTGGTTAATAAAGAACCATGAATTTGCTATTGTCATCCAATTTTTGATGTTAAATGCATTGTTTGTTTGCACAGCCTTGCCACCCCGCCGGCTGCTAGAAAGCCTTTCCAAAGAGCTTCGTCAGAGACTGGTAAATTCTCTATACCTCTATAATCGTTGTCCTTGTCAAGGATCTATGTGTACTTACCACTATAAGAAACTTGTGTCTAGGCAGACTGGATTTTGTTTGACATCCGATGTAACAAACCTATGTTTTTGACATCACTATTTGACATAAAAATATGGGTTGCTACATTGGATGTCCAACAAAACCCGTCTGCCTAGACATCGGAAAACACGGGTTTCCTATTGTATACGAATCCTGTATGCAAATCATTTTTGTCCCTTCTTAAAACCAAGCGGTTTCCAAATTATTCTTCACTTTCTAAGCTGAATGTGAAGGCCCTTCGCTTGCACTTGACGTTTATGGCATATTTCTCATATTGATGTTTTTCAGCCTACGACTATTCAATTAGTGGAGATCCTATGTTGGGCAATGGTACAATTTGACACCTCTAATTTGAATCTTGTGGTGGATTTGATCAGGGTCTTCAACTATTTAATATGGATATCATTCGAGAAGGCGGAGCTGGTAACCGATATTATGTCATTGATATCAATTACTTCCCAGGTATTATTTCATTCTTCATGTTGGTTGATTTGAGACTACGGAAACACTGTCTAGGGTAGTCATTCTTTGACATGCAGCTTTTTTAATTTCTCAATCTCAAGTCTCTTTCTAATATCTGAAGACCTTGTTTCTGTTGCTGTTGCTCTAGATTTCTTGTGTCGAAGTCTGCTCAGAGCTGGAAGCAAACTGAGGTTCCAAGCTAACCTATTGATACGAATATTTTGTTACATTCTGCAGGGTTAGGGAAAATGCCTGATTTTGAAGAGGTCTTTACAGACTTCTTATCTGATTTGGCGTTCAATAAAAGCCTCCAGACAAGAGTCGAGCCTTCTGATGTTCGCTGAAATCCTGGCACGTAGTAGCAGACATTGGTTCCCCAAGCCTAAATCTTTTCTGCTTAGGGGAGTATTATCGTTTCCTGACGAACACATGGGAAATATAAATTTTTTGTACATATTTTCCAGATGTCATCCAAGACCAACGGGAACTTGTGGTACATATTTTTTTTATGCAATCTTGTCTATTTTTAACCACTAGGGACCAAGAAGCCTCAATTGGGCTTCATTTGCTTTTTTTTTAGCAATTTTGAGTAGTAAATAATCTGGAGACTTTTCTTTAATTTATCCGATTTTATCTATTTTGTCACTTATCTGAATGTCCTTCAGTAATTCGTGTGGTATTGAATTTGGTAGGTTTGACCTTCCACAATATGATTAGTTTTTTATTGGTCATGTTTAAACGAAGAATGCTGTTGTCCTTCTGTGAGGGCTTATGGCTAGGTCAGAAATGTGGCATGCTAATATTTCCAGTCTAGGAAGTTATATCTGAAACTGTAGGGTCTTGCAATAGACTAGTGTGAGGATGTGTGGAAGAAATTTCAGAAAGTTTGACTGCACAGATTGCAAGGTAATGCATTTAAAGTAAAGAAAACGCGGGGCACCGTGACAAACTAGTTTATGAGACCCTTTGAATCCTTGTAACTTGAAAAATATTTTGAATTAAATTTTTTTTATTATGAAGTGTTCAGTTGATAGTCTAGGAAAATCAATCCCAAAAGAAATACTTTATTTTCATTCTTTAAAATTTTTTAAAGTAGAAGTAGGTATTTCCTTTGTCTCAAAATAAAATCAGGGTTTCTTAGAAATGGCTAAATTTGTGTGTGAATAGCTCCTATTTTCAAAGGATTGCGGAGTTATTATTGCTTTTGCTAAACCCCACTAGGTGTGAAAGAATGGAAGTCAATAGTAAAATGGTGCATGTTGAAAATAGGTGATGAATGCAACAAATGTTTGCCCTTTTGGGAATTGCTTCCATGGTACTAATTTTGATCACTTTTTGAGCAATGTTGGTGCAATGATGTCCATTGACATCTTCTGTATTCAATTCCGACAATGTCTTGTGATTCAAGTCTAGGAAATTCTCAACAAGAGATTTGTTATTAGTAGTTTTTGTATAGCTGTGGATTGAATTCTTCACCTTTGGTTGGTTAGAGGTTGCATTTCAGTTCTTTTTGTAAGGATCAAATTGCTATACAGTCTCTCAAACGTGGTATCTGTAGATTCTTTTGCTTCAGGGTGTTCAAACTAGCTTTAATTGTTGTCCATCAAGTTGTAGAGAGACAATTTCTAATTTAATTTGACACAAGTATATTTGGAAACCCTAGATTTATTTTTAGAAGAAGGGAGTACAAGATAGAGGAAAAAATTGAACCATTAATAGCTTTAAGATGGAATTATAACACAGTGATTCTAATGGTGAGATTGCTCTAACAAACTAAGTTAACCCTATGGAACTTTTTGTTTTGAAGAAATGTTAAAATTGAACTAAAAAATGAATCCTATACATTATTTTCTTGAAAAGATGCTCTAACTGCTCGCAAAACAAGATGCTCCATATCTTTCACATCACAAATCCAAATGGGATGAATCGAAGCTTTCTATGTAGACAAAAATATAATCTATGAAAAAAAAGAGTTTAAAATTAATTCAAGTTTTTAAAGATTTCTTTTGTTCCCTACCAAGTTGAATTTTGGGCTTATTGTGGTATAAATTTTTCTCTCAAGCACCAATTGAAACAAAAATTATATTCTCCAGAAGCTAATAAGTTTTTCTATCTTACAAAAAAGTTTCAAAAAAAAGTTATGAAAATTGCATGTATAGGAGTTTGTTCAAAATCCATTTTATCCTATATAGGGACAGTGGAACTTTAGGGATTAAAGTTTTTGTCGGACCCTTATCAATACTCAAAGAAGATTCCAGATTTTGCTAGAATGGATATTTCGAAGTCATATGATCAAGTAGCTACTCTTGCGAAACTTCTTCAAATGCAACTTTTGTTGATGGAAAGCACATTAGGTTGTCTTTCTAATTTTTTAATTCAAAACTAGGATCTTGATTGTCAAAGTCTTATATGGAAAATAATACAAAGTGTTCAATATTTGCCTTGGGTTGGAAAAGTGTTGCTATTCAATTTTGTGCATGTTTTTACAAAATGATTGAAGATGATATGTTGATGAATTAGAAAATATTACAAATGCTAAAGATAAAAATTTAATTTTTGGTGAAATTGTGAAGTCAAATGGTATTCCAACTGATATAAAGTAAGTATAATTTTTTTGGAAATTTGATTGCATGCAATAAATTTATTCTTAATAATTAACACTTAACAATGTCTCCTTAATAATGCCAACTTCAAAAAAGTTATGGAATTCATATTTTATTACGGGCACATTTTTATTTTATTTCAATCTCCAAAGTCTTTAGGGGTTTAAGTGCAGTTTTTTTAACCCTACATGATAAAAATAATTTGGGCAAATTGGACTTCTATTTTTTTTGCAACACTTTTGAACATGGCATAATGGGACTTCTTTGTATAATATTATTTGTTTTTGGTCATATTCTTTATTAATTTTGGTTATATAAAATTTGATCTTGTTTGAGTTGAATTTTTTTACTAAATATTGTCAATTGAGTTAATCATTTTAAAATCATGAATCCTTGTTTCTTTAACCCCTAAAAGTCATAGACTATATTTTCACCAAAAATGTTTCAAAATTGCTATTTCTAATACAAGTACAAAATATTAGAAAAAAAAACATTTTTGGAAAAATGTAACGATAGGATCTTGTATTAAACTAGTTTAAGAAGTTGTGGAAAAAATTTCAGAAATTTCAACCATGTGGATTGCAAGATAATAGTGTTTGAATTGACAAAAATCCTGTTTTTATCCTTGCGAAAATCCAGAAAGCTGCACTTCACAAGGTCACATTTGTATGAAAAAATGTCAAAAATATCCAAAAATGTCCAAAAAATGTCCACCCGAATTTTGTCGAGTTTGAAGAGAAGCAAATGCGCTCAATTGTAAGAGCATAAACCATATTTCTTGCTATTTTTTGTTGAAATCTTGATCTTCTTCTTTGGCTATCGTTCATTTAAATTAATGAAAAAAATCCAAATTATATCATACAAGGGTGTTTGAACTTCTTTTTTTTGACACAAATAAAAGAGATCTTTACTAGGAGTTAACCCCTAAATGTCTAGAGTCTTTTCCAAAGTCAACAATTTGGAAAAATCATTGTGAAGTATTCTTTAGAAAAAGAATATGGAATTGATATACAAATGAAAATGATAGGTTTTTGAATTTTAAATCCATCCATCTAGTTAGATTCACCAATGCTATCACCAATATTTATTTTTTATGAATTTTGAAAGGAAAATTTAAAAATTCCTTCAAAATTGATTACAAACAAAATATTATCATTTTTGATGGAATGGATTTGAAATAAGGTTCTCTTGGCATGAGAATTTTTTGGAATTTTTGTATTCCTTACTTATAGACTTCATTTTTGCAAATCCAGTTTTGAACTAGAGTCAATGCAATTTTGGCTTGGTCCACCACTTGACATACTTCCACATTTATTATTTAAAAAAAATATGTACTCTAGTAACACCAAATCCAACCAATAGATAGTACAAGAACTTGATAAAGTATCTCTACAAATTAGAATGACTTTCATCCAAGTAGCAATGAGCAAGAAACAAGAATATGAATTTGTTCATTGTCCAAAAATTGGACGCCAGAGTGTTCCAAGGTCAAGAAAGAATACAAGCACCTAGCCGCAAGCATCCTAGGCAAAAAGGGTCAAGTCTATAGTAGTACAACAAGCCTCTTGCGGAGGTCCAGTCAAGGATGAATGTAAAAAAAAGACCCCCTGTTTTGTGATGTATTCATTCTATTATTAATTCTTCCTACCTAATTTGGAGAGTATATATATTAGATAACTGACGAGCCGCGGTAGCAGCGAGTAGGTTATTGGACATAACCGGTTGTTCACGTTTCAATCACAACCTTTGATCTTCATGATCTAAGGGTGTAGGAAGCAAGTTGAAAGGAGAGAAGGTTATAAGTTGCAACTTGTAATGGCAATGGTGATGGGTTGCCAATGGGACGGTGCCACGTGAGCGTTGAAAAAGTCAACAACCGGTTATGAACTCAAAGTTTGAAAAAAAATATTTGCATAGCAAATAAAAGGTTCCTGCGTTTTCCGCAAGGTAAAATAAGCGCCGGCGGAGCCCAGTCACTAGCTCCCACCGGAAGTGGAGGCGTGCAGGCGCTAACCTGGGGTGGCGATGCCTTCCCGTGCAGGGAGGGTGGCGATGGCTTCCCGGTTGGTCCCACCGTTTGGGGCTCTCTGCCCACCATTGTGCTGCCCGGGAGCCCACGCAAATTGCCGGGGACTGAGGCCAGTTACTGGGGAGATGGGGAGGCTGAAGGGGACCATGTAAGAGCTGATTGGCTTTTCGGGGAAGCCAGGCTCCTTCAAGCGATTTTCAGCAATTTTTCATAGGGAAAAAAAGGAATTGGCATCTAACCCAAGTCGTTTTATACTTTTTGGAGCGTTTTGAAATTAGTTAAAAAAAATTTGAAGTTGGAACGTAGTGGTCACTAAAAACAACCACCTACTAAAATGTACACTACTAGTACATTGAAGAAAGTAAAATGTACCTCTATATTGTGATTGCTTTTAAAGCATGGACCTTCTAAAGTAGGCTACTTTAAAATGTTAACGCTAACGCTAAGGCATAACTTTGATTTTCTTGATTTTGGAACACTGTTTTCATTTCCACACTGTCAATTTTAAAAATCTTCATGTTCCTCTTTTCAAAGGTAATATCAAAATGAATCCAAAGATGTTCAATTTCACTCCAATGCACCAATTTGGCATATTTTTTCATTGCTCCAAAGTATCTCATCAAAAACAACCTTTCTATTATTGTTTCTTGTTCTATTCAAATTTGAATGATAAGATGATTCTAATATTTAAAAGTTTTAAATGTAACAAATAGTACATTATTTTTTTTTAATTCATCTTATATTTTATTTCATATAGAAGATTTATATACAGTCCTTGGTTAGTTTACGTATATAAGTGATTGATACCAAGCATTTTAGCATTATTCATTACGTAAACCTTACATGAATTCATTAAAAAGTGCAATCACGTTTGAGCAGAAGTTAAGCTCTTCTGATTAAATTTAAATCCAATCACCCAAAAATTGTGACAATTGTGCACAAAGCTCTCATATTTAGGAGAGGCACAGAGTTTACGTTTCAGCTGTAAACGTGCCAAGAGTGGTGGAATTTTTTCAATTTAACAAAATTGGTGTTAAAAACAACTACATTGTTTCATCATTGTTTGCAAGGTCAGTGTTTCCTTAACCTTGCTTTCTTAACCTTCTAAAGGATTGTTGATTCGTGGTTTGAAAATGGTTGATTGGATTGAATGTGTTGTAAAAAATATAATATTAATAGGGTCAACTTTTGCCATAAGCACCAAAGACCATTGCACATGTTGTTCAATTTGAAGTTAATAAAATTAGACAAAAGAAAGTCTCATATGATCTACTCAAAACAATTTATTGATCATGCAATCAAATTTGGGCTTTTGGATTGTTGCAAGTTCTATGATCTTTATAGTGATGCAGAAGAAGAAACACATTTAGAGCACATGCACAAGATGAAGATTGGCTTATCTAAAAGAACCTCTTAGTTATTAGTGTATGAAATCTTTATTGGTGACCTCAAATCTCATTTGTAGCTCAAAATTCTCTTTTGGCCCCCCCCAAATGACAAAAAATTCCAAAATTTCAAAAGTAAACATCCAATTAGGGCCAATCATAAGTAGTAAAATTTCTTTGAGAAGTATGAAAAAATCATGTAAAGTGTAAAATAGTACAATCACCGAACAATTAGTACCATCTAGTAGTTATGTAAACCTTTGTTTTATTCACTATTTCACTATATGCCTTGGAAAATAATAAATGGAACAATTCCAAACCATCTTATTTAGAGTATATGTAACCTTGAAGGTCATTTGGAGATACATCACCAAAGTTACGGTCATACAAGCATACACCATCGCTTGTAGAAAGCTCGGGACTGTAATTTAATAGGACAAAAGTTTCTTGCAATCACCCTTCCTGATCATGTAGGGCTTACTCAAATGAACTACTGATCTCCCGAGCTTCCAACTGGGTCAAGAATGTTATGATCTTCGCCACTGCTCCCCAACCCACAACAAAACATTCATTAGATCTAAATGGAGGCACAACAGGGAGGGAAGCATGTGATGCATTCCTCAAAAAACCATTGTACAATCATAGAAGAAATACTAGTACTTCAAATAGCAAGCCCTGAAATCACAGCACATTCTTGAATAACTAGGGATTCTTCGAACATGGAGTCCTGACTAGGTTCGTTTTTTACAATGTCACTCTTATGAAGAACATTCAATTTGTGTTACAATGACCCACAGTTCAATTCAAGGACAAGCGGTTGCATTCAAGACTTTTTTGAAGCTTTGATTCGTGGGAGCAAACTAAGGCTCCCCGGCTTGATTCCTTGAAGTTAGTTCAAGAATTTTATGCGGAATTGTACGTACATACTTTTCAAAACCCCGGATGCTCGATGATCTGCAGCAGTGAGAAGCGCCTTGAAGAGAGACGCTATGGCCCTCCATTCCGTATCCAAGAGATGCTGATTGTCTTCGAAGTTGCAGACTCTGGATTTGATGAGGGCAACCGCGGCTGCCTGCAGATTGGAAGCGGAAACGGACTTCTCAATTAAAACGTGAAAGCTCACTCTGCCCTTGTCTTCTGGCGACAGAAGGCCGCTGGGCACCAAGTTCATGATCTCCGACCATGTGAGTTGCATTTCGGAAGCCATGGTACGTCGGTACGGTGGAATTATTGAATTGCAGCAGTAGCACCGGGCTCAGCAAACAATCGGCAATGCAATGCCGAAGTCTGTGTAAACTGTGCAATTGCAAACACTGATCAATGAATTCATACTCAGTCTTGAATGATTGTGTAAGTTATGCAGATCGAGCAGAGTGACACTAATTAACTTTGATCGAAGCTTGTTATGTAGTGAGTCGTCTTCCTGGAATTGGGACTAGTCTGGGGAATTCGGAGCAGAGCAGAGCAGGCATGTGATTGACCTTCCACATTCTTGGACCATGAAGAAGCCGGTCCGGAGGATCGTTGGGCTCCTTCTCGGATGACTAATCAGTGGAGTTCTGATGAGGGATTTTTTTCCCTGTTATTTTGGGCAGTGGAGAAAGCGATCTTCGGTGGAGTGATGCACTTGTTTACATCTCTAGAAATGGATGAAACATGCAAAATGCAGACGGAACTTAAGTTATTCATCCAAAATAGTGAACATTCATCCCCGAAAGAGTGATATGGTCTTTAGAATATGTAGAAAATCAACAATTTCATCCGCATTGAAAAGGGGAGGAATATATTGCTCAATATTCCCTCCAATTTTTTTGGTAACACTTTTGAGTCAAATATCACCCCAAAAAATCATGTTCACTTGGTTATGAATTGTTTGTTTCACATAATTTAACTCTACAAGGATGGAGCCTATGACCATATTCTCAAACTATAGTCAATTTTGTTATATTGCCAAAATTTTCATTCATTTTTGAAGAAGCTTGTCACTTTGATTGTGCCATTGAAGGAGGTGTTGGTAGGAAAGGTGCTTATGCTAATCAAAATCCATGTGCACATGCTTGGACTAAATTGTAAAGGCATCTCCATCTTCACCTTCAAAGGTTTGATATTCATCACAAACATAGATAATAATTATTTTAAGCCCTTCAAAATATTCTCTTGGCCTTTATGACCATTTTACAATACATTCCAAATTCAAAGTCTCAATGAATTTTCAAAATCTGATCGGTGGCAATACTTTTTGGAAGTTTTGGTACCAATGAATTTGGACTTGGAGGCCAAATTGAGTCTATCCAAAATAGAAGCTCAATTTGGCCTACAAATCCCAATAATTTTTTTTAATATAAAAAGAAGAGAAAATACCATGTAAGGCATCATAGTAGGTTGAACTTTTTTCTAAATCTATTCTATACAAATTTGATGCTAAAAGTGCTCAAAAATGGAGGTTTGACTTTTTGACTTAATCTCATCTACAACTTTGTACTCTAAACTCTTTTTTTCCCAAATTATAGTACAACATTCTCCTCCAAAGTAGAACAAATAAAAAATTGACATCTATAGGCAAGCAAGAGCAATTAATGAGTCCTCCTCAAAGTTCCTTTCTGTCAAGTCCATTAAATATTCTACATATACTTGGATGAATTGGAATAATAATACCAATGAAGCGGTTGAAAAAGCCTCACACCACTTCAATGGACACCACTTTGGGATAGATAACAATCTCTTATTGAATAAGGAAAGACATGTTCTTTTCAATAACATGGGGCTCCTTTGGCATTATATTGCACTTTATTTTAGATCCTTGCTTTGAGCATAGTTGACCAAGATCCAAACATGTGACATTGAGGTTATGTCTCATAATGCAAAAGTAAAGACTCATTATGAAAAATAAAAACATCTACAATGTTGGAACCTCTAATTCCACAACCTTGATATGCGACCATCCAAATCTAACTAATTTGCAAAATGTGAAGGACCCAAAATTGACCCATTGTAAGAATAATCATTATTGTCAACACTTTTCAAGCATTGGTATGTATGCTAATCAATTCAACCTTACCTTGTTTCCATGAAAAGTCTTTTTTTTATTTAGATTTTTTTTTTTTTTATAATATGAAAAAGTTCATTTGACATTTGGATTGCCGGCTTTGCATTCGGGCAATTTGTAAAATAAAACCCGGCACTGTGCGCGCCCCGTGGAATGGCCCGCCATTTGCGGTTACAGGGCTTCAGTATGCCGAGTATGCCGAGTATGCATTGCAGGTGCTCTAACATCCCTTGCCACTCCTGTGGCTAGGCGTGCTATTCTCATAATGAGCCTCTGCTTTCACGTCACCCAGTCCATTTTCATTTCCGATACTCATGCGCAGTTGTGGCAATTGGATGGGTTCTATTCCGCACATTTGCAGACGCCCTCACTTCGACCATTTTGAAAAAGAAAAATACCAAATCTAAACCCTTGGAGACTATTGAAAACCCTCGCGGACTATTGAAAAAAACAGTGTAGTTTTCATCTTATGATTTTGCGCATTAGATAGAAACATATCAGTCTGACGTTTACTACAACAAAATTATCATGACAACTGCACCGTAAAGACAAGTGGGAAGAAACGACTGCGTAGGCTCCTCTGTATAAATTTACTACCTATTCTGTGGTTGGTTGCGTAGGACCCATTCCAACCAACGGAGTAGCCACTAATTTAATGCACGTAGAAAGTACACACCTCGAGAAGTTCACTTCCAACTGTAATGAGTTACATCTAAGCCACGGACAAAGAATTGAAGCGTACAAAGCGTAAAATAGCAGAAGCGTGAAGCACCAGTCTCAGTATCGTAAAGACGTAGAGTCTGAGCAACAAACAACTGGACTTGGAAGATGCAGAAGACATGCTAATACCCACTAAACCCTTGCGAAAGGAAACTACTCTCTCTTCTGAGCTCACCTTTCCCAGATTTAGAAACATTTCACAGACCAGCAGAGCGGATACAGAACGTAAGCAGACTCACAATTAACCTAACAGGGAAACAGACTACCTCAGCCTAGGACTAAGTTTTCTTACATCCAACCTCAATCAGAAAATACCCCAAAAAATAGTAAAAAGAGGCACACTGACTTTACGAACAAATTCAACCTGCGTGGAAGAAAAGAAAGCAGACTCTGTGGAGCAAGAAACAAAAATTCCAAGCTGCAGTTAGCAAATCTTAAGATGATGCCAATCTCTGCATTTAGAGATTATACAGAGCTACAAGGGATTCAACGGGTCCTAAACCCAAAGAATAAGAGATCATCTCGATCCTTGCCTGGCAAGCCCTATTTTGACGATCACCAACCCGCCCCTGAAGTAACTGCTATGCATACCGCAAGCTGCAGGTGCCTAATTCCTCGCGTGACATTCAATTTGCTCGAAATACTAGAAGATGAACCTTCTAACTAGCGTCTCCAACACTGAAGGTCAGGCTCGCCAAGCAAACTGGACTGCGATGTGTGGCAGTCGTTCCCGGAGAACTATGCCACACGCTCGACGACTCAGTGAAGAGAATGCAATTAACATTCGAATACCTGAATGAGGCGAAGGAGTCCCACGCCATGCAATCGCTCGAGCTCTCTGGGTGAAAGCAATCCATGCCAACGGCTTCACAACGTCACGGCCGCTTCGGCTTGGCGCTTCAGCTGCTCGGTTCTCTTGTTGTTCCGCATCGCCTCCACCAGCCACAACACGCCCTCCTGAATACCAGACCCCTCGTGAGCGGAAATGCCCTGCACCCGCGACTGGATGCTCTTCTGCTTCTTGAGCTCCAGGAAGCGCGACAGCTCCTCCGCATTCACCGACTCAGCCAAATCCTGCTTGTTGGCCAACACCAGCACCGGAGCCCCTTGCAAATCCGGGTGCCGGATCACCTTGTCCAGCGCCGACTTCGTGTCCTCGAACCGCGCCGGACTCGCGGAATCCACCACGAACACCACCGCGTGCGCTTCCTCGTAGTACTTCTCCCAAATCACGCGAAGCCCTAATTGACCGCCCAAATCCCAAAAGATCAGCTTCGCCTTGTGCGCCTCCACGCGGCCGATGTTCAGACCCACCGTGGGCACGATTCGGTCGGGAGGAAGCCCTTCCACGTCGGAGTAGAGCGTCTTCAGCTTCTCCAGCAGCGTCGTCTTCCCGGCCTTGTCGATCCCCAGAATGAGCACATGGAACTCCGCTTTGCTGAACAGGAATTTCCACAGCCCATACAGCAGCGAAAACATCCCGCCCGACCTCTCCCGCGCTCCCCACGCTCCCAATCAATCGCACCCAACACGTTTCCCCTCGCCGAAGCCCTGGAAAGTCCCAATCCCCAGCAAATGGCGCAGGAGGTAGGGTTCACGACCGAGACTCATGGCGATCTACCCCGGCACGAGTCACCCCACCACACAGGATTCATGTGTCCCGCCAGGAACACCACCTTCTCGAACCCATACACTCCTCCGTCTCCACACCCTCCTCTTCAAAAAAAACTCCCGGGACAGTGAAAAACAAACCCAAAGAGAAATCTCGTGGCTCTGCTACTCCAGCCCTAGGGTATCCAAAAGCGCCCACTATGCCCACACTTGCGGGCCAGAGCTGGCGCAACAATCAAATCAGTGGACCGATCCTCCTCCCCTGCGCTTGATCGTGTCCTCGCCCCGACCGAGGCGATTCCAGACCGAGATCGGAGAAGTTTGACCCCGACGGAATTGCAGCGAACTCCACCTGCAGCCGAATTTGCCTCCAGGCGGTAGCACGAAAGGTGAGATCTCTTCCACGCCCGCACGTCAGCAGAGATCTGGAAGCCGCCTGCCTGCGATGACGGAACCAGTGCTGACGGTAGCGAACAAGTGGGGAGCCCCAACCGGACTTCCTGTTCGCCTTGTCAAGAGTGGCAGGCTTGTGGGCTGCAGTGGTTCCGCCCATGGTGAGCATGACGGACCACGCGTGAGAGATGACCATTCCATACAGAATCTGCGCTTTGCCATGACGACTGTTCCGTCCCTCGTTTGCGGACCTCGTTAATTTCGAATTGTAGAGTCGGCATGGAAGACATAAGGTAGGGGACCTCCCAAATGAGCCACTGAACTAAAAGCGCCATCATCTTCATTCGCTGTACATCTAGTTCTTCAATATCTACCTCCAGTGAAGAAACAATTTTAGAACCTCTACAAGAAAAACTTTGACTCCTTTATATTCCCTCCATCCCAAAATGATCTTCCTATTGGCCTTAAAATTTCTGTCTTTGTGTTGCCACTACAACAAAACCAGTGTTTTATGATTGCAAAATATGACTGCAATGAGTCGTAAAATCAAAAAATATGACTAGTCGCAGAAATCATTGTAGATGACTGCAACATGACTGACATGAGTCATTACTGACAAGTCATCTCGGACATCAATCATATTAGCAGTCATATTTTTTGGGGGGTATAATTATCCATAATTAGCCGTATTTTGCCAACAAGGCGTATACTTTGACTATCTTCGAAGGCTTGACTTTTTTTTTGAGTTGCCCGGGCAAACAAAAATAAATCCTACGTGGCATGTGACTCTATGTAGTCATTTTTTTGGCTGACGTAGAATATGACTGCGGTCAGTCATATTTTTGGCTGACGTGGAATATGACTACGGTCAGTCATATTTTGGCTGATGTGGAATATGACTACGGTTGGTCATATTTTGGCTAATGTGGCATATAACTTTGTACAATTATATTTTTTGTAGATGTGGAATATGACTCTTGTTAGTCATATTTTTGAATGATGTGAAATATAACTCTTGTGAGTCATATTTTACTAATGTGAAATATGACTCTTATGAGTCATATTTTGGTTAATGTAGTAGTTCATATGGATGTCATTGATAGTTTATGACTAATTATAGTCATATTTTGGATAAGACTCCATGTAGTTAAAAATGAATGTATGTGATTTTAGAGATATACAAGAGATAATTATATTGAAAAGGAAGAATGTAAGAAGGAAAACAACTCTCTTCATTGACATTTATTAATCACCAATACAAAACATATATATATCACAATGAATCATTTACAAAATCCAATAAGGCCCATATTCCTTACAATAATGTGAAGATGGCTCTATTGGATTGCAAGTAGCCTCCAATGACTTTGTTTCAACTTTTGGTGCCTGCATAAACAAATAAAGAAATGGGAGGTTAATTTTTAGTGAATGAACAATGAAGCTCAACCTTCAAAGGCTTACAGCAACACAAAATATGTAGCTCAAGTTTAGGGTAGGAAAAATAAGAATGGTGATGGAGAAAACAAGAAGAAAAAATAGACAAGTACTAAGAAATAACAACAAACAAGAGTTAAGATGCAACAAGAAACAAGAAGCAACAACTAGGACACAACAAGAAACAAGAAGCAACAACTAAGACACAACAAGAAATAAGAAGCAACATTTAAGACACAACAAGAAACAAGAGTTAAGATGCAACAAAAAGAAACAAGAAACAAAAATTAAAAAGAAACAAGAAGAAACAAGAATTAAAAAGCAACAAGAAGAAACAAAAAAACAAGAACTAAGAAGAAGAAAGAATTAAAATGTTAGAGAAAGAAAGAATTTAGATGCAACAACAAGAAACAAGAAGCATGATTAAAACTAAGAAGCAACAAGAAAGAAGAGTTAAGATGCAACAAAAGACAACAACTAAGAAGCAAAAAATAAGAAGCAATAACAAGTATGAGCTAAGAGACAATAAAAGGCAAGAAAGAAGGACCAAAAGAAGTGGTGGCTAGGGTTTCAAGATCTTAAAAAGTGGCAACTAGGGTTTCAAAACCCTAAAAAATGGCGGCTAGAATTTCAAAACACTAAAAAAGTGGTGGCTAGCGTTTCAAAACCCTAAAAAAGTAGTGACTAGGTTTCAAAATCCTAAAAAATAGGTGAATAGGATTTCAAAATCTTAGACAATGGCTTGTCCAATTTTTTTTTAAATTGCCTGTATTTTTCTTAAGTTGCCTAAAACAAAAAAAATGTCACTACCATAGAAATATGATTGACAATATGACTTAGCATTCTCCAAATATGTTCTCTATGTTCCCTATAAAGTACTTTGGTGTTCCCAATGGTCGTATAGTGTATACTTGTGAAGTAGAAAGCCCCAAAAATGACTGACAATCATATTTTACAGTCATGTTTTTCCTCAAGGTGTTGGCCTTCAAGAATATGACTGCAACTAGTTGTCAATCATCCTCAGTCATATTTTTGCAGTCATAAAATACCCGATTTCTTGTAGTGTGCACTTTGTGACATTGTGAATCAATTAGCTTTTGATTGTTATTTGGGACTAACGAAACAACTTTAAATAGTAATCATTAGATGGTTTTGGGGGGGTCTAGAGGGCCGTTTTGGGCCTGTTCCCGGCTCCGTTCTTTCGGCAACAAAAGAATGGCTGTTGTCAGAAAAAAAAATTTCAAAAAAATTTCAAAAAATATAAAAAATCTTAAAATCTTAAAATGAAAAAACAAAATGAACAATTTTTATTTTTATAAATATTTCTTTTATATGACGTGGTAGTTGTTGTGCCATGTCACGCAGTTGCTGCAGTGCAATTCCAGACAGCTTCAGACTCTGGGAACCTTAGGGAACTCACAGCCCTCCACAGGAGCTGAAAAATATGTAATGTCCCCCTTCATTTATGCAATCATCAATCGAAAGACAAATGAAATGATTGAAAGGGTCAATCAATATTGCTCGTTCTTATTTTTTGCATCTCTTTGAGTGTTTCCCAGTTAAAGGAGATGAAGTTTTATAGACGTCCACACATAGTCTTAGGCCCAAACTAACTACCCACAAAATGACAACTTCACATTGAACAATTAAGTACCCATCGGTTTTTCAAGATTCTACTTTTTACCAAATACCAAATTCTATTTACAATGTGACACAGGTTTTTAATTCTATTTTTAGCTTTAATCTCTAACATTTTGTCTAGCATGAAGATCATTTTGGGATGGAGGGAATAACTTTTGTTTGGAATATTTAAATAAAAACATTTTGGATGCGTTGATATCCTATTTTAATTATCAACAAGAAAAAATATATATCTGACTAATCTAATAATAGTAACTATGATCTAAAAAAAATAGTGGCGCTTTACAAAGTCCCTACTTTTAATGAAAAAAAAACAAATTGGAATTCTATATGAAGTATGCAAGGATTGCAAGAGAAGAATAAATTGTTGGAAAATCAAATTTTAAGAGAGGATTGTGGATATGGGAGAGGTAGGTTTTCAACTTTTAGACTCACTTTTAAAAAACTATTTTTAACATTAGAGCTTAAACTTTTTAGGTGCTTTTATTTTGATTATAAGACAAAGCTATTCCTAGAATGTATGTAGTTTCTCCCTACTATCACATGCACGTGAAAGCATTGTGAAACTTGGCAAAAACAATTCCAACTTTTGAAAAATTTGGAAATTCATTTCCGATTCTAAAGTTTTCACAATATGTAATAATTTTTGTTGACTACCTTGTTGATGGAGCCACATCCCTCCAAGATTCACATTGTTTTAAAACATAATTTTTGAAATTTTTACCATATTTTAACCCCTATATGCCTAAGCAACCACATATGGTCATTTCAAAATTATAGCTTATTTGTGTGGGGGCAGTTAAATTCCTTTGACCATTCTAAAAAAATTTATGAGCATGATTGAAGGTTCAATATTGGAAGCTTTTACTTTTCACCAAAAAAAAAAGGAAATTTTGAGAGGGTTCTCAAAGGCACATATGTATCTTTGGTGTAAGACTAAAGCTTGCCAATTTCACTTCATTTGAGATCTAAAGAATTGCACTTCATCCATTTTCTTTGAAAATAGTCTCAATAGAAAGAGTTAAGTGTTTTCATGATTTTCACCATTGAAAATTAAAACATGCAAGTGTTGATTTGGAATTATTTGCCTTTCTACTTCTAAAAAAAGTGCATTTCAACAATTGCAAGGTGGATTGTGTAATGAGTTTGATAGTTCTTCATTTGAATTTAAGGTTTTTAGAAGTGTGTTTTAGTGTGCTAATACAATTTGTAGCATTCATTCATGAGTCACCTCCAATTCTAAAATCTCTTATATGCAAATTTCAATCTTAAACATTGTGGATAAGGTAAGCATATTAAAAATAGGATACGTACATTTTTCTTGTTATGATTTCACAACTCCTATACAATTTCACACTCACAACTAGTATGCACACTAATTAACAAGCTCTTTAAATATCTATAGGTTAGATTTTGGAAAAAACAACAATTTGCTTCATTAAGAATAACTCTAATTTCATGCTCTTTTTTTCATCAAAAAAACACATTGGAAAGGCTTAGGTACTTAGGGATTAATATAATTATCTATAATTGTTTTGTTAACTTGTATAGTAGGATTAGTATTCATTTCACTGCTAAAAAGACAAAAGTCTTTCATTACTAGGGCATGCTTTCATCCGCATGTGGTATATAGGTAGTATAAAGCATATGAAATCATGCCCTATTTTGTCTTCTTGGTAGGTGTAACAAATCCTCTTCATATGATCTTTTTACTAGACAAAATCTTCCACATGGTTCTTAAAAAAATTTGCAATCCACTTAGTGTATATCAACTTTTCGAGCATGGGATAAATCTTCAACAATATTTTGACTTCAATTTCACTTGATTTTGACTATTTTAGTCATTGCTTTTGTACTACATTACTTCTAAGCAATGGTAGTAACAAAATGGACCACAAAAATTGAAAATTCTTAAATTTTGACTCTATAAGTACAAACTCCATTCTTATATGATTAACCCTAAAACAATGCAACTCTATCACCAAGGTAGTCATCCTAAACAATTACTCCCTCTGTCCCTCAAAAAACCTCCAAATTGTGTCCCACTAAAAAACTCCGTTTATCGATTTCAACCATTGAGTAAACATTGGCCGTGTAGAATGACCTCATGGGGCAAATGGCAAGCAATCATAAAACATTCCTCTCCTAATAAGCTTGGCCTTGCCCATATGAGGCATCTTATACTTGTTGCTTCTTCAAACAATTGTGTTGATAATGGATTCGGTGACCACTTGGGTGCTTTGAAGATTTCTTCACGAAGGGGGGCCAATTTTGGCCTTGTTGCAGGCATTTAGGTTGGGAACAAATATTTCTAGAAATCTCATTGTTGCCACCAACCTTTAAATCATCAGGAATGATGAGCTAGTAGCATTCACAAACAATGTTCAAATATAATACTTCCTACATGGATTTTGGATGCCTGAATAACAATGCCGAAGCTAAAGATTTTGCATAGAGCTAGGAAATGGGTTATTGATTCTTGAATGCATGTATCACTGGGCACAAAGACTAAAAATACAGTTAATCTCTCAGGAAGATTTTAGGAGATTTTTAGGAGGACAGAGAGAGTAAATTTTACAATGAATAAGCACATTCTTTATTTCTACAGTTTGTTAGGTAGACTAATCATTCCTCGGACACATTTGGTTTTGATGGAGGTCTAATAATCCTGGTCATCATCGTATTGACACGTCTAAAATCTACCTATCACCAAGATCCCGAAGGTGAAGTTTAGAACCGGTCGAGATCGAGTTTCGAGGTCGTCGATTGAGACCCGAATTAAGATCTGGATTTGATTTGATTTGAAGTCGTCTTCGAAATCTCGTTGCTTGGTAATCCGGAAGGATTCAGCGCTGGCGATGGCGGAGATGCTCAATTGGTTCGTGCTCAGAGAATCGTCGCCTCTCTTCTGCTTGTGTGGTTGCCGTCCTCATTACAGGTTGCAACAGTCGGTTTTGCCTCTTGAAGCTCGTAACGCCTGAATCTGGATCTGGATTATAGCTAGAAATTCAGATTTTCTCTGCTTTTGGTACACAGTTTTGGAGCTCGTTCACGGTGTATCCATACCGCGCCCTAGCTCGTACTGCTGGTATCATATCATTGGATAATTCAGGAGAACAGTCTTGAATTTTCTGAGGATTTGAATTATTTTTTCTTCCAATTCCAAGCTTCGAGTCGTTATTTTCCGTCGGATTTCACCTACCTGAAGACATTTACTTTGGCTTATATTCCCTTTTCTGATCGATCGCACCTAGAGTCGAAGACAATGGACAGGTTGAAGGAATTGATGCAGCAATCGGACAACCGCGTGTGTGCGGATTGTGCAGCTCCGAATCCACAATGGGCGTGAGTCTCTGAGTTCTCTTTCATTTACCGTATTGTCCTGGGCGTGTCCAATTGTCATTTGAGATTGCCTGGTAGGAATACCCCAAACCAGCACATTTTGCACTGAGCATTGTTCCGTTTATTAGACTAGTCGATATCTTACAGATTCTTGGTTCCCGATTCTTAGTTGATGAGCATGTGTTATAAGGGTATGATATTCAAGAGTTATTAGGGTTCGAATTTTTTCTGATATATGACCTAAAATGAGGTGAAGATTAGATGTAGTGGTGGTGCCTCATAATCAGTATGTACGCATCGTGTGAGATTTTAGGGTTTTGGAACTAGGTTCTCGTAACTCGTATGAAACCTTCTTGTTTAAATGTAGTTCTCATAGAGTACTTTTTAGGGCAAAGCCTTTGATTATGAACATTGTGATTCGCATTGCTCATGCAGATCGACGAGTATAGGAGTGTTTCTGTGCATCAAGTGCTGTGGGGTGCACCGCAGCCTTGGAGAGGACATCTCTACAGTAAGTTCCCGTGTGACCTAATTTTTACCATTCAATGTGGGAGACTAGAATTGCTTTGCATTGGAATAGTATGTATGGAATTTGGAAACCTGGTCTTCATAACGACCTTTTTTGAGACCTAATTCGTTGGCTAGTTTGTAATATAGACCTGAACGAGGAACCCTAGCATATACTGTAGGTTTCTACCTGAAGACCCATTGAAGATTCCTGCAGATGAAGACCCCCAATCCCGACTTCAAGGTTCTCTTTGAAGTCCCTCATATATTACTGGGACGGCTGCTAGGCTGTGCAGGCCATCCTGCTCGGGCTCAAAACAAGCTTGAATGAAAAAGGGGTCTGCTAGGGAGTTGATCGCATTGACCGTTGGTTTTTACAAATTCACTAGCGTCCTCGATACTTCGGATAGGACTTCGTCGGATTCGAAATCCTACAGAACGTTGGATCTGTCCGGCAGGCCCTGAATACTGCTCCTGTCCTAATTGTTTTTATTCTATTTCAGGTGGTTTCTGTGACGAGTGATGAATGGACTGATGAGCAAGTTGAGGTTATGGAGGCCGTAGGTGGCAACGCATCAGCGAACTCGGTCTACGAGAAATGCATACCCTCTGATACACGGAAGCCTCCTCCAGATGCATCCGTTGAAGAACGTTCCGACTTCATAAGGTGTCTTATTTCTTCATTTGTTACTGAATGTTGATTCCGGGACGAGCGCACCAACACATCTGGGGTTTAGAATCTGAGCGTTCTATTCAAGCTCGTGCTCTGTTAAAATTGTCATAGACTCATGCTCCCGTTTCTGCAGTGATGCTCTCAACGATAGTTGGTTACCTCTAAATATATTTCTAGGTGTGGTGTCCGTACAGATGGATTCTTTGAAAGTCTAAAGCGTTCCTGCACTTTGCACAGACGTAAGTACGAGGATCAGGAGTTTTTGAAACCAAATTTGCGAATGAAAGCAACTTCTCGTACCAGATCGCATTCTATTGCGGAAGAACTTAGCCCGCCAGCGCCTAGTAATAGAGATTCAATGACCAGCAGTAGAGCTTCAATAACAAGCAGCAGGGGTTCAATGACCAACAACTATGGTTCAACAACCAGCAGCAGGGACTCAATGACCAGCAACACCAGCTTAACTGGACTGAATCAGCGTGGTACCCCACCGGGCAGTTTTAGCAGCTTCCACTCTGCTTCTCTTGCTCCTAGTCGTGGAAGTGATGCCTCGCTTTCCGCTACCACTTCAACGAGTAAGGTAATTATTCTCAATTCAACTACACTTTTCTCATCCTTGTAACGAGTCGCCGAGAGATAGTTCCAGCTTATCTCAGTGCACCTAGTGGCCTCTTTGGGTGGATTGCCTTTGAATTTAAATCCTCTTTTGCAAAGTTGATGTACAGATACTTTAACCTAGACCCAGCAAGTATTTGTCCTTTGGAGCTAATTTTTGAGGTGTCTGCTGAAATGTCTGTGAAAGTAATATTCTAACGAAATGGGAGACTTGCTGTATGAAGCAACAGGCTGGAAATGATGAAGTATTGGGATCGCTGAAAGTGAAAATCGTAAGAGGCAGGAACTTGGTTGTTCGAGACTTCTTGTCTAGTGATCCCTACGTTGCTATTACCCTTCGAACACAGGTATACGTTTGTCATATGACCACTCTTATCATGCACCTGTCACTTCCGAGTTATTATGGTGACTGGAGAGAGATTACATGAAATGTTGAATCTCAGCTACTTATATTGTCATTGCTGCAGTCCGTTAAAACTAAGGTGGTGAACAGAAATCTCAACCCAGTCTGGAATGAAGAGTTTCTGCTCCATGTACCAAATCCTCCTCAGCCACTCAAGCTGGTACGTGTTGCAAGAAGCATCTCAACAGTCTCATTCAGTTTACGAATGCATGCCATATATGTAGCAATAAATTTCGAATAACACTTAGAATTATGTGCACATGTGCACATAGTAAGCTGCTTACAACTTGTATAACTGAATTCATTGGCGTGGAATTTTTGCATACATTGGACTGATCAGATACTAAAGGAATTGGTGCTTCCCTTTTTCTGTTTACAGGAAGTGTTTGATTATGACGTTTTTTCAGCGGATGATTCCATGGGAGAGGCTATAGTGGACCTCGATCCGCTCATCCTGGCTGCACAAATGCACGAAGGTATGTATGAAGAGTTTGGGTGTGAGCAAATAGGCCGGTGGCTGGCCAGTAGTGACAATGCTCTAGTCGAAGACAGCAACATTGAGGTCATCGATGGGTTGATCAAACAGGACGTGCTGCTCAAGCTCCAGAATGTCGACAGGGGAGAGTTGGAAGTCTCACTTGAATGGGTCCCTCTTGCTGGGGTTTAAGCCGTGTCTTTCACTCTTTTGCTACCATACAGATAATTTCTTACAATACCTCCTGTGGAAGTTCAGTATCCAAGTATTTTGTGTTTTGCAGATTTGGCTCATATTGTTTACACTTGCGTACTGGCTATTTCATGAAGTCTGATAAATGGTGCTAAGCACCTATGACCAAAACAAACTGCCACGAATTTTATTTCTTAAGAGCTTCTGAAGCCAAGAAAGTGGTCTGTGGATTGACTGTTTACCATGAATTTTTTGTTTCATTCTTCTCATCCATTGGATTAGTTTCCCATCAGTGCCCTTTTCCATTTGATGCTTCAAGCTTTTGTTTTAATATTATGTGCTTTCTTATGTTTGTAGCTAAGGAAGACCAAAAGGAAAGAGACCTAGTGTACATGCTGTGATCCTGACCCGATTTTACATAACCGGTTGTTGACTTTTCAATGCTAACGTGGCACCTTCCCATTGGGAACCCGTCACCATTGCCATTACAAGTTGCAACTCATAACCTTCTTTCCTTTCAATGTTAACGTGGCTCATTGGTTATCTAATACATAACCGGTTGTACATTTTCCAATCACAACCTTTGATCTTCATGTTGAAAGGAAAGAAGGTTATGAGTTGCAACTTATTTTGTGTTTTGTACATGCATAATTGAAGGGGTTATTTTTAGAGGATTTAAACTAGGAGCAATAGATTGTTTTATGATTTGGTATCTACATTTGGAGATTAATATGAGATAAGTTTGATATAATTCAATTCAATTCCAAGATAGACTTCTATTTGATTCAAAACATTCATGCTTCAAGATCTAAATACTACTCCCTCCATCCCAAAATGATCTTCCAATTTGCCTTTGTTTCTTGTCCCAAAATGATTTTCCTCCTCTGACGTGGAGTAAGAGCCCGCGAAATGAATTCCCCTGTAATGAACAATTAAGTGAGAATTGCGGCCATCATGACATGGGTAGTTGAGCCTAGGGAATCAACTAATAATTCAAGACCGTGACTAGTTCAAATTTATTTACAGAAGCGCGGTAATCAATGCCATGTGATTATCTGTGGCACACTCTAGGGGGTGCGGTGGACGTAAGAAAGACAACTCATAGAGTAGGAAGAAAAATAGGGACAAAAAATTGCGTGCAAATTATTCAATTGATTGGCCAGCGGTGCTCCTCCCCAAAGGTCCAAAAACTCACATTTCAAATCTCTACAACTTGATCTCAAAAATGAATCCCCAGTTCGAATTTAGAGGACAGTAGGAGAATATTGACCTTCATTTTAAAGTCAAAACAGAATTAAAAAATATTAATTTTTGACCTTAATCCGGAGCATTTTGTTGAACAAGAAGATCATTTTGGGACGGTGGGAGTACTAAAGTCCTTATGCCTTTATCTCACAACTCTTCAACAATTTCAAAAAAGGTGTGAATGGAATTCTTTTTATGATTAACCTCTAAGGATCTGTACACTAGAAAATTGGCAATATTCATAAAATTGTCAAAATTAGCATTATCTAAAAAAGATTCATTTAAAAAAAATTGCAATCATATTGGATATTATTCTTAACTAGAATTAAGGTCACATATAAAAATTTGGGATCTAAGGGCAATGTTTGTGTGAAAACAAAGCTTAAAAAGTGGAACAAAATGTTTTTTTTGAAGATTGCCTAGGATGAGACTTCTAGACAATTTATAGTGTATCTATTTATAAGAGCCTAGTGTTGATTTTGAGTACAACGACTTTTAGCACTTTGAAAATTCATAGTCTCGGGGAGGTCACTTAGAGTGTCCATTAGAAACCACGTGCAATCAAAACTTTGGACCCCCTATTTACTTTTTGAATTTTAAATAAATAAAACAAAATTAAAAAAATATGAATAGATTTTCCTACTTTGAAAGTTTATTTTTTGAATTATTCATATTTTTCTTTGTTAATAATTAGTTACAAATTTCTGAAGTAAAAAGATACACTGTAGAACTGAAAAATAACTTTCACACCCCTATATTATATAAGAAAAAATTGTCTAAAAAATAAACAAAAAATTCTGGAAAATAACTCTCTATTGAAAGCTCATTTTGAGTTGAATATTGATTCAATGGTCATCTAAATGTGTTCTCTATAATTATTTGAGTTGAAAAACATGCCATTTTAGCCCATTTTCAACCTCTTCTAGAAATCATTTCATATTTTATTTGAGTTGGAAAATTTGGCAATAGAAACCTATAGTCATTATTAAACAATGCTCAAAATTTTAGGTTGAAATTATAGTTTATTAGAAACCACTTGTTCGCACGTGGTTTGTTGTAGTAGAGCTAAGTGACCTCCCCGAGTTCATAGTGCATTCATGAGGTGTTCAAAAATGTATAAATAATTTGAAATCTTCTTTGTAACTCCTACCAAGATCAATACAAACTTAGATAGATTTGCATTAGGACTATGCTCAAATATCTATTAAGACAATTAGATGTAATCACCTTAGAATACATCTTACAAACATCACATTCCTTCATATTTGAAAAATAATGCATAAAATAACCCAAATAGACTTTCACTCTACTTCCCAATAGAATTTAACAAACCAACCCATACATTTGGCCTAAGAGATTTCTTCCAACTAAGTCATATATTTTGTAGTTAGTTAACCCCTAAAGGACCATTGTCCCTTCGAGGGACAAATGGGATTTCAGGCAGGTACCTAAGGGCTGAATTTTTGTCGTGATTTTTTAAAACTTTTTGAAGATAGAAAAATTGATAAGCTTTGTGGGAAATAATTTTTTTCACAATCGGTGCCTGGGAACAACAGTCATGATCAAACAAGCTCAAAACAAGGGACGGGGGGCAGCTTGGGCAATCTGAAAAAATTTGAAAAAATTTGAATTTGAATTTTTTTTTTCCTTACAGAATATATTTTTGTCTATTTGGAAAGATTTGATTAATTTCATTTGGATTTGTTATGAGAAAGTTATGGACATCTTGTTTTTTAGGTAGTTAGAGCATTTAAAAAAAAAATTAACTTGTAGGATTCATTTATGAATGCAATTTTTCAAATTCTTCAATTTTTTTTTTTGCATGGTTTAGTTTACTTGCTAGAAAAATCTCACCATTGGGATTAGTGCATTTTGATTCCATCTAAAATATATGAGTATTTTAGATTTTCCTTCTATGAGTTCTATCTTGTACGTACTTCTACTTAACAATTTTTTTAAGAATGATAATTAAGTTTTTTTGAATTATTTTTTTTCTATACTCTCAACTCAATTCTCTACTATAAAGATTTAAAGCTCAAAACGTTGTAGTGCAAAAAATTTAAGTTAGAAATGTTTAAAGTCAAAAAATCTAGTCCTGCAATGTGTTAAAAAACTTGTTTTTTTCACTTTAAATGCAGATATCTTACAATCTGTGCAGTCAAAAATTCTAAATAAAGTTCCACACATTTTTATACTAATTAGGTGTAAGATACTATGGTTAGATGTGCAAAAAATATATTTTTCAAATTTTTTTACTCATTGCTATAGAAATGGCAGTTTTGAATGTTTTTTGGCAGAAAATAGGCCTTGGGCCTTCTTTAGGGGTTAAGTCTTGTGAATTTCTAAAATTCTCTCAACCACAGTAATTGCCTTGGGAATCTCTAATTCCTCATATGAACTCAAAATTTCTTCTCATGTTAAATATTAATTTCCAAATATTTTACCAAAGACCAAATGTATGGATTGATTGACTTAGTTCAATTTTCCCTACTCCTTGTAGTGTCAGTGTTCTACTAATTAATTTGTCATATTAGACAATGTGTATTACAAAATGAACTCACATATGGATATAAGTACATAAAGGAGATCATTCTTAACCATTATATGTTTACTAGTGCTATTTATGCTGATGAGTCTTCCCAAATATCATTGGTAGAAAAATCCTCCTTCTAAAAATTTATAACCATATGTTAAATTATTTTTTGTAACACACACAAATAGGGCTTGCAAATCACTGTTAGTAGTGTGCATGTGGGGAATGCCAAACTTATGGCTGCGAACTACGTGAATGCATGCTTAGTGCAAAAAGTGTCCCTATATTGGGTGTTGAGTAGGCCTTGAAATTCCAAGACCAGTTACAACTCCTACACACCAATACACACCCACAGAAAGAGTTGAGAATGTTGCCTCAATCTATAAACAACATAGAGGATGTTTTTTGGCCGATGAATGAAAAAAGGATCTCTCCATGTAGGAGAGAAGTATAGCTATTCATCCCCCAATTTTGTGTGGAATTTAAGCAAGATCTTCCAATGAGTGTTTTTTCATTTTTTTAAGCCAACAATTCACACGGTACAAAAACAGATGATTTCCACGGTGACCGGCTCGTCGTTTGGGGTTAATACGTATACTCATCATGAATCCATTGAAGAGCTTCCGCATCCTAATTTTAGAGCCCCCCCTGCTGACGACCACAAATACCTCCACCACGTCGACAATCCAGGCAGTGAAAGCCCAGTTGCCATATGCCGCTAAACTTCTCTAATCCAGAGTCATGACGGAGCACCCTCCGCACCCTCCCACCAGTCTTGAATGTCGGTGGTGGCTCACGCAACGCCTTCTGAAGCTGCTTTCAGCGCCAAAAATGCCGACTTTTGGGTAAGCTGGATGCAACCACAAGCTTGAACCGACAAGCTCCTGCAAGACCTTCTGCAAGACCGCTAGCTAGCACATTGTTGCATCCAGAGTCCCCATCAATGTGTTGATTTTCTAGTTGCCCACAATAGAATTAATTGTGTCTGTGGTCTGGTTTTTACTTTTTAGGTGTGAGTGCAGCTGATGCATGTCCATCACTGGCGAGCTGCTCATACCACATGCAAGCATGCATGATTTCGAATTATTCGACTACAATTTAGACCAGCCATTAGAACGACGGATTGCGGTACTGTCTGTATGATGCAACTGTAGTAAACTTGTGTAGTACTCCGTAATATATACAGTGACATTATGTATGTTCGTTGATAGGAAGCTCTTGACTTGACGATGCGGAGGTCGTTGGGAGAGTGTAATGGTAGGACTGTTTTCTAGAAGTGACTGTGAATGAGCGGAAGGTTGGAGAACTGAGATGGGGTTTGATTGTGAGGGCCTGGGCCTGGTGAGCTTAGCGGAGGCGCTCCGTCACGCGGAGGAAGTGGCGACCACAGGAAACCAGCCAGCGGATCTGGAAGAAGTCCTTGAAGTGGCGTTGGTGGAAGCGGTGCAACCCGCCGTGCGGGAGACATGGCGCACCATCGACAGCATCGTGAGCGAGGAAGCTCTGGCCCCGAGTCGCAAGCTCGCGGCGCTCGTGATGGTGGACTGCGACAGCGACTGCGACTGGTGCCCCCAAGCAGCGGGGCACGCGTTAGTGCAAGCCGCGCGCGAGGGCCTGCTCCGTTGCGTGCGGCGGCTGCGGGAGATTCAGAGTGAGCGCTGCGGTGGCAGCTTGATGGTGGCGATGTTCAATGCGTACGCGCTTCTGAAAGCTGCGGAGGCCGGGCACGCGACGGTCGTGAGCGAGCTCCTGAAGCCCATGGTGTCCGCGGGCGCGGCGCTGATGGGGTTCATGGTGGCGTGGCGGTGGAAGGAGCGCGACGGGTACCCGTTCGTGGCGGAGCTCGCGTCGCCCATCTGGTTGCCCAAGCTCGCGGCCGCAAAGACCATGCTGCCAGATGCAATGCCGAGTTTCCAGGCTGTTGGGTGGGATTTGCGAGGCTCCTCGTCTTTGCGAGAGGAGTATCTGCACGAAGTCGTGAGAGCTTCGTACAAAACGTATCTTCTTTGGCGAGTCGCCGTGGTCGCGGCGTCCAAGTGCCATGCCGATGTGTTCCGGATTCTGCTCAAGCGACGGTGGATTGAAAACCTGTTCCTCAAAGAAACGCTGGCGTTTTTCTTTGAGAATCGCGATTTGAACGCGGTGAGTGGAGAGAATGGACTGAATGGAGCTGCGAAGCGGATGGTGGCGGACAGGGCGAAGATGGATACGCTCATGTACCAGCTGGTGGAAGAGTACAGCACGAAGAATTACAATGACGCCATGATTTATACGCTGTGGAAATGCTGTGTTGACCAGCAGACGGGCAAGGACCTCGGGAAGTCAAAGTGCGTGGCGCAAGCGCACAATGGCGTGTGGGAGATTAAAATGGACGTGCCGTTGCTCATGATGAACGTCGAGCACGCCAACGCGGTATATATGCTCACCTATCACCAGGCACTGCGCGCTAGCTATCAAGGCAGCTAATCTTCCATTCAACCTGTCTCATAATTATTCGCTAAAACGGCGGATTACTGGAGTTCAGTAAAATTGGCATGGTTTCTGAAACCTCAAATCTATTGTCGTCCTAGTTTTTAGAGCTCAGAGCACTTAATTTGACACCGCAGTTTTGGCACAGTGAAGCCCGCCATTTTAATGAATATGACCTGTTTCAGACATCATTAAAATGACCATTTTGAGACGTCAAAGTAGTGTACCGAAATCACTACATAATCCCAAGTCAACGAATTGTATTGTGAGTACTGAAGTTTAAGATAGCGCTGAAGAGTCCTAATAAAAAGTAATGTGTCATGTTGAATTGTAGATGCGTGACTATATGGCAATGATTTAGGGTATTGTGACCTAATTTTACATGTATTGACCTAATTTAACTGCAGAATTATGAAATTTGCTATCAATGGTGGTCCTAAACATTCTCTTCAGTACCACTCTTGTAAAGGCCAAGGTGACTCTTAATGCACGTAACAGAATCAAGTGGTAAAGGCCAAGGTGACTCTTAATGCACGTAACAGAATCAATTATACTCTCTTGATCACCAATGTGGTGAATGGCTCTAAGAATATATAGGCTTGAGGTCTGAGGTCTAGTGTCTGTTAGATGTGGTATCAAACATACATTGTAACTGAAGACAACCCTAATTGTCATATTCGCTTCAATGGCAAAATTTCGAGAACATATGTTGTCACTTTTCCAGGCGCTCATCTAGGACACCACTCCCATTTTCTAAAGCTTTGCATAATTGAATTAAAAGAGTTAATCGATTTCATTGAAAGTCTAAAACATGCCATTTTAACGAATATGATCACCCTTGCTAGAAACAGCGGTCCACTGAAAGTTGATGTATTATCTAATTACTTATTAAGTACCCTTGATTGACAGGAGGAGGAGCCGAAGGACCGGTATAAGCAGCTGACAATGCTGTACCGCCAAACTGCCCAGTTGAGCATACAGCTCCAAACCACCGTGCTTCCAACCGCCGACTTCCTGCAGGTGCGTACATACGTAGAGATTGATAGATCACTCATTTCAATTCCCTCATGAAATTCTGCCAACGATATTGGCGGTATTCGATGCGCCATTTTGACATTTACTATAGCTTGCTGTGTCGATACCGATAGAAAACGAAGTTAATTTGACGTTTCCATATCCATGCTGACAAATGGAGGTTTCCATATTCATGTCCTTCAGAATTTTATTCAAGAGCGAGTGCTGATCGATGGAGCTCCATGCAGGTGGGAGTGGCGATCAAGCACGTGAGGCTGAAGGCGGAGAACTCCCGCTGGGACGACTCCTGCATGGGGCACTTCCCGAGCGGCGTCACGGTCTCGGTGGTGCCGTTGGCGGACGACAGTTCCAGCGTCACGCTGACGAACTCGTCCTCCAACGCCGAGTTCAGTGTCGGGCGGGGCCAGAATCTCAGCGTCGGCATGGGTGGCAATGTCGCGAAAATGGGGTTCGGCGCGGGCTTCGGCGCCAGCGCGGGGGTGAGCACCAGCATCCTCATGAAGTCCAAGCCGTGGCGATTCGAGCAGGAGCCCCTGGACGGCGGCGACCGCGGCGGCAGCTTCAAGTGGACCCTCCAGGCCAGTAACAAATCTGATTATCTTGACTTATGCAAAATTGCAAACTAGCAGAACTGCTGCAACCTTGAACTTTCATACCCAATTGGAGCAACATATTCAAGACTAGTTTACTATCATTCCTCGTTGGATGCCCTCAATTAATATTCTCTTTCACTAGGTCTTTTTAATGATGTGTCAAAAGGATATACGATGAAGTGCCTTTTCTGGTGCATTGTGTATTTTAGACTTGGCTTTAACCTAGAATGCTTCTTCTTTTCATTGATCACTCAACTACGGCATGCTTAATGTCGCAAATTTCATAGTCATGTCGCAATCAGTTATATGCATTTCGGTTTTGCAGACTGTGGCTAATTGCCCAGCCTCCCAAAGGTTCTTTGATGGAATTTTCGAAGATTCATGTTCAGTTAGACCAGCCATATGTGCTATTTGGGTCAAATTTGTGCATTTTTTTGGTTTTAATTGCGCCAGGCCATGAAGGGAATCCCATTCGACAGGGCGAATCCCATCCGCATGGCGCAGTCGAACTCCATGTGGAAGTGGGGGCGCCGGGTTCCCAGCAACCCGCTGGACCAGCTCCCGTTCACGAGCGAGGGCGGCGTGCAGTTCACGGGCACCGAGTTCGCCGATTCCATGCTGTGGAGGTTTCCCAGGACGCGCGAGGGGACGAAGCTGCGGTGGCGGATCGCCGGTGAAGTGTACTCAACGTACACCACCAGTCGGTAATATTAATTGTGACCTGGCGCCTTGCTTTAGAATATCATTTTACGAACACAGCCGAACCACAAGACCTCCTCCTCAGTCCTTATAATCATGCATGAAACAGAAGATGAGACTAGTGTTAGTATTGCTGCCCTGCAACGTACGTGAGGATGGTCAAATTCGTTGAATTGAATGTACTCAGAGTGCCAAACCAGTGACATTCACATGCATGCTTATAAATCCAGACTTGTTTAGATCTTTAAGCGCTGAAAACCAGACTGGTTTAGATTGAATGTTGGATCTAGATAGACACCCATCTGGAAAAGTCCTGATTTGGGGAACTTTCTGTCAATTTAACAAGTTTGACGTTTACACCTTAAGTAATGAATGTGCCTCTTTAGTATAGATTTGAATCTAACCCACAGAGCTAGTCATAATATTCTTCATCAATAGGTACTTTGAGACGCGGATGGCTTCGTTCAGCGGGGAGATCGAGGACGAGTTGAAAGTCGGGAAGGAGGATTCCGAGACCAGCATGAAAGAGTTTAAGGGCGACAAGCAGGACCTTCTGGGGATGGCGAAAGACAATCCGAAGTCTTCGAAGGAGAAGGAGGGCCACAAGGGGCAGCAGCAGCAGCCTTCGAAGGAGAAGGATTCTGATACTTCGGCGACAAAGCAGCCGACGCTGGAGAAGTTTAATACGACGGTGGAGAAGCAGTTTCTGGAGTGGCTGGAGTTCCGGAAGGGACTGGAGGAAATGCAGGGCAACGCCGAGAGCGCGCAGAAGGCGAAGCACCAGATCGAGGAGGTGAAGGCGGAGGAAGTTGCAGAACATCAAGACGACGACGACGAAGACAATGCGAGCAAGCCTTCAGAGGACGACTCCGAGTCTAAGCCAGAGGAGGCAACTCCCGCTGCTGTTCCACTGTCACGGTTGTCACGTCTCTCTGGCAACAAGGGCAAGTGGCTCTAGTTAACTAAAGGACTTAAGGTGACAGCCCCGAAGAAATGTAAGATGTCCAGATCTATGGAAGTTTTGAAGAATGTTTCATCTTCAATGTCCAGGGATGATAGAATAGGATACACTGGGAAACACCTGGAATGGATTTTATACACTCCAGCACATGCCACCCCGGCTGTGAGCTTTTATCATCGAATGACTTTTCCTACCGTTCATTTCAAGGTTGTGCAGCAGTGAACAAGACGTTGGCCACGTATAAATGCGTCGCAGCACTGAAAACGGGTATTTGTCTTCCCGAGTAATTTTCACGTTGTGAAGGATTCTTCACGACGGCATTGACCTTTAGAGTTGGGGTTGATGAAAACAAATTCGGATCTGTAACATACAGCAAAGAGTTCCTGGTGAGTTTCACCTATCACCGTGGCATCTTCCATCAACCTCTTTCGTAGAGTGGTCATCTTCAACTCGCTAAGTACCAAGTGATGTACTGCTATCAACACAGGAACGAACATATTTCAGAAAGCATATAGTTGCATGTGGTGTAAACGTTGGCCAAAAGTATAGATCAATATTCTTACTTGATTCGGTCTCACATAGTCCATTTTGGTGCCAATCACGTGCATCAATGCTCGCGGGTCAATTAACACTTTCACGCCTTTGTCTTCAATTAACTCATCAAATATTCCCCGCTGTTAAACCGAAACCCTAAACCCTAAAAACGTGCAGTTAGGGTTACGAAACAACTGCATTTTTCGCATACCTCGATTTCTCCACTTGCACCTGAAGTGGCACCTAAATTGGATTTCTCATAAGAAAATCGATCTCAACATCTGAAGGTTAACCTTCCCAATGGCATAAGATTCGGAATCTTATCACAGATGAAAGACGACACCTCGGCACCCGAAACCAAAACCGTAAGGAACAGGAACAGTGCCGAAACGGGAGTCTTACCAGCAAATTAAGCGTGTACGCAAGGCCATTACAATCACGTGCTTTGAAGACCAGACGCAGAAACTCCTGCCGATGCTCCAGCAGCTTCCGAATCTGGTTGGCCGCGGCTTCCGTGAGCGCCAGTCGCACTGCTGACGATAATGGTGATGAGCTCGCACCCGCTTTTACAGCTGCCGCCGCAACCGCGTACATTTCCCCGTCTCCCTCTTCTCACAACCAATTGAAAGCGCCAACATTCTACAAAATTCGCTATGGTTCCGAATTGCCTGTTTGCTTCCCGAAGACAATCGAATTGCGCAATTGCTCATGGAACCGAATGCTTCAGACTGCGCGAGAAATTGCGTAACAAATCAATGGCTCGATGATTCCGGAGGAGAAGCGGGTGAGTGAAATTGGTGCGGAATCTCGCCGACAACACAAGGTACCCGGATGAGAACCGGTGATATTAGGGCGGGTGTTACTGTGCCGGTTGACTCAAAAGGGGGAAATATAAAATTCGCTGGAAATTTCAAACTCTACTGAATTGAGTTTATATTTCCTCTAACACTTCTGCATGAACAGACTTTCCATTATGAGCAAAATATTTATCACCACGGCAACAAGCTTATAATTTATAACCCCCTTTTTCATCACCTTTAAGGTAGACAAGCCTATTACCACCCTGATTCGTGATCTGAATATGTTGGAGTCAACTTCAATGGGGTCACCTATTTTTCAAAGGTGTATGCATGTTTCACAAATCAAACCCAAGTGGAATTATAATTTTCTAATAAAAATTGAAATTTCTATGAATTGTTGAAGTTGCCTGCCCTGAAATTACAAATCCGCCCATGGATTAATTTATAAAAGTCAGATCAACAACCCATTACCGCCATAGATTATATCTATGAGTACTTGGATATCCACCAATCAATGGTAGACACGTTACCCAAGCTGAAATTAATGAACTGATTTTGTCAGGAAAATAGATGGACTTAGATGAGTTTCAAGGTGGTAATGGGGCCAAAAGTAAGATGTTGGAAATAGGAAGCTGGCGGGAATAGGCTGGTTTACCTTAGCATGAATGCACCAGCGTTGTATAAGTATGTCAAGGAAGTCATCAACAATCGCAACTTACCTTGCAAAGGAGATTGCCATCGAGATACAGTAACTGCAAGAAACAAAATTGTTGTAGATACATACAATAACCTGCAACAAACCAACAAACCATCCCTCATGCATGTCGATAAGTTTAACCCATAAACAGTACTATGGTTGTTTTATAATTGATGAATGACAAAGAATCTTTCTATATGGGACAAAAATGCAACTATTCATCTTCCAAATTTTGTGTGAGAAGGGGAGGTCTTCTACAATAGTTTGACTTCCAATGAGCTTTATTGGATTCTTTTAAAACCAATGATTTGTACAATACCAAAGTGGATGATTTCCATGGTTACCAATCCATCCTTTAAGGGTTAACCCATAAAGGATGTTCAAAACAGTTTTTGGCAGATGAATGACCAAGATTATTTCCATGTAGGACAAAAGTGCAACTATTCATCCTCCAAATTTTGTGTGAGAAGGGGAGGTCTTCTACAATAGTTTGACTTCCAGTGAGCTTTATTGGATTCTTTTAAAACCAATGATTTGTACAATACCAAAGTGGATGATTTCCATAGTTACCAATCCATCCTTTAAGGGTTAACCCATAAAAGATGTTCAAGACATTTTTTGGCAGATGAATGACTAAGAATCTCTCCATGTAGGACAAAAGTGCAACTATTCATCCTTCAAATTTTGTGTGAGAAGGGGAGGTCTTCTACAATAGTTTAACTTCCGATGAGTGCTTTTGCATTTTTTGAAGCCAACAATTCACACGGGCCCAAAATAGATGATTTACACAATGACTAGCTTATCTTTTAAGAGTTAAGTTTGTCTTCTACATGCAACAATGCTCATAAAAAAATCAGCATGCATTCAGAAAGTTGATTGCTAAACTTATAAGCATGAAGTGAAGTGCTTAACCCTTGATTGCCTAAGGGGACCAAAAGTGTACTCACACAATTTCAAGTCCAATTCAAAGTGTTGTAACTTTTGCATCCGATGTCCAAAGTCAATAAAATTTGTTGGAGAATTTTCACTCTTTTTTTTCTTGTTCATGTGATAAAAATTTTAGACCAATACAAGGCGTATTGATTAATGGAAGCCAATTGAAGTTCATAGGTTCAATTTGAGTTCATTTGAAGGTTGAAACTTTGGGGGCTTGTATCTCCTTCATCCAATGTTTGTTTTCAATAAAATTTATTGTGTTATGTTTCCCTTGAAATTAGTTATTGTGATAAAAATTTAATGTCAATCCAAGTTGTTTTGAATGTTTAGGAGCAATTCAAAGTTCAAAATCTCGACATTTTTGGATTACAGTGAACTTTGGCAGCTTGTTTCTTCTTCATACAATGTTTGCTTCCAACAAAAAAATTGGGAGAAAGTTGCACATACTAGTCTAGTTTGCGTGTCTAAAATTTCATATCAATCCAAGAAGTTATGAGTGATTGAGAAGCATTTTAGTAGAAGGAGGTTGAGCCTAAGATGTTTTTTTTGCAACTTTTCTTGCTATTTGTTTTACATTTGAAAGCCATTTTGCAAACACAATGAGTCAATTCAATAATATTTTCTTTCACCAATGTGTTTGTATGTTGGTTTTGAATCACTTTACAGTTTAAAGTTTTTTCATTTGAGTAGGTTTAGAAATCGAATTTCACCTCCAAATGTGTTGCAATGAAAATTTTAGCGTCATTTTTCAACACTAAACCATTATAATCCTGCAATCTACATGTCCAAATAGCTCCAAATTTGATTCACGTCAACTACAGCACGTGCACTATAAAACTGTACAGTTGAGATCTCTATAACTTAGTGACATTTAGATCTATAACACTTCAAAAGCAATTATGATTTTGAACTCAGACAGGCCTTAAGCGATGAAGGTTAGGGTTAACATTGTTGTGGCACTGAGTATATAACACTTCAAAAGCAATTATGATTTTGAACTCAGACAGGCCTTAAGCGATGAAGGTTAGGGTTAACATTGTTGTGGCACTGAGTATTTTTGTTGTTGTACAGTACAGTGAACGATCTGGAATCGCCGTCAACGCGCTCAATCCTTTCATCTTCGATCTCTATCTTGTTGAAAGAAAGATCTGCGGTTATCTCAGTCATCAATTATCCATCATTTCTCATCCTGTATTACACAAATCCAGAAGATACGACGTATAGAAGATTGTCAAATTCAAACTATAGCA
Source organism: Antitrichia curtipendula (assembly GCA_951230915.1). NCBI lineage: Eukaryota > Viridiplantae > Streptophyta > Bryopsida > Hypnales > Leucodontaceae > Antitrichia > Antitrichia curtipendula. The sequence continues at coordinate 34,424,073 of OX579634.1, read as the reverse complement.
TATTGCATAGCAGAATTGACACCCAGCGCATAATGAAATCAACAGATCATCATGTCTTTTACATTAAAAGCAAATTAAGCCACAATCAAACTCACCGTCCTCTTTCAAAATCATTTTCAAATTCCGAAACAGGAGCTAGACTAGACTAGAAAGCAACCATGGCGGACGGAATTGATGAACACGAGCAGATAATTTATAACAACAAAAAACCTAAATTAATGGCCGAGCGAAGAAGCTCGGTGGTGATCACTTTCCCTTCCATCTCGAGCTTCCAGCGGGAACAACAACAACCAACCTTCGGCGGCCTTGCTTCAAGTTCTAATAAGATTGTCTTCCTCCATCGCCATTAACAACTGCCGTGAACTTCACCTCGTCTTCATCCGCAGTACTCATTCATCCATGTTTTGAATCCGTTCGACCTGTTCACTTCATCCAGAGGCAGCAAGATTCCCCACGGCAACTGAACTTCCATGAGCAACGGATGAAACCGACTGATCGTTCAACAAAGATTTGTTGAACTGGAAACCCTAACTTACTGTGCTCCTGGTGGCAAGCTTTTCACTTCAACGAAGTTTGTTGAACATGTGGAACCTGAAGGTGCGAGACCCACTAATGTATTTATAGTAAGTCGGTTTGTTTAGTGATTGTTGATTCTGAAGGGGACAGTTCTGGTGTGGAAGTACTTGATTCCTTTTAGGTTATCCAAAATTGAATTCAAGTTCCCAAGAAGTTGAATACAACCTGAGGCTTGAGTTTCAAATTCTATTTGCAAATTTAAAACATTCTAATTTAACAAATTGGCAATTTTACTAATCGGAAGACAAACTTTTAACAAATTCCTTGATTCTATGATTAACCCTTAAAGTCCTGGCAAAGCCTTTTTTTTCCATTCAAAACATTCAAAACTGCCATTTCTTAATTGCAAAGAGCAAAAGCTTTACAAATTGCAGAAGCAGAAGGGCAAAAGCTTTAGACTTTTATAAGAATGTGACAAAGAAATTTCAAAATTTTTGAACAAGTAGATTTTTTACATCTTGCTCAACTAGATTTCTTTTGGCTTTGAATCTCTTGACTTAAATTTTTTTGTACTATCAATTTTGGTTTTCTAATTTTCTAAGTAGGAGAATTGAGTTGAGAGTTGATGGAATTTTTTTTTCTTAAGAACCACTTGATTTTCATTCTTCAAAAAATTGTTAAGTAGAAATAAGCACAAAGTTGAACAAAAAACAAAATTGTTAATAGCTTTAAGATGGAATTGAAATAGAATAATCCCAATGGTGAGATTGAACTAGTGAACAAACTTAATCTTGTCTAATAATTTATTTATTTTTTAATTGTAAAATTGCATTCGAAAATGAATTATATAAGTTATTTTTTTAAGAAGATGCTTAGATTGCCAGAAAAAACAAGTTTGCCTATAATGTTTTCATCACTAGTCCAAATAGAATGAATCATAACTACATATGTAGAAAAATGTAATCTTTGAGGAAAAAAATTTTAAATTTTTGTTTGTAGTGATTTTCTTTGTACTGTCCCTGAATAACCATTTTAGGGACTCGGGGTGGGATAATTTTTGTTCTTGGATACCAATGGAAAATGAAAATGAAATTTTCAAAAAATTAATGTGATTCCCTATCTTCAAAAAAAATTCAAGAAATCATGCCAAAAATTGAGGTTACACAAGCCTACTCCAAATCCCAAAAAATTTGCATAGGGACTTAAGGACTTAAGGGATATTTAAATCAAATTAAAATTCTACAAAAATATAACTCAAAGGTTTCAAAATCATTAATTTCAAATTTAGTGCAATATTTCAATTGATCTTCTTTAATAGTACCCTAATATGAAGGCGGACATAAAAATCATTGAAAAATTCAACAATATTGAAAGAACCAATTACTGTAATTCTTATATTTATGTAAAACTTATAGAAATTGTTAGTCTTTATGTCCTTTTAAAATTCAAGATAGATCTTTAGACACGCCTCTTGTCCAACTTAACCACCACCTCTTCTTTCTCTTTGTCCTAAAGTTGATGCCTTTTGTTTTGAAGTTTAAGTTGACTTTGATAAAAATAAAATAAAACCTCTACATTTAAATCACTATACATATATTATAAGGTGCATGGTTTTATGACATTTCTATCCTTTGAACAGCTTTATATCTATTAGAGCAATGTTCATTCAAGTAGAATTTTTTTTTATCTCTTTGCAATGAAATGAAGCACATTAAATATTGAATTTTATGGACTTTATAAAAAATAAATTTAATAATTTGTTTACTATAGTGAGTCAAAGCAACAATCAATTACATTGTTCAATATTTTGTAAAAACTTCAATCTGACTACTTAGGAAACCATCATAGTATAGGTCAAATAGTTTGAATGTGAGACAAGTGTGCTCCAAGAAACAATAATATGGCAAGTGTGTAGGAAATCAATGTAGGATATTCTAGAATGTCTTTTAAGGAAGGATCAAATTAAAGAGGTTGGAGTGTATTTGAAACCAAATAAAAGGTAGAGAATTGGATGAAAAAGCATTCAAAAGGATAAAAAGTTTTGGAGGTGATAAAACAAGGTATTAGTCAACTTTTAGATTTTTACAAGACATATTTCACTATTTGACAAATTTTGGGACAGCTAAATAAGGCTACTCATCACATTAATCTACCTTAGTACACGTGCATGTAACACTAATTTACCAAGCCACCTTATTTAAAAATTTATTAAATTACTATCTAAATGCTATTGCATTGTACCAAATCCTACAAAAAAAACAAAAACAAAAACCAAGCCGCCACACTATGATTGACTCTGTCCTTGTAGCATTGGCATACTCAGTTTCGAGTGACAGAGATAGCTACTCTATCTTCCTCACATGTAGCTCCCCTGTTCCCCGGCCTCCGCCGGGTTCCCGGAGAGCCAATAACAGTTTGTAGCCATACTAATTTCCTCCTTAATATTAGCACAAATCCGAAAGCAGTCTTCCCCAACTGCACTGCATGAAAAGTCGATTGATGCCCTCATGTCTATTAGGCATAGGGTAGTCCGCTTCCATTTTCACATTTTCGCAGCTTCGGTCCCCTTTCGGTCCGTCTCGTAGTCGCTTAGCTTGAGGGTAATACTCTGTGATTTTCGTCATGGATCAAGCAAGCTCTGGTGGATTCGCTCGCATCTGCGTGTTCTGTGGAAGCAGCAGCGGGAAGAAACCCATCTACACCGAAGTAGCCCAGCAGCTGGGCTCCGAAATGGTATGGAATTAACTCGATCGATTGTTCAAGCTGCTTAACTTGCTTTTAGTCGCCTGCCGACATCGCCTCTATTCGGCTGGATTCAATTCTCTAGGGGCGCAATTCAGGTTTTTTGGCTCAAAGTAAATTGAAGTTGTGTATATTAACTTGTACCTAGCTACCTCAGGTGACGCGCGGCATCGACCTCGTGTATGGAGGCGGGAGCATTGGACTGATGGGGACGGTTGCGAAGGCGGTGCAGGATGCTGGTGGCCGTGTTATTGGGTACTGACCGACAGCGCAAGAGCTCGCTTTTTCATCATGCAATTTCCCTGTTTAGCTTCACAGTGCTATTTAAATCCGTTGACTGGTTGTTTAGGTTGCAATTTCATTCATTAACGTACAGCCGTTGCGAATACAGGGTAATCCCCAAAACTCTCATACCTGAGGAGATCTGCGGAGTCGCAGTCGGAGACCTCGTGGCCGTGGACGACATGCATCAGCGGAAAGCTGAAATGGCACGCCGGGCCGATGCTTTCATTGCTCTCCCAGGTACGGTAAATACCCGCTCATCTTCTTTCGTGCATGCACAACCTTTTCGAAGCAAAAATCATCATAACCCGCGATGGTACTTGTAACGGTGATCTAAGTAATATATATTGTAGGCGGATTCGGCACATTTGAGGAGGTGCTGGAAATCATAACATGGGCGCAGCTCGGCATCCACAAGAAGCCAGTGAGTCATGCATTAATTCTCCTTAAGCTAATTACGTACGTACATGCTTGAAATCGTTTCCGAAGTGGACCAATCTATAGCAACCCCGGATCAACCGATCGAGGTTGCGATTAGTAATCGGGGTACGGTCTGGCTTGGACAAATTCTTTTAGGTGGGATTGCTGAACGTGGACGGCTACTACGATGAAATGCTCGCAATGTTCGACAAGGCCTTGGACCAGTGCTTCCTCAACGTGGCAAGCCGCAACATCGTCGTCCACGCGCCTACAGCCGGTGCGCTTTTGGACCAATTGAAGGTGACCTACCGTCCCATTCAATTCAAATATTATCGTGAGTCAAACGTTCTCCCCTTCCGTCTGAATGTTTTGAACCCCGTTTTGAACACTAACTCCAAACGACTTTGTAAATATTAATCGTATACAGTAACTGCTTTCACAGTTTCACTCTTTAATTTGACTGTGCAGAATTACGCACCAACTGTTGACAAGAGCGTGCCGGAGTTGAACTGGGAAACAACAAACAGCAGCACCTGGGACGTGTCGGCGTCGGCGTCCAAGCTAAAGGTTACGACTGGAATCCATTCAGTTTACAGTTGTCATTTTCACATGAACCAGAGCAGCGCAAGAGGCGCACGAGCATCTCCAATACAGAGCTGGGTCCCGAGCTGGGTTGGGACCAAAAACAGAGAACCAAAATTTCGGTAAAATGGCGGCATTCCGCAATCTTGGCACTTTTAATTATGTTTAGACCGTGCCGTGCCTTCTGAAATCTTTATCAGTCCTAGACTTTAGAACTAAAGAAGGCGTATGTCCAGAATACCGCCATTTTAACGAAATTTCCCATAGCGTTAGCAGCAGCATGAATCTGAATCAGGGGGAACGGTTTTATAAGGAGCACATCGACGTACGTTCATATTACAGTCAAGATGCATGCCCAGCCAAGTCGGAGCATCGTTGGGATGTCTGGATCAGTAACGATGGCCACGAACTTGAAGGCTACGATCGATCGGCGCTCTTCCAGCGTTTCTGTAAATCAAAGCCCGGCCAGTTTCGCCCGCGCCCTCGAGTTTAATTTGTTTGCCATTCCTAAATAGTTCAATTTCTGCTTTGGATTCAGTTGGATCATCGATCTCTGCATACGTATGGGTGTCACATATCGATTCAACTAAGACAACAGCAAGTTTTTCATGGCAGTTGTGTAATTTTCAAAAACCGGTACTCGAGCCTGGATTGGTTCTATTTCAAACGTCAATTGTTTGTAAAATTGGTGGTATTCCACTCACTTTGGCATGTTTCAGGATGCGCGGTCTGAAACATGAATCTGTCGATACCTGCATCTCCTGGCTTGTGACTTGAAATTAATTAGACCTTTGCAAAAATGTATGTCGCAATTTTTGACGTCAAAATCGTGCGGCATTTTAACGAAATTGTAGTTATTAACTTAGTCTGAGATGTATGCAACGGGGTATGCAAGTTATCAAGTCTTTTAGGATGAAGGACTAGCTGACTCATATTTGGCCTGGCTCAAGTTTTTTTAGGAAGACCCTATTTGGAGATTTTTTTTATTGTTCAAAAAATTAGGTTTTTGAACCAGCACATCGGCAATGTACTTCACTCAATTTAGGGATAAAAAGATTTTCTCCATTTGAATTACGCTTTCTACAATATTATCAATGAAAATCGGCCTTTCAGAAATCATGAATTTATTATCCTTAACTTGTAGTTGTACTTCAAGAAGTGCAACATCCCATCTCATGCTCTATAATGGCAATCATAATATTATTAAGCAATTCATGGTAGCAATTTATGGTAGCAATTTCTCTTTAGGGTCAATTTATCACTAACTAACATGGGAACATACTAAGGGCCACTTCACACTATAGTAGAATGGCGAGAGTCCATTTGATTTTCACCAATTAAATTTTCCCAGCCTTGCAACCCTTCACACTAGACAATACAGTCCAAAGTCCATCACCCTCCAAACTGACAACATGGCATAAAAATAACTACATGGTGACAAACTCTCAACCATGGTTTGGGTTGGCTAGAAATGCTAATCCAAACTATGATTGAGAATCCATCAAAATTATTTCCTAAAAAATTTAGAAACTTTCTTGTTATTTTTTATTTTTTATTTGTGGAGAGAAAATGGTAGAAATCACGAGGCCGTGGAACTGAGTGGCCTAACTTTGGGTGAGAGTCAAAAGAAATGCCTATTTATTGCCCATTTCTTTGGACTCTTGATCATAGTTTGGGCACGGCCTCTTGACTTGAACGGTTGTAGTGTGAAGTAGCCCTAACATGAAAAAATAGACTAGTACAAAAGACCATTTACAACACAATTGGGGCACAACCAGGATCACCATAAAGTACATATATCACCTATTTTCAGACAATGTTAAACATTTTAGCAAATGTTTGATTGAGCAATGGCGAGGAAATTTTTTTCTCTGGTTAAAGAATAGAAATAATGAAGATTGTACTATTTTTTATTAATTTTTCATCAAGTGTGGATCTAGTAAAAATTAAAAAAGTGTAGATTATAGTCTAACTTATTCTTGGTATATATACACATGCAAACCTATTTTCGAGAAGTGCAAAATTAAAAGGTGTTATTTAAAGGTGTCAATGTGTTATTTGTCACACAACAACAAAGTTGCTAAACCACACTATATTTCCTTCATTTGCAAAAATAGGTCACCCTACATTGCACAAATTGGAGCCATTGACTGAAATAGGTGATTTTGCTTAGATAGTTGCTTGTGACAAGCATGGTCCTTGATTGTATGATATAATGCGTTAGTGCATTTTCTCTAATTTTCTTGTTTGTTGGAATTTTAGTATCAACAATAGAATATTTTGTTTCAAGCATTTTATGAATGACGTAATCCGCCCCTTTACATGCAAAAAAACCATCACACACACTTGGGGAATGGCCCATTAAAGTCTTGCATCAAACCACAATAGATGGTTTTCAATAAATTAGATTTTGGCTACATTAGGTTGAGTTAGTGGCCACAATTAGTGTCTTGCATTATAGAAATTCTAAGGCGTTTAGAGGGCCACCAGAAAACAACATGACAACTCCATTAATATGAAATAGCATTCCTGACATTAGTAGTTGCAGTGCAGTGTCAACTAAGGTGACTTTTTGACATGTGGGCATGTTGTTGTTTTAAACACTTAGATCATTATTTGTATCTATAGTTTTTTTAACATTACAAACAATATTTAAACTTAGTTTTTTTCCAATGAAGTCAAATTAAATGCAATCAAATCACAAAACTTGGCTTACTTAGATTTAATTTGACTTCACGAAAAACAAAAAAGTTTTTAGTAAGCCAAATTTATTGGCTATTGAATCTATTTGCTATTGGCAACTAGCTTTAATAGCCAATGAATTTGGTTTATTTGAAACCAAAATGAACTTAATTTGTGAGTTACAAGATGAGAAGAGTAGGTCTTTATGGAATTGGGCTTGTGGTAGAGTTCACAACCCATATGGGATATGTGTCTTTAGTCATTTGTCAATGAATTGTCAATGAAGTTAGACCTTCACACATCCACCCCCCCCCAAAAAAATGTAGAAGATGGTCATTGGATAATTTGTGGACATCTTTTTATTTTGACATAATTTAGTGTTAAATACAAAGTGTTAAAAAATCAGGATTAAGTTACATTACAATATCTTAACTCTAATATTTTGGCCCTTTGTTTTTATATTTTAAACCATTGTTGAGATCTGACAACGAAACTTTAGGTGGACGCAAATAAGGGGAAAAAATATATGTCAGAAAAAAAAAAACTAAATTGTGGGGTCCTTGGAGGGTTGTGGAGCGGCCCTCTAGAGGCCCCACATTTTCCTTAATGGATGATGATAATGGAGTGATTTATTGAAAGACTACAATAGGAACTTCCATCTTTCAAGTATAAATTCATCATAAGTAAATTTTTTAGGCACTCATGTTGTGGCCATGTTAGTAAATATTGTAACTACTTTAGGTGAGTAAGATGACTAATATAAATATAATTTTTTCTGATTTTAGAGGTAGTCTAGCCCCTAAAGGACCATGACTATGTTTTCACCCAAAATGCTCCAAAACTGCCATTTCTAGTACAAGTATTAAATTTAAAATTAAAAAAATAAAATTTAGACACACATAATCATAGGATCTTATAACACACTAGTTTGAGAAGATGTGATAAAAATTTCAGAAATTTTCACTGCGTAGATTGCAAGATATTTGCGTTTGAAGTGACAAACCCCTCGTTTTTTGGTCCAATGAAAAAATAGCAATTACGCTTCACATCATCATATTTGTATGAAAAATGTCCAAAATGGTGCTTCTTTGAACTCATTCTTTAGGGCAAGTTGGCTAAATACTTAAAAATTTTCAGATCATTTGGAATTTTACAACATATAGGAAAAAATAGTAAGTAGAAAGAAGTAGAGCATGATTCAAAATACTAAATTGTTAAGTATTTTGTTATTGAATTAAAAAATGTCAATTCCAATGGTTGAAATGTTGTAATAAACATTCTACAATCTACATTTTTATGTTTGTCAAAAAATATTGAAAATTGAATTAAATAAAGGACTTCAAAGTTTATTTTAGAGTAGTAATCCCTAACTGCCCACAAACTAAAATTCCTCTTGACTTTGACTCATTGAAAAAAATGGAATGATTCAAAGCATTTCACATACATATAACTCTAAAAAAATAATTAAATTTTATTTATTTATGTAAAAAGTGATTTTTTTTATCTGCCCATACTACCCATTTACGAAAAATAATAACATATTAGGCCATAACTTTTTACTTGTATTTTCAAATGTCATGAAATTTAGTGCATATAAAAGATATTCCTTGTCTCCACCTTCTATTAAATTTTAGCCTAAAATATGCAAACCAAATGGCACACACTTGCCCAAAATTTCTATATTGCCAAAAAATGCATGCTAGTTCTTTAAGGGCTAGAAAGTCTTTTGAGCCAATTGGATAGTACAATTAAGAAGTTCATAACAAATTGTAGAATAAATTAGGAGCTAAATTAATAAAACCCAAGTATGTAGTAAAGTTTGTTCTCGGGAGACTATTTAATAGGAATGCTTCTATTTTAATTCTACTAGACTATTTAATAGGAATGCTTCCATTGCAACAAATAATTAGATAAAAAAAATATTTCTTTATGACAATTATGATGTAGTTTTTTCCACAAAGTAAAGCTAATTGCTTAATTTTTCTCTCCACTCTTAATGGCCACAACGGTAGAGTGTTATTCCAAATTGGTTGATCTTGATCTTTACTTCATCAGCTTCAGTCTTTCTCACCAAGTTGGAATATTTGCTTTACAACATTACAACAAACCAAATTGAAATCCAAATTGAAATTCTTTCCTTCCACAGCCAAGCACTTGTCTTTTTTATCTCAACAGGAATTTCAAGTACCAATTCAGAATTCTTCACTTAACACATCAAAGAATCATTAGTCTTCTGAATTGGACTACTTAACTACAACTCTATTTTTTGTCTCCTTCTTGGGAACCACAAAGAGTTAACTCACCAACTTAGAATTGATCTATTCTTATTGTTCATGACACAATTGTATAATCATGAAACTTGACACACTGACTTTAATTAATCACTTGACACTTCCTCAAGCAATTCATGCCTATTCGATAAATTGACAAACCTGAACTTACAACCAAATTGGATTCAAAATACAAATAGGACTACAATGACACACAAACAAATCCAATTTGGCTCCTTAATTAATTCACACATGTTCTCAAACAACTTGGACTAAAATCACAAAAGCATGAACTTTTCAACTAGGCTTTCCATAAATCCCTTCCAAATTAACCCATACTTCTCAATCATGTATTGCATCATTTAAAATACACGCTCATCATGCAAGACACCACACACCAACTTAGCTGATAATATCTTTTCCATTTAATTCTGAATTGGTGATCAGATCACCGTTTACAGATTTACAGTCTGCTCCGCAACTAATACACACATTCACTTTTTCTCTGCTAACATCTCATAGATTTTTCATTACTCACACTCCAATTTGGAAATTAAAAATACTATCACTCCATACTTATCCAAATAGATCTTCACACTCTTGATTTTTTTTCCTATTCTCACAAGCTCTTCAACTTCCAACTTCCACCATACAATCACTCTACCTTGCAATTTGGCTTCACACTACTCCATTGCTAAACACACTTCATGTTCATCTCTCAACTAGGATATAACCATCTCCAATTCACAACACTCAAACATAAACATCACACCAACTACTTTGCATAGACTCACAACTTCCCAATTTGGTGCACCTTTGTGCAACAACGAATTTGGTTTCACTTCACAATTATCCAACTAGAACTACGCACATGCACCACCATCTCCATGGAACTCCACAACTTGAATCACCCTCGTAATACTATAGGTACACACTCAATCATACATTAAACTCCAACTTGGAAAACAAAATCATCACACACCAAAAAAATCAAAAATCAACCTACTAACTGGTCTCACTGACAAAAATCTCCAAAAATAGTGGTCCGCAACAAGACGAAGAAAATAGCCTAATAGTAAAATTTCCAAACTGGTAGTTACCAACTTGGCTCACAAACAGTTCCACAACCTCTCGCAATTAATTGCCCAATTTGGAACCTGTCACTAACTTGGACATCCCAACTTAGCCAACCAACTACCACTAAGCAGTCACTACCGATCTCCATAGAATTCCAACTTGGAATCTAAATCCCCAAATACAAAATTAGAATCCAAAATTGTACCCCCAACTTGGTAAAATCAACTACAAAACAACCAAATTGGGACAAAAAACAACGATTAAACAGAAAAACACTCTGATTTGAAACTCAAATACACAACAAAAAGGCAAAAATCAGAACCAAAAAGTCAATCTACACAAATTCCCATTTTTTCAAAAAAATAAAACTTCAATTGTTTTCCCTAAGATCCCAATATTCACATTTGTCTTAACCCCTAAAGGCCCGTTTGTCCCCTCGGGGAACAATTTGGGTCCGGGTAGGTTCCTGTGACCTCAATTTGTAGAGAAGTTTTTTGGGATTTTTTGAGGTTGTGCGGTTCTGCGAGAGCTTTGTGGATATATAATTTTTATTTCAATTGGTGCCCGAGAGAAAAAGTTATGCGAAAAATAGAATTTGGCGGGTAGTTCAAAAAAATCACAGAAAGTCAAAATAAATTTCTTAAATATTTTTTTCAAAATCTATGTCTTTTTGTCTACATTTGAAGCTTTGATTCATTCTATTTGGACTAATAATGAAAAGTTATGGACAATCTTAGTTTTTCGGGCAATCTAAGCATCTTCTTGAAAAAATAACTTTAGGATTCATATGAATGCAATTTTTACAATTTTCAGAAAAAAATTGTTAGACAAGGTTCAATTTGCTTGCTAGAACAATCTCACCGTTGGGATTATGGTATTTCAATTTTGTCTTAGAGCTATTAATGATTTAGTTATTCCTTCAATCTTGAACCTACTTCTACTTAACAATTTTTTAATGAGTAAAAATTTAGTGTTTTTTTCTTGAATTTTTTTTCCTAGATTCTCAATTGAAGTATTCAACATATAAACTTAGAAAATCAAAATCAAAAATACAAAAAATTTAAGTTAAATAGGTTCAAAGCCCAAAAATCTAGTCAAGCAAGGTGCAAAAAAACTTGTTTTCTTCACTTTGAATGCAAATATCTTGCAATCTATTTGGTCAAAGTTTCTGAAATTTCTTGCACACATTCTCATACTAGTCTAGTATAAGATCCTATGGTTAGATATGCAATTTTTTTTTGCTCTTTGTAATACAAGTGGCAGTTTTGAGTATGTTTTGATGGAGAAAAGGCCTCGGGACTTTAGGGGTTAATGGGAAAAAAAAATTTAATTTTTCAACGAGGCAAATTAGTCATTCTGCATGTCATAGGTTGGTTTATCTTATCCGTGGCTTGAACTCCATCGATGAATATTTGGGATTTTCATGAATTTTACCTTTGATTTTTTTATGAGAAAAGTATTCATTTAGCTACTTTTTAAATTAAACCATTTTGTTGAAAATAATCTTATTGAAAATCACCAATAATTCTACTGTCCCTATTTGAGCACCTACAAAATCTACCAAAATTGATATTGTCAAAGTAAATTTTTGGAGCCACCCACTTGGGAAATAGAATGAATTGGTCCTGGAAGGGTGGTCCACGACCACTGATTTCAAGCCTTAGTGTCCATCACTCTATTTGCTATCATTTTGCAACTAGATATGAATATAAAAATTTATCTTTATCTTTTGAAGATGAAATAATATGTCCACTAGAAGTCATAAAAATTTCAAATGTTTTGGAATATTTTTGAAAATTTTATGAATTTTTAAGAAAAAAATGAAAAAAACTCATGTCAAATACATAATATACTTGAAAAATCTGAATTTCTCACCTCATAGATGTATATTACCCCATGTGAAGGTCAGATTTGGCATAGATTAAGTCATTTTTGTTAAAAAAAGTGCTACATGTCATCTTGTGATTGGTGTGAGGTGATGTGATCCCATGAGAATCTAACATGGAAATTCTATTTCAACACATCTTTGCCAAATTAACCCCTCACGTGCAGTATACTTAAATTATAACATCATGCTATAAACCAAAGTTACTATGTCACTCTAAAACTAGAGAATTGACAAACCATGGTTATAGTCCCATAGTTATATTGCTATCAAATTTTGAAATTTACTAATTTTTAAAATTTTCTAATTGAAGTAGAAATTATACATGATAAACTTCATGTCATTAGTTGAATTCAAATTCAAGAAATGTCATTTTTATGGTCAAAATCACATCAATCATAATAGCAAGAAATTGTCAAAATACACTTGATTATAGGGGTGATCCATGGATTAAACATCTTCTTTAGATTGAAAATCAATAATACCATACTTGAAGAAATTTACAATACTACTCATTGAAAATTTGGATAAAAAATTGATTCAAGGTTATTTTTGTTTTTTTAACCTCTAAAGGACCAAGGCCTTTTCTCCATCAAAACACACTCAAAACTGCCACTTCTTTTGCAAAAAGCAGAAAAATTTAAAAATTGTTTTTTTCAGCATATCTAATTGTAGGATCTTATATTAGACCAGTATAAAATATATGCAAGAAATTTCAGAAACTTTGCTCGCATAGATTGCAAGATATTTGCATGCAAAGTAAAGAAAACAAGTTTTTTTGCACCTAGCTTCACTAAATTTTTTGGCTTTAAATATTCTTAACTTAAATTTTTTGCACTATTGATTTTGGTTTTCTAATTTTTTCTATTGAACACTTGAGTTGAGAATTTAGGGAAAAAAATGAAGCAAAAAATACTTAATTTTTACTCATTAAAAAATTGTTAAGTAGAAGTAGGTTCAAAATTGAAGGAAAAACTAAATTGTTAATAGCTCTAAAATGAAATGAAATACAATAATCCCAATGGTGAGATTGTTCTAGCAAGCAAAGACAACCCTATCTTATAATTGTTTTTGGAAAATTATAAAAATTGCATTAAAAAATGAATCCTTTGAGTTAAGTTAAGTTAAATTTTTTCAAAAAGATACTTAGATTGCTCAAAAAACTAAGATTGTCCATAACTTTCTCATCACTATTCCAAATAGAATGAATCAAAGCTTCAACTGTAGACAAAAATATATAATTTAAAAATAAATAAAAATTTAAAATTATTTTGACTTTTTGTGATTTTTTTTGTGCTGCCCGCTAACCTCCATTTTTGGCTTATTGTGCCATAACTTTTTCTCCCGGGCACCATTTGAAATAAAAATTACATAGCCATGAAGCTCTCGCAAAACCACACATCCTCAAAAAAATTCACTAAAAATTGAGGTCAGAGGAACCTACCCGGGCCCAAATTGTCCTCCGAGGGAACAAACGGTCCTTTAGGTGTTAAGCTACCTGTGTCACGTTTTGGCCCGTTTTGCCAAGCGGCACGTAGTGTGGGACGGACAACGTGGCAAGACGACGTGGCAAGGCGCAGGTTCAGCGTGGAACGGTCGGTCGTGCGAGGTGCGTTTCGTCGTGCTCATCATGGCATCCACCCTAGAAACCTTCTTGCGAATGCAAACCCACCTCCATGTTGCAAGTGATTGCTTCATCATTGTCCGCCATCTCTGCCTTCTTCCCACCTCTGGCTTCCGTTCGGACGTCAACTTATTAGATCTGATCTGGGCTGCTGCGCTGGGAGACCAATTCTGTGGGGTTTCGATCTTCTGCAATTTCGTTGAAGTCCTCCGTCTCCGATCTCGTCTCCGGTCTGGAATCGCCTCGCTTGGGGCGAGGACGCGATCAAGCGCAGGGGAGGAGGATCAATCCACTGATTTGATTGTTGCGCCAGCTCTGGCCCGTAAGTGTGGGCATAGTGGGCACTTTTGGATACCCTAGGGCTGGAGTAGCAGAGGCTCAAGATTTCTCTTTAGTTTTTTTCTTTTGCTGTCCCGGGAGTGTTTTTTGAAGAGGAGGGCGTGGAGACGGATGAGTGTATGGGTTCGAGAAGGTGGTATTCCTGGCGGGACACATGAATCCTGTGTGGTGGGGGTGACTCGTGCCGGGGTAGATCGTCATGAGTCTCGGTCGTGAACCCTACCTCCTGCGCCATTTGCTGGGGATTGAGACTTTCCAGGGCTTCGGCGAGAGGAAACGTGTTGGGTGCGATTGATTGGGAGCGTCGGGGGCGCGGGAGAGGTCGGGCGGGATGTTTTCGCTGCTGTATGGGCTGTGGAAATTCCTGTTCAGCAAAGCGGAGTTCCATGTGCTCATTCTGGGGATCGACAAGGCCGGGAAGACGACGCTGCTGGAGAAGCTGAAGACGCTCTACTCCGACGTGGAAGGGCTTCCTCCCGACCGAATCGTGCCCACGGTGGGTCTGAACATCGGCCGCGTGGAGGCGCACAAGGCGAAGCTGATCTTTTGGGATTTGGGCGGTCAATTAGGGCTTCGCGTGATTTGGGAGAAGTACTACGAGGAAGCGCACGCGGTGGTGTTCGTGGTGGATTCCGCGAGTCCGGCGCGGTTCGAGGACACGAAGTCGGCGCTGGACAAGGTGATCCGGCACCCGGATTTGCAAGGGGCTCCGGTGCTGGTGTTGGCCAACAAGCAGGATTTGGCTGAGTCGGTGAATGCGGAGGAGCTGTCGCGCTTCCTGGAGCTCAAGAAGCAGAAGAGCATCCAGTCGCGGGTGCAGGGCATTTCCGCTCACGAGGGGTCTGGTATTCAGGAGGGCGTGTTGTGGCTGGTGGAGGCGATGCGGAACAACAAGAGAACCGAGCAGCTGAAGCGCCAAGCCGAAGCGGCCGTGACGTTGTGAGTCTGCTGGCATGGATTGCTTTCACCCAGAGAGCTCGAGCGATCGCATGGCGTGGGACTCCTTCGCCTCATTCAGGTATTCGAATGTTAATTACATTCTCTTCACTGAGTCGTCGAGCGTGTGGCATAGTTCTCCGGGAACGACTGCCACACATCGCAGTCCAGTTTGCTTGGCGAGCCTGACCTTCAGTGGTGGAGACGCTAGTTAGAAGGTTCATCTTCTAGTATTTCGAGCAAATTGAGTATCACGCGAGTAATTAGGCACCTGCAGCTTGCGGTATGCATAGCAGTTACTTCAGGGGCGGGTTGAGTGATCGTCAAAATAGGACTTGCCAGGCAAGGATCGAGATGATCTCTCTTATTCTTTGTGGTTTAGGACTCGCTGAATCCTAAAACCAGAGATTGGCATCAGCTGAAGATTCGCCATCTGCATCTCGAAATGTATATTTCTTGTTCTACAGAGCTTGTTTTTGTTTCGCGCAGAGCTTGTATTCGTTAGCGAGTCAGTCTGCGTTTGTTTACTAGTTATTTGTGTAATTATAGATGCATGCTGGATTGAAGTCATACATATGACCGACTTCAAAAATCCTAAGGTCTGGACTGAGGTGAATAGTTTCGGTGTTGGCCTGCGTTCCATATCTGTGTTTCATGTCTGTTTTTTGTATGTTACCAAACTTTAGGGTTTGCGATGAAACACGGAAGGTCTGTTAAAACTTTATTGCTGCGATGAGCAGACCAATGTGTCGATCATTTTCCAAGATGTTGTTGCTGAAGTTTCGCTACCCTGCTTTTTCCCATGCTTACTAGTACTGGTCTCGTGCGCTCTTGTAATCAGGTGTAGCAGCGAAGCTCATTTTGGAGTTGTGAATATGAGTTGGACGTGTATTCCTCCAAATTGCATATTGGGAGACAATTCGGATGTTTTGATTCTTGGTGTTTTACTCCTTGTCCTTGCATAGGGATCACAGTAATGCACGCTATATCAGTCTTTCATGAAGTGAATTTAAACCCTGACTTCTTCTTTTTTTGGTATTACTGGGAAGTTAGTTTTGTACATCATTGTGCATCATTGCACCTAATTAAATCAAACCAAGTTTTACATCCTCTAATGAAGTTGAGACACACCTATGGATATTACCAGTCAGAAGTCCTGATCCCAAATTGACCATTGGTTGATTGTCTCGGTTTTTAGGGCTCAAAATGGAGTTGAAATAAGTAGAATGTTGGTTGATGTTTGGAAGAGGATGGAAAAACCTCAGTGCACTAATATTTTGAATTGGATGGATTCTTCTTCTTAAGAAATTCACACCCCTTTGTAAACTATGTGGAGCAATAAAATTATTTAACCCATAAACGTCAATGCGGACGTTTTGCGGTCAATGAATAGGATAGAAGTGCAACTATTCATCTTCCAAATTTTGTGGGAAAAGGGAAGATTGTCTATAGTAGTTTGACTTCCAATGAGTGCTTTTGTATTATTTTAATCCAACAATTTATACTATGTCAAAATAAATGATTTTCATGGTTATGAGTCCGTCAATAAAGGGTTAATTTGTCATGCAAGATTTCAATTAGATTTTTTGTCAAGGAAAATAAAGATGGTGGAAACAAATTTCCTTGTCTTGGTTGTTGGAGTCATTGCATGTTGAAAATGTTGGAAAAGGAGAAATTGAACACTTGATGAGTGGTGATTGTTACACTTATTCCTCACCAATCTAAATAGTAACCACATGGCTTGAAAGTAAGTACACAATGTTTAAATCTTATGTTATTGAAATTGAGTAATCTTGTTGATTGAAAGATTATAGAGTTTGACAGGGCGTTGACTATCTTGAGTAGTTGCAATAGACAACTTTTGATTTCTATACATCAACTAAGTGCATTGATACAATTAAAGGGAGTTGACTATCTTGAGTAGTTGCAATAGACAACTTTTGATTTCTATACATCAACTAAGTGCATTGATACAATTAAGAAGAATATATAAGGTATATAACATCATTCATGTTTATAATAATTTTAGAAATCTTCTATGACAAATATTGATGTAAATTGCTAGAAAAAGACCTTGGAATTGTATTCATTCAATTGAGATTAGTGAAACATGCATCTTCCATATACATTACTAAAACCTTATCAAACAAAATAGAGTGAGAATCTCTATATTTTCTTGCGCTTGTTTAAATTGTCCAATTATAATTTTGCTATCACTGCATGAAGATGATGGAAATTGTTTACCACTTGTGAGAAATAGGGCTTGAATTTTGTGCATTGTCTACAAGATGGGCATTAGAGCCTTTAGGGGTTTACTTGAGATTTCAATAAACTTGGTGTAGCACCTAAATTGCACAACATTCTTGAAAAGAGTATATATGGTCCCTTGTCTTTTTTCAATTTGTTCTCCTATAACCAAGAATGTAGGATAGATGGCGATAACTAATTGAGTGTGAGGATGGAATTCTTCACTTAAATATTGTATATTTCTTGAATCAAAGAATTTATTTTTGAGTCGTAAGCATTGTTAGTAGCACAAATATATTCCTCTTACAATGCTATTGTACAAAGGAGATTTATACCTTTTTATCCAACAATATTATGTATATGAGTACCAATTAGAACAAAAGAGAATTTCATTGATTCAAGTTCAGAGTAAAAACTACATTTGTCCTTTTAACATTCTAGAATGATTGAAGGATATATCCTTTATAGGTTTGAATTTAAGTTTAAAAAATCTATTTGATAAAAGAAATGATTATAATATAAAGAAAGAAGAGCTACAAATACTTGATACTTAAATATAATTGTTTACTGCAACCAAATGTTATATTTAAAAATATTATTTATGGAAGTTTTTTGTGCCAATTTGAAACTTGGACTAGGGGTCCTAATTGGGGAGGCAGACCCAATTGCCTACCCTCGTGCCTACCTTGCCCCATCACTTTGCTTATTCAAAAGTATTCAATCCGTCGTGTGTTGGCCACAAGACCAGCACTCCCAAAACCGGCACATGCCCATGTCCATACCCTGTCACACACACACGCCCGAGTCCCGATACCCGCATGGTATCAACCACGTATATACGTGGAGCGCTATCCTCAGCTTTCGCCGTGACCACACTCTTCTCGCTGTCCCTTGTCGTCTGTGACTCCTCCACGGATCAAATATTGACCCCTGCAATCGATCATCTCCCCAAGCATTTAAAGCAATTCACATATTCGCGCGCATCACCACCAGCATCAGCAGGGATTTCTCGCATTCAAATTCCGACTTTGAGTAAGCACTGCAACAAAATTTTCCTCAATGGTCACGAATTGAATTCACCAGGTTGCGTTGGAGCTTCAGTCTTCCCGTTACAGAACCACGCAAATCGCACACGTAGGTTCTCTCAGACATTGATTCTGGTTTCCCATGATTATGGGGTTGCCATGATTTTGGAAGAGTAGGTTTGCGACGGAGCTTGAATTGGATTGTAGCGGCGTGGTGTGGAGGATTTGACATTAAATGTGAATTGCGAGAGTGATGGGGTTTGCGGAGCAGCTGAAATTTGAATCGGTTTTGATTTTGAATTGCGAGAGTTTTGGAGTTTGCGAAGCAGCAGAATTTTGAATCGGTTTTGATTTTGAATTGCGAGAGTGTTGGGGTTTGCGAAGCAGCTGAAATTTGAATCGATTTTGATTTTTGATTTTGGGCGGGGGTTGGGGAAGTGAGAAGGCTGGATTGGATTGGATTGGGGTGAATTCCAATGACAAGTATCGGGACTGCACCCCCTTTTGCGAGAGGAAGTCTCGTGCGAGGAAAGACGAAGACGCCCACGCCCTACGCTTGCTTCCACCCTCTCCTGTCCCTTCCGGTAACTGCGAGATGCCCTTCTAGTTTCGTAGAGACTGAATTCCACGGACGGAGTTCGCAACGACGATGTAATGCTTCGAGTGCCGCGAGTACGAGCACGTCATCTGGTTTCGGATGTCACCATTTTAGCTCGGCAAATGACGTCCTGTGCAAGCTCCGATTCGGCTTGCGGAGCGGCAGGGGTGGCGGAAGAAGGCAGGGATTTAGGGTTCCAAGAGCAGAAGAAGATGGCGGAGGGGAGAAAGGGGGCGGCAACACCACCTCCACGGCCACTGAAGAACCGGAGAAAGACCCAAACTCTGAAGGCGACTCCTCTCCTTCCACACCGACTCCCGTACGTCTCTCCTTTGTATCCCCTTCTCTTACAATCAAAATCAATCTCTTATGGTTTCTGTCCATAAGCTTTTGATCTCTTTCAAGGTGTTTCGTGCTCTTTCTCTGAGTCTGTATCCAGTTAACGAGCTGCTGACCTTATTGGAATTCTTATTGTCACGCACACAACAATTGTGTTCGTCACACAACATTACGGTCGGGTCATCGATCACATTCAACAGCCTGATGCGAATTCCATCAACCCTTAAACGTCATGCATTTTTCTCATTGTTGAGGGTCATTTTCACCTCTTTTGTTTCTTATTTAGAAAAACTCTTTCTGGAATTTATAGAGTGTTCCAAAATGACGTCGGAAAATTTAGAGTTTGTTGTCACTTGACTTGATTATTGACTTTTTTCATTGCACCAAAGTATGATATCAAAAATTTGAAATTCAAACTTATTTCTGGTTCTTGAATTGCAATGTGAATCTAAGATTAGGTCCTTTTGAGTAACATACATAGACACATGCATGTGCCTTTAGAATGGAATCCGATCATTAACGATCAGTGCGTCATGGGTTCAAAGATACTTTTAACTTTTGAAAGCTGCGTTTTCAAACGCTCGTACATCACTTGATTTTGTATATTTTTGCGATCGGACAACTCCATTACATGAGGATCAAAATGTAGTTTCGGGTTCCAGTTTCATGAAGTGACTGAGATTGTCATTTTGTAGCACTTAATTTGAGTTGGGAAGTTCCCACTGGGCATTTAGGGATGAGTTTCTGAGGGATGTGGCTCGCAGGTAGACGATGGGCACCAAAGTGTACCAGTGAACGTGCAACTGGACGCCTTTCGGTTAATGGAGTTGATCGGCCCTGAGAAAGTGGATGCGGAGGACGTGAAGGCGTTGAAGGAGAAGCTTTTTGGTTACACGACGTATTGGGTGACAGGGCAAGAGCCGTTTGGAGATTTGGGAGAAGGCGTGCTTCTGCTTGGGAATTTGAGAGGGAAGCGGGAGGACGTTTTTGCGAAGCTACAAAAGGGGCTTCGCGAGTTGTACAATACCAAGTATGATCTGTTCATGGTGGAGGAGCCAAATGCCGAGGACGAGGATCCCCGAGGTGGACCCAGAGTCAGCTTTGTGTTGCTTAGGAAAGAGGTCTCCGATCCTAGCCCTACTACACTGTGGCAGTATGTAATCGCCGCTATACTGTTCACTCTCACGGCCGGTTCCTGCCTCGAGCTCGGCATTGCATCCCAGGCAAGTTCTTAGGCATGATTTGCGGCTCTGTATGAGTACCATTTTTGTATACTGAATCAGTAGTGACAATGCCTTGGTGGAGACAAGCGCTTCTAAATGCACTCTCACATGTTCTTAATCTGACATGTGGAAGTTGTCCAATCAGATGTATACATACATGACAGATTCGCAGGGTATACAGGAAATGTGCA
The DNA here is from genome assembly GCA_951230915.1 of Antitrichia curtipendula. Lineage (NCBI taxonomy): Eukaryota > Viridiplantae > Streptophyta > Bryopsida > Hypnales > Leucodontaceae > Antitrichia > Antitrichia curtipendula. Next base: position 34,403,095 of record OX579634.1, on the reverse strand, counting down.
ACAGAAATTTCCTGGTTTTGTCATTAGAGAGGGTTGAGTTTAAACGTAAGATGCATCTATCAGTTTAGAAATCTTGGATGTATTAGATCTGCACCAGTTGAAATATAGTACCTCACAGTGTGGGTATTGTTATAATATTACGTCCACATCGTATGATTGAAGGACTTACTACCAAACAGAAACAGAGTTCTCGTCTATTTATTTATATAGTAGTCTTTCTTTCTAGTTGCAATCGTAGGTCTTGTACGACTCGGTGCATCTGCACTGTTAATTATAATAGTCAGCTCTGGGCACGAGATTTTGGAGGTATGCTAACGAGACTTAATTCTAATACAAGGTGTACACCCTTCTTTCCCTCAAAGTGAATCGTTTGGAAACCCTAGACTACAGGTTTTCCTCTTGTTGGAAATGGAAAACCTGACCATGAAGCACTATGGAATAGTTACAGACCGCTTTCACTGTCATTGGAAATCGGGGTCTCTTTTTTATTATCACTGGAAATACTTGTGCTTTCCTTGTGCTTCTAGAGAATACCGTTTTGCTCAATATCACCTTGGACTAGGCTCATGAAATTGTGGGCTGTGTGCAGTTATCAAGGCTACCACCAAATGTCGTGCAGTATTTCACGAATCCAGAGTCTATAGAGCCTCCTGATTTTCAAGTGTTGGTGCCATTCATAGACTCTGCACTTCCTCTTGCGTATGGAGTTTTTGGGGTTCAACTCTTCCATGTATGGACATCAATATTTTAATTCCTTTACATTTCAAGTTGACCTTGTTTCCCAATATTCCTTGCGCATCTCATTTCAAGGGTAGTCAATTCAAATGTCTATAATGGAGATATGAAGTAATGTAGAGCTTCAATCTCACTTGCAATTATTGTGAGTGGAATATGTTCTATCTCGACCTCATTGACGATCTTTTTACTAACTTTTAGGTGAACTGGTGATAGTGATCTGCTGAACCATGGTTTAGTCTGCACTACTCATGAATGGATAGCGTTATGAACTAGAGAGGTTCATTACATCAAGTCTCTCCTAGTTATCCTTTCGCTGAATGGGCGCCACGATTCCTTGGGGAGACACTGCACTCTTTTCTCTGAAGTGTATCTGAGTAGTCCCTCGGATGATTTTACTGGAGACGTGATTCAGCAGTATAACCCTATTTTTCCAGTGAGTAGTTTTAGTTGGTATATAACAAGGTTTTCAGTAAAATTAGACTGTTTCAGGAACTTTTAGACAACCTCGAAAATAAAATTTCTCCATGATCAGGGGGAGATCTCCATATGGTCAATACCGGTAGTTATCTTACAGAAGCCTTTTTATGATACATTGGAAGTCCTCGCTCTAATTTTGCTGAAAACAGTCTAATTTTGCTGAAAACCTTTTTGTATATCTGTACCCAAAACAATGACAGCGCTTTCTCCTTGCGACGTTGAATCTGACATGTCTTTCGTGTTCCAAATTTACCAGGAGGTGGGACACTGGCTAATGGCAGCACCGAGGGGCGTGAAAATGGGTATCCCTTTTCTTATTCCCAATATCACCTTGGGCAGTTTTGGTGCAGTGACCCAGGTAGTTTTTCTAGGTTCTGGAACGGCTCTGTGTTGTTTGCTTTCGGAGCTTTCATAGAGAGGACAATGTCACTCTTACTACATCATGATCATTTGCAATACTGCACCGAAATGGTTATTTAGTATGATCTAAACTATTTATCACAAGGCATTCTATCCAACACTGGTTGTAGTTCTGGCATTGTAGCATTCGTGTTGTGCAGTGGTGGCATTGTTAGATTGGGCATCCTAATCCTCATGCTGTCTTAATTATCCACCCATACTAAATAACCATTTTGGTGTAGTGTCCTGCTAAGCTTAACAAATAGATAACATTTGTAACTACAGAGCTCTCTAGTTATCTACCTAGGTGGTGTGTAAAGAACATTTGAATCTAATACTTTCTAACTTTTTTTGAACTGGTGGAATTGGCCAATCCGTTTTGCAGTTCAAATCTATATTGCCAGACAGGTTGGCCAAATTTGATGTCTCGTTAGCAGGCCCTTTGGCAGGAGGGATTCTGTCCCTTTCAATGCTTGCTGTAGGGCTTTGGCTATCTGTGAGCCCAGAGGCCACTGAGGAGCTTGTGCAGGTGCCTAGTCTATTGTTTCAAGGCTCCCTTCTTTTGGGGACTGTTAGCCGAGCAGTCATTGGTTACGAGTAAGTTAATTGTTACAAACATCCAGATACTTTGTTAGCACACTCGAGGCATTTTTACTTCGTTGACTTATTGTTAGGCTTACCACCTTCTTCTGTTGTATTTTGAAGTGAATAAGGTGCAAAAAAGCAGCCGTTGTTCATGTAGATTTTCATCAATTTCAGTGAGTATTGCTAGAGCAGGGCCGAGCGATCGAACTTTTTTGACACGTCTTAGCAAATTTATTACTTCTATGACTTCTGCAATTGTTTTTACTTACATATTTCAACAACTTGATTGATTGGTTGCAGTGCCATGCATGCTGCAACAGTTCCCATTCATCCTCTTGTAATTGCGGGCTGGTATGTGTAGTTATTCTTGGAAATTCTCTTAGGACTCTATTAAGTCGTGATTTTTTTTTTTTTAGATTAAATTTTTGCATGTCATGCTTTTGTTGTCACTAAAATTCCTTTCCGTTTCCATTTTGAGTAACGTTTGTGTCTTCATAGCAAACAAGCAGTGTTAATTGATAATGGTTATGGGCTTGCAGGTGTGGATTAACTACCACTGCCTTCAATTTGATGCCAGTAGGTTGCCTTGATGGTGGCCGGGCTATGCAGGTTAGAGTCTGCTCCTTGTACTAGAGGATATTTTATCGGTCTCTAGGCTGGAATCAGGGGTTTATGTAAACAAATTTTGGAGTTTGGTGTGGGTGTTTAGTTATTTTGGTCCAAATGGACTCAACCGCAGGTGGTCAAGAAATTATTGCTATGCTTGGTGCATACTGAATAAGACAGTCTCGTGGATTGGAATGGTTTTTACTTTGCTGCAGAATTAGTCTTCAGCTCTTATTTTTCTGCTTTCTAACAAGAACTCATCTGAGCTATGCAGGCAGCTTTTGGAAAAACAGCTTTGAATATTTCGGGTCTCCTCACATATCTTTTACTTGGGCTTGGAGTGGTAAGTCGCTTGTTTCCTTGTAACTTCTGAATGGTTGTTGATCAAACTGCATTCAAAATATTCCCTAGTAGGTTCCCAAAGTTATAAATGGTTACATTGATGTCAATCTAATAGATCAGATCAGCATTAAGATAATGTTAAATAAGTGTCAAGTTAATGGTGACTTAATGTTAACATGATAATTGCTAGGATAATATCAAGTTGATGACAATGGAAGGCAATATGTGGGATGTGTCGTAAGTGTATGTATCTACTGATCAGTATTCACCTAAAGCTAATGAGTTGTATCCCTACGTGCAGCTCGGAGGTCCTCTATCATTGCCATGGGGTTTATATATACTGATTGTTCAGGTACAACCCATACTCGTGCCCTTTTAGCTCCTTTCTTTTTATTTCTATTTAATTACTCCTCTGCCCCAAAATAATTCCGTGGTTTGAGAACAGTAGTTAAAATAAGCCTCAAATTGTGTCCCATTATAGTACACAAGCATTGTAATGCTTGCAATATGTGCACCATTGCAGTACTGTACTGTGAGAAATTGTTATTTGCATATTTGTTTTTTCTAGTGCAATTCCAAACTGAGCTTATTTTAACCGATTTTTTCGAACCACAGAGTTATTTTGGGGCAGAGGAGTACATGATAAGTCTGAAAACAAAGTAGTACTCTGTTCCTGTTTGGATTCAAGTTTTTCCAGTTACTTAGATGGTCACAGTGGCACAGCATTGTATGTCTCGTTGAACGTGCAGTGCACATTGTTTGCAGAGAGCACCAGAGAAGCCCTGCTTGAACGATGTCAGCGAAGTTGGAACCGTTAGGAAAATTGGCCTCTCAGTAGTGATACTGCTTGCTTTGGCCATGTTGTTACCTTTTTGGGATGGGCTTGCAGAGGAGCTGGGCATTGGACCTACTGCTCCACTTCTATGAACATAGAACTAGGTGTTTTTTTTAGCATACTTGCAGAGTGTCTACCATTTTGATTAAATTCCTGTCGATCAATTGACGTGAGAGAGCTAGGCTACGTACCATGATGTACCCAGCTTTGATTGTAATATTTTTGTAGAGGAAACCGTTTCGCATCAGAAACCATTATTCCCCACTGCCATAGATATCATGCTGACCTTTGCGGGCACCTTGAGTGAAGTGCTAGCGTACTGTGGATCACTGCTGGCATGACATTACGCATTGTGACCAATATTTAGGTGTGAATTTTGGGAGATCACTATAGAGCTGTGGAGAAGTCTTTGTGTAATAGAGCAACCAAATTTGTTGTGATCAAATTTGTTTGAGTAAAAATTTCTTATGCAACCATATGTTGCAGACCACTACTGAATGTATTGCAAGCAAACTGCATTCAAAAGACTTGCGGGTGTAGACATTTAGCCAAATTTTGCTTACACAACACTTGCTCAAAAGTCTATCAAAGTGTACCATTGTATTGTAAGCAAACTCCATTCAAAAGACTTGTGGGTGTAAATATTTAGCCAAATTTTGCATACACTACTTGCTAAAAAGTCTATCAAAGTGTATCATTGGTTGAGTAGCTATTGTTAATAGGGTCGATATTGGAGATGGAATATGTATAGTGATTTGAGATTATGGTGTAAGAGTTTTTGATTGTTGCTTGTATTGTTGTCTCTAGGGGGAACTATTCTTGTCTATTTGGATTCTAATGAGGCTCTCTTAATTCCCTACACAGTTGCAATGGTAATCAAAAAGCATTCTTTGAAGATTGTGAAATAAAGAATGAAACTATGTGTAGAAATGGAGAATTTCGTTAAAATGGCAATATTCCTTATGTCATTTTCAGACCGTTCGGTCTAAACCACAAAAGTGTCATCTAGGATTGGTATAGATTTCAGACATCTAAAAACAGTATAGATTTTAGACCATGTGGTCTAAACTGTAAAAGTGTCAAAGTTGTGGAATGAATGCCATTTTGACAAAATTCCCCATAGAAACTAAATGGCGGTGTTAATTGTATTTATAAAATTGTGAGTTTTCAAACCAATTCAACACTTTTCAACCGCAACCCTAAATAGTTGTAATAGGACACTTGTATAGTTTTCAATACATTAGGATGTAAAAGTACCAAAGTTGTGGAATGACTTCCATTTTAACAAAATTACTCATAGAAACTAAATGGCGGTGTTAATTGCATTCATAAAATTGTGAGTTTTCAAACCAATTCCAACACTTTTCAACCGCAACCCTAAATAGTTGTAATAGGACACTTGTATAGTTTTCAATACCTTAGGATGCAAGAGAGAGAAATTGGGTACAATTTTGGGATTGGAATGATTTTCAAGTATATCTACCTCAACCCTTAGTGAAATGTAGGACATCATATATATAATATTGTATAATATATATATATATATATATATATATATATATATATATATATATATATATATATATGTGTGTGTGTGTGTGTATGTATATATACATAATTTGACTTCAAAAATGCAAAATATATATTTAGAAATATGACAAGATATACACCATTGGATTGATATTTTAACAATTTAACCTTTTTAATGTGAATGGCATTACAACATCTAATTCTTAGCATGCTCCAGTACAACACCAAACACGTAAAACAAGTGACCATTTTATAGCTTTTCATCTATGTAGGAGATGCAACAATGATCCAAATTGAAAATGCCATGTATCTTTGGATCCACCTCAACATGGATACAAACTTTTGTCACTACTAATGTTGTACCCTAAGGTAAAAGAGTCCTTTGTGGTTAGCATTAGGAGTTTGACCTCATGTGGTTGCTATAAAATTTCAATTTTTTTTCCATAGTAGTACAAGTGTGAGAAATAGTAAAAGCATTTGAAATTATGTTTTTTTTGACAAAGTATGAATTTGCTATGAATTTTTGAAGTGTCCAATGCATCATGGCCTAAAAGAGTTTATAGACTACCTTAGAACCAATAAAATCTGAATCCATCATGCTCATTTTGCTCACCTAAAGCGGTCATAGTATTTTCTAATATGGAAGGCCTAGAAAGTCAATTCTTACAATGAATTCTCAGTGAAAAATTGGAAGTTCCTAAAGAAGTCACTAATCACTCCATTACTGTCATATAAGACATGCATTGAAGCCAAAATCTTCCATATTGAAAAAACCTATAATGGGGGCATTCTCTAGGTGTCCACTATGGTTCATTTGACCACAATGGGTTGTTTTACCTTAATTTCTGTTGCACCTTCTATTGTCAAGTACACAAAATCACCATGTTTTGGCCACCATTGGACTTCCCAAACCTTCAGTGTTTACTTATTTTAGCAGATTCCATTTCTGCATATATTCCATTCCACCCACGCACTCTTCACCTCTCCTACTTCACAGATCTGAGTAAATTGGATTTCTAACTATTACAAGATAACAAATTATTAGTCAAGTAGTCTGCTTTAAAAGCAACCATGTTCTAAATGCAACCCCTATCTTGAAATGAGTGACATACTGCTTGAAATATCTATTACTATCAATGATGAGTTGGGTAGGCTTAAGTGGTCGCTTTAAAAGCAAACTCTCTTACTAGCAACTGGATCATTGCCAACATCTAGTAGAGTAATATGCATATCCCAATTACTAGATCAATGCAATCTCATTGACAAATGCATACTAGCTCGACTACTACTAATAAATATATTGTACTTTAATTGTAATAATTATAACCATTAGAGGACAATTGGGGTCCTAGGATGCCCAAATTAGAAATTGGCTATTAACGGAAAAGGTACAATAGAAATTCAGATCTTATTCCACCTCGACTGTATATAGCATGGAACCTTAGGCAATGCACAAGATTTTGGAGGGGTTAATTGCCACCAATAGCAAGAAATCAACAAAAAAATAATAAAGAACGATAGCATCATGATTCATGAAAATTGACCCTTGGGTGTTATAAAATATGTATTATTGGCAATGGTTGTATCGCAAGCAAGACTGTTCCAGGACCATCTCCAAATCCGGACTAGTAGTGGAGCTACCGGGGTTCCACTATGAAGGTAACCACCGACAGTACATCTGGCGGGGAGTTTGAAATTCTCTTGTCTTAATGCCTCCACTATTGTAATGCCTCCACATTAGAATGAGTGGGAATTTGCAGTAGATCTGAGGCATACAATTGAGCATAGTTGAGTAAAGTAATGGAGAATCGTAGACCTTGTTCACAGGTTACTGCAGTCATCCTGCACACTGTTTGCAACACACCAAAACAGAATGAGCAGTTTAGGATGGAGAGCCAATGTGTTTCCAACAAAATGGAGGATACAAAAAGGTTCCTAATTATAGGAAGAAATTCCAACTAATCTGCATGACTATACATTCTAATTCAATTTATGTACTAATCTAGAAGGAACATTGGACACATATTGCGTCTGGCCAGGCACGCAATGGCCGCAGCGGCAACTTCTATATGAAAGCTTCCATGAGGACGGTTAGCAAAGCACTCAAAAGGGATAATTGGATGACTTGGACCCATCAACTCGGGGACGAGTGATCCACTCTTATCAGACAAGGGCAATAAACCCTTAGTGGAAGCCATCGGCTTAGTCAACTTTACCGGTGGTTCACCTTCAACGTTTTCAACAGCATCTCTCTTCCGCATAACAAATGAGGTAGATTCTAGCTTAGATTCCTTCCCTTTGGCTCCAAAACCTAGGTCAAGTAGCTCTAGGCCGTCACCCCCCCCCCCCCATGATTTCAACCAACTCAAATCAGCCACTTTCTTGCAACGAGGACAAATGCCACACTCTGACAGTAGTTCGGCCCACAAGCACCACGGGTAAAATAGGCAGCCACACAAAACGGCACAGCACAATTGACAACAAAGAGAAGCAAGCAACATCCATATGGCGCGCCTACGTTAAGATCTGGAGCAACATCCATTTCAGATATCTTATTTCTAACAGGTTGTTTGGACTTGATGGAGTACTATGCTACGTTTTTGCCTGCCAATTTCCTCCGTGCCTTTGCCAGTTCCTGTTTAGTATCCTCATGCTTTGCCAAATTGCGTACTAAATTCTTCTTGAAATTGTCCAAGCACGCTTGATTTGCCTCTAATTTGTTGTTGTTCTTGGCAATTTTCTTGTTGAGTTGTTGTTGATGTTTGTTGCAAGCGACCTTCTCTGTCAACTCCCCAGTAGGGCTTTCTTTTTTGGCTTTCTGGCGCTAGATTGCACTAGAATAAATTATCTAGCTAAAAAATGGTAAAAATTTTGCCAAGAAAATTGGATGAAATCGCCAAAAAAGCTTCAAATTAAAAAAGATATTAAATGAAATTGCCAGATTGTGGATGAAAACCAAATTATAAACATATAATATGTACTGATGTGATATTTTCTATCCAATATGTGGATGAATGTTGAAATTTGAAGCACCCTATAACATTTTATATTGCCACTTTGGCACTTCTTAAAAAATGAAAAAAAACCCTGCTCCCCAGCTGCAGCATGTTGTTTGTTCCTAAATCATAGCTCATCCTTCAACCCATTGAGCCACTCATATTCTGCTTCCAAATCACGACCGATGTTTTCTAATTTAGCGCTTTGAACCTTCAATTCCTTGAGCACCTTTGTGGATTCAACCATTGCAAGAGTCCTTATGCCAATCTCCTTCATCATCTGCTCAAACTTTTGTACAGCACTGCCGCCACCTCTAGCTCTACTTGCGCCTACGCCTACACGCGCACCCGCACTTCCAGAATTCCAGCTCCACAATGGTCACGGATATACTTTGCACACTCCTTGACGATGCCCGTCATTTGATTGTTCAACACTGGAGAACCCAATTTTTGAGGGTTGTTTCCAGCATGCTTTAGGTGGTCCACATTCACCTTTGCAGTTGCAGCAGCCTAGTTGACCTTGTTTGCTTTGCCTTGGTGATAGAATATACACGTGTAGAAGAAGGTATGGCTGATTGCTTTGTTGTCCAAAACATCGTCATATACTCTTTGGCACTACATCGTGAATAAGTCCTTAACAACTTTATCTATATAATTTTCTAGCGGGAATCTCGTATGGTTTGCATCCTCCCTGCAAACCCAGTCATCCTCATACAATATGGGTGTTCGTCACTTCTTTGGACAAAAGACCTTGTTTGCATAGTCCTACAATCCTATGAAAGAAATTTTGGTCATAAACACCACCACTAGTCTTGGATAACTCATACAAACCCTTGCATGTTCTTTGTTGCACACCTAGTGGAGTGTTTACAATTCTCTCCATTTTCTTTTTTAGCTTCCATAAAGCCTTTCTTACTTCCGCAAGTTCATGTGACCACATATAAGCTCTCTATGGTGTGCTTCTTGTACTCGCCTCAACTCTTGTGTTGCTTGCAACATAATCAGTGAAAGTTCTTCTTGTTCCTGTTGTTGTAGAAGTAGACGGTCATGGTTGTAACTATGCTTAGTCCTCTTCAACTCCTCTTCAAGGGCTATACATCAACCCTTCAGAGATTCTGATTTGCTATTAAATTTGTTGAGTTCTTTTCTGCTACCAGCTATCAAGTCCTCTTCGTACCGAGCACACCTTTTGTTAGCATCATGAAGATCGTCCACATGCTTTGCAATGGAATTTTGCAAGCTAGCTTTTTCACGAAACCAATCAATTTGTGTCTTTTCTAGCTGTTGTTCCAAATACTTCACTACTTTGCTAGTGCTAACTAGATGCTTCATATACCCTAGAAGTCCATATTCATCGTGACAAAGAAATTATATATAGCTCTCCAGCGTTTGAAACTGAGGTGATTTCAAAGTAGCGGATCTGTTGGGTACAGACTCCCATCCAATCACAAATTGATGTTGTTGGCTCCAGATGCTTTGAAGCTTGGAAACTCGAATTTGGAGACCTATTGATCTACTTGAATTCCTTTCTTTACTAGAGTTCCAAAACAACTCTCAAGAACAACAAATGTAGTGTACAAACTGTCCCTTCTTTTGCTTGTAACGTCCTAAAGTACCATGTCGCAAACAGTTTTGGCATTGACTATGCCAACATCAATGAGCCCACCTCACTTGGCAGGAGACAATACTACTTGTAAGCATATCTCCACATTAATACCATATTCATTAAAATGAGAGTTTTCCATTGAAATGAGAAGTAAATTAAAAAAATTGAAGAAAGGTTTTATTGCAATTTAGGTCAAGTTGAGCTAAATTGACGTAAAACCTTTCAGATTTGACCTAATTTTGAAAGGTTTTATGTCATCGCAATAAAACCTTTCAAAATTAGGTCAAATCTAAAAGATTTTATGTCAATTCAGCTCAAAACTCTCATTTTAATGGAAATTGTTGATTTAGGTCGAGATCAACATGATTTATTTTGAAAGGTCCTCAATCTCCCATTTTAACGAATATGGTGTTCATTGACAATCCCTCCACATTGACGATCCCTTGACATTCCCTCCACATCCCACCCTATTCAACTTCATTGTACAATAGGGGTACAATTATTGAAGATACAGGCATCCTAAACTACAACCCCTAAACCTTGTTTACACTTAAACCTAAAGCCATTTGGTACCAATAGACCCTAAATAAAATAGTGGACAAAATAGACTAACAAATTGACCTTCTCATTGCTAGAAGTAGCAAGCTGCCAACATAGACTTGGGTTGTACAAGCCTGAGCCCTTAAACCGTTGCCACTTAGGCATTTCTTGAGTGTTTTGGTGCCAACTCAATCGATATCACCAGCATCCCACTGGGCCATCACTTTGATGGAAACGTGCCATCATGACCTCCAAAATGGAATTTTCCGATTTACAAAAACCAAACAATTAATTTTCAAGCCCAAAGTACCAAGCATGGTGCAACCCAAATTGTCCTCTAATGCATACGATTGCAATTTTTTGTCAAGCGTCCAACTTGATTGAAGGAAAAAGACAAATGTGGAAATCATGATCTTTTTTTGTACCGTGTGATTCATTTGCTTAAAAACACCTAAGAGCACTCATTTTAGGTCAAGCTATTGTGCAAGATCTCCCTTTTCACACAAAGTTCAAAGGATGAACATTTGCACTTCCATCCCTATATTTTCAAAATTAAAATCATATTTCTTTTAAACAATTTATTTCCAATTGGTGGCTTGGTCAATAGTGATATCTAATTTTAATATCAGTTTCATTGAATTGGGAGAATTCCAAAGACTTTGGCAATTGTCCATATGCAAGCCTGGCTTGAAGTGTAAGTCTAAATAAGTCATAGTTCAATTGACCCTAAAATTGTAGTAGTATTGTCCAAGTTTCCAGCTCAAACAATGTGGCATGTATATCTAGTATATATTCTCTTGCTCTCGCGAAGAGGTTAACTTAATTTGGGTAGCCCTAGCTGCAGTTCACCACCTTGGTTATGAACAACGTTCATAGAACTGGCTAAATTTTGCTCCATTGCTACTTAAAATTTTCAATAGCTAAATGTATATGGGAGAAAATCCTTGAAAAAAAAAAATTTAGCCAAAATTGCAACAAATAATAGAATTTGATAGCCAATTTGCAACTTCCTCCACATTGGAATTAGCATCTATTTAGTTAGTTTTGTGTATACAATACTTCTAATAATCCCTTACAACTTTGCAAAATCCTTTATTTTCTACTTTTTTTTTAATAGCACTCACTCTCAAGGTAGCCAAAGTTGATGCTTGTTTGTCTTAACCCTTTAGGCCCAAGCATGCCAAATTTGGTCGTTTTAAACTGAATTTTGGGAATTGGAACACTTTCCTAGCCTCAGTTGCCTATGAGGTGTGAACGAGATGTGAGGGCAAGGAAATTCCACTTCCAATGAGCCATTGGCCATTAAATTTGGAGCAATAATGATTTGTCTATGGCAATTTGAAGTTGGGATTTCTAGAGTTTCAAAATGCACTGTGGAACATGTTTCTCTATTGAATTTATTTGTGTATAACTAAAGAGAGCATGCCAACTTCACCATAATGTTCATTATAATTTCTTCTATTTTCTACCAAAATTTCATGGTAAAATGAGCTTTTTTGTAATTACTATAATTTTTCAAAGATAGAAACTCTAAAAAATCTTATAAATTTCATTTTTTTTCCAAAAAATATTTAAAAATCAGATCAGATAGAAGATATAAATGGTTATTTGCAGAAAAATAATAATTTAAATTAAATCATAAAATTTTAATATGCAAATTTGATTCCAAAAGAATTCGAGAGGTTGCTTGGGGCTCCTTAGGCCCTAAAGGGTTAAAGGTAGCATATTGCACTAAATTCCATAAACTAGTTGTGGGATCACTAAATGTGACCTTGTTCTAGTCTTAACCAGCTTGCGGTAGCTAGCTAGGAGTTCATAGAGCTAGGTAGCTTGGAGGAACGTGTACATTGTATGAGAAATTAGCATCGCGATCATATTAACCCAGGAAGGATGCCGTGAACAATAAGAGTCTGATGAATGACAAGGAATTCTCTAGTGTAGGATAGAACTACAACTATTCATCCTTGGAATTTTTGTAGAAAGTAGAAAACATCTATAGTAGCTTAATTTCCAATGAATACTTTTTGGATTTTATATTCTAGTGACTCTCACGGTTACACAATGCATGATTTCCAGGGTCACGCTCGTATCGTTCCATTTGATTGGTTTCAATGTTTTCTCCAAAATTAGTCCTACATCTCTTCTTCATGTTTGTGTTCCTTCTCTCTACTACAATTACAAACATGCAAACCACGTTCCCATCTTTATGGCAATTTCTTCACATATGAAGATGTTGCATACAATCTCGACACTCTTTCCTACTATAGAAAGTCAAGATTGCAATGAATACCCTTGCACCAAATCTTGAATAGAAAAATCATAATCAATCATTTTCAAAATCATGTTTTTGATGCTAAAACTAGACTTCACAAAGAATTTTTCAAAAAATATAAACTACTAAAAATAGCAACTTGGTTAGGTTTTATTTAATTTCAAAGTATTGTCAACACCAAAATTTGGTGCCTTGGGCATTTAAAGGTTAATGCACTATTTCCATATAGTACTAAGGTAGACAAGCATTATGGACCATTTTCATTGAGCTTAGTTACATTTATTGGATTTATAAAATATTTATAGCAAAAGTATGATAAATCAAGGAATTTTTCCACAATATTTTGGTCAATTCATTATTCAAGAAAAAAATAAAGATTATAGTTGATCAAAGCAAAATCACATAATTCCCCATTGTGGCTCTAGGAGGAACTAATATCTACTGTAGCTTGCCGTTTGGAATGCTAATGTGGCTCTTTTAATTCCTTATATGGTTCCAATGACAATGTAAAATTGTCCCTTCACACTTATAGGATAATGCTAGAGTTTTTTTACCATGCAAAGAAGTTCTTTTTAATAAAATGATGTTTATAAATTTCATGAAATGGTGAACATTACATGTTTTTCAGCCCTTGTGGAGGGCTGCGAGTTCTCCAGGGTTCTCAGAGTCTGAAGCTGTCTGGAACTGCGCCGCAGCAGCTGCGTGACATGGCACAACGACTGCCACCTCATTCAAAAAAATTCAAAAAATAAAATAAAATTTATTCATCTTGTTTTTCCATTTTTCCATTTTAAGATTTTAAGATTTTTTTTTTTTTTGAAATTTTTTTTTCTGACAGCGGACGTTCTTTTGCTACCGGGGGAATAGCGCCGGGAACAGGCTCAAACAACCCTCTAGACCCCCCAAAAATCATCTAATGAACCAATTCAACCCAATTCCAACTTTTTGAACCACAATTCTACACTGAGTGCAACTTCAAGTATATTAGGATGCAAGCAAGCAAAATTAGGTCACAAACTCTTGTCCATAATGCAACAATGCTAGCATGTGAGCCTATGAGCCTTGAACCTAGTTACGTTGTAGGCATGTATCTACAACCATTTGAAGGTGCAGTTTATAGCATATGCACCTATAATATAGGTACACTATAACATAGAAAGAATATAGAACATAGGTACCTATCACATACACCTATAACTTTAGAAGGTGTCTATAATATAGACTCCTAAGTTCAAGAGCTCATAGATTCTATGCTCACATGCTAGCACTCCTTGTCCTTAATCCCTAAAGCCCCGAGGGTGTTTTCTGTCAAGAACCACTCAAAACTATCACTTCTGTTGCATTCACTTAAGAAAACTAAAAAAGTTTTTTATTTTTTTTTATTTTTTAAAATTAAATTTTTTTTTTAATTTAACTGTAGGATCTTGTACTTAACTTGTCTAAGATCATGTAGTAAAAATTTCATCAAATTTGACCATACGGATTGGAAGATATTAGCATTCAAAATTGGACAGAAATTTTTTTCTTAAGAAGATGCTTAAATTGCCCGAAAAACTATTATTGTCTATAATTTTTTCATCCCTAGTCCAAATAGAATGAATAAAAGCTTCACATATAGATTAAAAAAACATAATATTTTAAGTAAAAAATTCAAAAAAATTATTTTGACTTCTTTTAGTATTTTTTGGGTTGTCTGCCAATCTCCATTTCTTGCTTATTGTGCCATAACTTTTTCATACATCATCCGATTGAAACAAAAATTATATATCCACAAAGCTCTCACAAAGCTACACAACCTCAAAAAATCTCAAAAAAATTCACTTAAAATTGAGACAATTGGAATCTACCCAGACCCAAATTGTCCCCCGAGGGAACAAATAATCCTCTAAGGGTTAGTTTACATTTACATTTGCAATGGTATGAATGGCAAGAGTGCTAATTCAATCTTAGAGATGTTACATCATTTCATAACACTAGCCCTACATTTATGGAATCTTCCTTCTAGATAGTTATTTTTATTACATAACACTCAACATATTACCATACAAACCATGGGGTTAAGACCTATCACCATGGTTGCCAACTCATAATCTGAACTTTATGCCACTGCCACCTCAATTCTTGGCCAATTACTATTGGAACTTAGGGCACCTCATTTTGTTGGATGTGGCCATCAGAAGCAAGGCCAATAAAAAAAGTAAACCCTTAGCTATAAGTTTAAATTAAAAGAATCATTTCTTACTTTTTAAAACAAAAAGGATTGGTACTAGATTTAATCTTAGATACATAAGAAAAATTGTCACAAATAAAAAAATCACAGCAAAATGTATTACATGATATGAATTCCAATGTAACCCTCAATAATTGCACTCCTTAGAATTTCCTAAAGATTACGGTGACATATGAAAGCAAACAAGGTTAACCATCTGGGCACTGTTTGGAGGTTCCTAGTGAAAATGTGCCCACGGAATTGCCATTCCCATCAAACAAAGAACCGGCGATGCTTTCCAATGAACCAAATACCATACCTCAAATAGGATGATAAACTTCCAGTGCAACCAGCTCAGAACATTCATTGATAGTGAAGGCCACGATCAGATCTCCACATTTACAACCAAGATCGAAATTCCAAATCTTGAAGATCCAATCAACTCCCATTCTGAACTGAGCTTGGGTGCACCACTGAGAACATAGCCACCACCCCACAAATGCATTCCCTAACGAAAACATTAGTCTTCACAGTACCTTTTCTTCTTGCATCCGAATACGTATTTTTCACAGCCTCAGATATAAGTACAGTAACATGAGACGTCAATTCCTGTCCAATTGGCATCAACAATAGAGGCCTTTTCTCGTAAGCATCTATTTGTGTATTCTCAGCCACCTCCACCAAAGCGTTGGAAAGCTTGAATTATCCTTTAAGTACGGAAAAGGGGATTGCTGACCCTGTGTCAGTAAAAAGGAGCGGTAAGTCTAAAGGAAGAAAAAAACTTGGACTCATAATATTATGAATTGAAGTATAAGAAGAGACTGTAGGCGTTGAAGCAGGCTCTAGGTGTGAAAGCTCATTAGAAGTCTCTATATTCGAACTTCTATAAATAATGGGTAATTCTAATATGAGCAAAAAAAAGATCACCTAAAAACTGTATGCTTAGAAGTGAGCTCTGGTTGTGAAAGGTCATTTGAAATCTATGGATTCAAACTACTATAAATTAAGGAATAACTCTAATAAAAAGCTAATAACAGATAACCTTAAGTAAAAACGGCAGACTCTGAAGCAGGCACTGGTTATGAAAGATCATTAGTAATCTCGGGATTCTTACTCCTATGCACTAAAGGAAAACCTTAATATGAGCAAAAAAACGATCACCTTAAGTAGAAGCTGCAGGTTTTGAAACAGGCTCTGGTTGTGAAAGATCATTAGAATCCACCTCAGTTGGAGGAGACACTTTCGGACTCAAGTCTACATCATCTGCTGCATGTGGTGGTGGTGCACTTGGTGAGCTAGCTCCTGCAGATGATTTCTGGTCACCTGACCCCAAAGTAGCCACTCTTTCTAAAGTCTTCTGACCCACCTCCTCAGCCGTTTTGGCAACCTTGGCATACGCACCCACTACCCATGTTGTGCCTGTCAGAATGTATCTATTCTTTGCAATGGCCGTACCTGCGGCGTTGAGTTTCTGTTCAGCAACCTGCACCAATGCACGCGGATTGCCAATTTCAAGTTACACGGTAGTCCGATGAAAACTGCCATTTAGCCGATTGAATTTGTCAATTTGTCAGGCAATTTGTCAATAATTTGTACGTGTGCCCAGTTGTAGAATGTAAATTGTTGAGTGCCCTAAGGCAAAAATAGAATGATGTTGCATAAACCCAATCACTGACCTGCACGGCCGTTCGTGTCTTCTCTGAAACATGGAACTTTTCATCCACAGCCTTCACCTGCTGGTTGATCGCTGCAGTGCCTGCACTGAATTTCTGGGTGATGCCAATCTTGTTGTCGATAGAAACAACCTTGGCCTGGGCGTTCGCTGCTAATTGGGAAGCGTTGGCTGTCAGTTGGTGCTTCTCATCAAAAGACTTGGCCTTGGACATTGTGTTGTTTCCAAGCACGTAGCCTTTTGCCAGCATACTTTGGAAGACTTCCTGTGCGCTCTTCGTGTCTGGGTTGGTGGAGGTGGCATCCTAAACATGCATGAAGGTACACCTCAATAATATAATAACGAGGAATTTACCTTCAAGGCATGTGAAATCCAATTTGTCAATAGAATCAGGCTTCAAATTACACCAATTGATACAATTCTCAGTAAATTAAAAATTGATCATAACTGAAGGTGTTATATAGGTGAACTAACTACCTCAATAAAAGCTTTTAGGAGGATTTACCTCACTCTTATTCTCTGAAAAGCCCATGAATACTCCGAAAGTGAACAAGTTAAAACAATAAGACAAAAGACAATGATTTCAGAGGCCATACTGGGGGCTCTGCTGTGCTCGGATCTTGCAACGAGACGGCGTCCACACTTCTTGCAAGCCTCTCAGACTCATCCGCAGGAGCAATAGTCACTGCTTGATCCACCACAGTGGCTCCCTGCCAAAGCAGAAAGCCTTTGATATCATTAAAAAAAATTCAATTTAGTTTTGATAGATACAAAGATGAAATGAGCCATGGCAGAATAATCCAAGAAAACTCCAAATTAAAACATACTTAAAAGGCGACTCGAATCCAAATCTTGACATTCCAAACAGGTAAGTGCTCAACTGGTCAGGAGTGGCCTCTTCCATATCTATAGGACTTGAAATGAATTATTTAGCAAGCTTCAAGATAGGTGACAAAATGTATCAATGGCAAGAAGCCACCATGTCTTACATTCTCAAACTATAGAAATATGTTTTTGGAAGTTACTATAATCAATTCCTATTTTTCGTTTGGAAACACTAGAGTTAAAAGCTCAAGACTTACGGAGAGTAGAAGAGCTGTTTCTAGAGCCTGAGCTTCCTTGAACGTAACAAACGCGGTCTGCGATAATTCACCATCCCTACAAACGCCATGGTCGAATCAGAATTCCAGAGGAAAACCTAAAAATAAACTCCCTGAAGAAACCACTGCAATGCAAGAGCTCACCGAGTTTCGAATTCTTCCTAGACTCAATGTGTGGAACGCACTAATGCGACTAAAGCGGAATGCTACATCCGATCAACTAAAATTATATATAATATACCAGAGATCTCACTCCTGACGTCAATTCCTTGCGATCTGTCCTAAATTACAAAGCTCCGATTCTCCCGAGATCAAAGATCCATCAAAATCACAAAATTCAGTCTAGGCAGCAACAGAAGCTAAACTCTAGTCCAGATCCAACCACGTCTCGACTCCCTTCCTCAGAACGATCTACCAAGCCAAACCCACTCACTTGTGAAGCTCGATGTGCTCAATCTCCCCTGAAAACGAAAAGAAATCTTGAATGTCGTGCTCCGTCGCCTTCGCAGACACGTTACTCACTCGAACCGTATGAACCCCTTCTTTCTGCCCATCCCACACACAAAGCATCCGCATCTCACCTCCAAACCCTAACATACTCCATCCCCCAAATTCCACCGAATCCCGAATCCCATCCCAATGATTCAAACAATTCCAGCTCCCAAAATTCAAACTGAACAAATATTTTCTCGAAATTCACAAAACTCAAGGACAGTAGGCGTAGGAACTTGGATTTGAGAAGGACGAAGGAAAGCCTACCGCCATGAGTGGGAGATGGAGGTTGGAAGAAGCGCAAGTAGATGTGAAAGGAGAAGGGGAGGAGGGGAGGAGGGGAGAAGGGGAGATCTAGAGTGTGAGAGAAGATAATGTGAGAAGATGAGGAGAAGCTTAAGGAAAGCAGGGTAATGAGATGGAGAAGAAGATGGCGACGGTGAGAAGCATGTGCAAAGACAAACTGTTGTTGCAACTGCAACGAAGAAGACGATGAAGACGCAGCTGCACAGCAACAAGAAATTTGGAGACTTCGTATTCTCGTCGCGCTCCGCACATTTGCCCCGCATTTGCTGATCTCGGGCAGGGACGGATGAATCTGTTGAAGTCTCTGGTTGCATCCATCCGTATGCGCGTCTTTAATATCACCTTCCGTAATATCACTGTTGTAACATTACGGGGAGTCACGCAGGACACTAAATTCAGCCCAGCAAGGTAATTTTTGGATTCTCCGGGGATAAAAGTAAAAGCAAGCCCCCTCTTTTGAGTCATGTCTAGGGCATATTCTAGACCTCTCCTTCCTAATTTGGGATCCCTGATTGCAAATATGAATTCAAAATTTGTAAATTTTATTATGTGTGGAAAATTTTAAAAATTCAGTGTTTTCCTGAGGGTAAATCTAGCCTAATGAGCCCACTTTGTAGGCTAGGCTTAACGTCATATAGGAATTACAGTAAGGGTCAGGAGTTCACCAAACTTGGTGAACTTTAGTACTACCTTTGTCTCAAAATGATCTTCATGTTGGACAAAATGTTCCGGATTAAGGCTAAAAATATAATTTTAATCCTTAAAGTCCCAAGGCTTTTTCCATCAAAGACCACTCAAAACTGCCATTTTTATTGCAAAGAGGAAAAACTTTAAAAATTGTTTTTATTTTTTCATATCGAAGCATAGAATTGTGTACTAGACTAGTATAAGAATGCATGGAAGAAATTTCAAATACTTTGACAAAGTAGATTGCAAGATATTTGCATTTACAGTGAAGAAAACAAGTTTTTTTCAAGAAAATGCTTAGATTGACCAAAAAATAAGATTGTCCATAACTTTCTCATCATTAGTTCAAATATAATGATTCAAAGCTTTAGATATAGACAAAGATGTAATATTTGAGGATAAAATTTTAAAATTTAAAATCCAATTTTTTGTGATTTTTTTTGAGTTGCCCCTCAAATAGCTTTTGGGACTTAGGATGGCATAACTTTTGCTCCCAAGCATTGATTGAAATAAAAATTATACTTCTACAAATCTAATCTAATTTTCTATCTTCAAAAAAAGTTTGAAAATATTATGTCAAAAATTGAGGTCACACAAGCCTACCCGAATCCCAAGAGTCCCCCGTAGGGACTTTGGGACTTTAGGGGTTAAGAACCAATTTTGCACTATAAGTAGAGTTTGGTGCACTCCTAGCATTCTAGAAACTTGAGTTTTGGAGCCCTTTTCAGAGTGTAGTTTTAGAATATTGAAAAGTAGATTTGGAGGGGGGGCGTTTTCAAAAAGCACCATTGATCAATTAATTGTTGAGTGTGAGATCGTCATTTGTAGGCATTTAGTATATGCCTAAGACCACATATAACACTTTGTTCCGCCTCCCAGAGCTTCATCCCCTTCAATTGGGCAATATTCAAAGAGATGCAAACAATAAGAATGAATAATGTTAATTGACCCCTTTAGTCATTTCATTTGTCTTTTGATTGATGATTGCATGGATGAAGGTGGAATTACTACTTCGAGTTGTTTTATTAGTCTCAAATAGCAATTGAAAATTTAATCTGACCAATTCACAACATTACAAAGTGCAACAGGAAGATAATTTGGGGATGGAGGAAGTATTAACCATTTTGAGTAGAAAAGAAAGTTCAATAAGTTCTATGTGAACTTCTAATCTGTTACAACGTGGATTTTAGTGAACTCATTAACCCACGGGGAGTTCACTTGGAGTGTCCATTAGAAACTACATGTGAACAAAACTTTGGACCCCCTATTTACTTTTTGAATTTTAAATAAAATAAAAAATAAAAAATATGAATATATTTTCCTACTTTGAAAGTTTATATTTTGAATTATTGATATTTTTATTTGTTAATAATAATTAGTTACAAATTTTTGAAGTAAAAAGATACACTGTAGAACTGAAAAATAACTTTCACACCCCTATATTATATAAGAAAAAATTGTCTAAAAAATGAACAAAAAGTTCCTAACAATAACTCTTTGTTGAAAGTTCATTTTGAGTTGAAAATTGATTCAATGGTCATCTAAATGTGTTCTCTATAATTATTTGAGTTGAAAAACATGTCATTTTAGCTCATTTTCAACCTCTTCTACAAATCATTTCACATTTTATTTGGGTTGGAAATTTCGGCAATAGAAACCTATAGTCATTATTAAACAATGCTCAAAATTTTAGGTTGAAATTATTGTTTGTTAGAAACCACTTGTCCGCACGTGGTTTGTTGTAGTAGCACAAGTGCACCCCCCGAGCATTAAACTAAAGCTCTTTCTATTGTGATTCCCCCTATTTCATTTTTTTTCTCTTACATAAAGACCTCTTATAATGAAATTTTGAAGAAAAAATTCCTCTGAGGACAAAAAAATTATGAAAAAATTCTCATGCAGAGTGGGAAAAGTTCATAATTTGAATGGAATTTCATGGAATATCACTAGAGTTCTTCACTTTGGATGAATATAATTTTTGCAAGAATTCCTCTCCATCATATACCAAACCCAAGGATACATTTGTAAAGGTACATTGATAATATGGATAATATGAAAAGGTGAAGCCTAATTTTTAGTTCTATTTGGTATATTCACTCTGGATTTTAAGAGGAGTTTAAAATATAAAGCAAGTGAAGATAAACATTTGTTGTAATTGAGATTTTATTCATACAAAACTAGATAAAATTTCTTTGTGGTATGTACAAGGAACATAAAGATTCCACCCTCCTTATAAATTTTCCAAAATCTTTGTAGTCCCTCATTATTCTTTTGTAACATTTAAAGATCATAAAGATTGTAATTCTATAAGTACACATTATAATGATTAAAAATTTAAGATATGACCTTCTTATCATATCTTATGTCACATTGGATGAGAGTGTAGACTTCTCCCCTTTTTGTAAATAGGTAACAACACCAACTTTTTGAATTTTATTATAGAATCACTATTTTAGCATTATTTATTTTTTATTACAACTATTATTTTTTAAAATTAATTTTTCAATAACTAGCATTATGTCTCAAAATCTACAAAAAGTCTCAATACAACAAATATGGCCTTCTTTGTATGCATCTATTTGAACATCAACTTTAACATTTCAAGCACTTTGAAAATTCATATAGTTTATTTACAAAGTGGCAAAAAAATGCACAAGAAAGGAATCTAAATTGATGTCATGCACCATCTATGACTTCTTGATGTAGCAAATAAGGTGGTTACCTCAAGATGTCAAAGCCCAACTAAAAAATCTTTTGTCTAACTATGATGGATTTTTTTGTACTGATTTTCCAACATCATTCAACAACTAGATGGATCTTCATGTCGTCTCCTTTACAATAGCATATGCCATGGACATCATATTTAACATTGCTCCAAAAGAGTTGGTTTACGACGTCTCAATGATGAAGGCGTATGTGCAGAGATGGGTCAACAATAAGAGCCGTTAAAACTCATCTCCAAGGCCAATCTCTATATATGATCATTCTTTTCGGGCTCTGATATCCATGTGAGGGTCAAATATGCATCATCAAAGTCTTCAGAGTTAGAAATGGAGCCCCAAAACCTCCAACCAATTGTCATTTGTAGCACAAGAGTCGCGGAGTCCTAATTATTTAAGAGATGGTAAGCCCAAGTTGTAAACATAAATCCTACTCATTTAAATGGCGTGTGCCACAATAGATGAGCATTATGATTTTCCTTCTTGGTGATAATACTGGAATAGTATTTAAAATCTTAACTTTTTTGAGTTTTATATTTCTTCCTTTAATGTCAATGTAACACAAAAACAAGTGCATTTACTTCAATATTCATTGAGTTAGAAAATTTAAGCTCATCAATTTCAATGAAATTGGCATTGGCTAATTAAAATAAAGAATGTTCCAAAACTAATAATAATTTAATTAAGTTTCAATGATAATTCTATGAATTTTTGAGGTTCAAGTGTATAGAGAATTTCAAGCCGACACTTGGGTCTATAGACACTAACTAGATATGACATTTTGGACTTCAAATGCTTAGTAGTTGTATCTACACATGTACACAATTTTGTACCTGGTGGTTTGGAACAAAAAATAAAAATGAGTTTGTTTACCTTAGGAATTTTCAAACATTAAAAATTTTTGCTCTGCAATTGCAAAGTTGGTAACTTGGAAATGGACCATAAAATTCACATATAAGTGAAATGGCGTGTAGAAGAAGTCCCTGAAATTTTAGGATTTTCTAATTCAATTGTTTTTTTAATGAAACAAAAAGGAATTATCCTCAAGGAGCATAAATTTCTTGTATTTTTTTTACTTTGTTGTATGTGTCCTAAAAATTTTAGACATGCAAACAACCTAGAAATGCAAAGAAAAAATTTACATTGGCACTTTAACTACATTGAAACTATGACAATACCACTTGAATCAACTTCAAATTTTTTCCACACATACATACACAAGTGCTTTGCAAGTGTGTAATTCTATATTATGAAAATCAAATGTCTCTAAATTTATCAAAATAGAAATGTGTTGGGACCACTTAAAGATTAAGGTAACAATACTTAAATGATTGAGTCCAAATAAGAATTTGAGCATGGTTCCTATTATTCAAATGTAGAAGTTTTTTGTTGAGTATTGTTGGCAACTAAAAATGACATTTTTTTAGAATGCATTTTTGGAACTTTATATGAACAAATTTCAAATTTACAAAGTGCTAAAAAATAGGTTTATCTAAAATTGACCCCAAGCTCTCATGTATGAATAGGTTGTACATTTTAAGTATGAATCTAAATGGGACTATTTTGAAAATTATCAAGTAAATTATGCTCAACTAGATTGTGATATTAAAGAGGTGACATTAACAAGGTATATTGTTCCTTTGTATTCTCAATCATCCGCTCATCATGGATGTTGCTTTAGAATATTTTCTTCATCCATTAACTTATAAAGCAGAATTCAAAAGAGCGAGGTAAGTGAATGAGTGAATGAAAGGAAAAGGGATTGAAAGAATTGACTGATGGCTGAAGAAACATTGAATTTAACCTTTAAAGGACAAGGGGATGACCTTCGAAATCATCTCGGTTAAAGTTCTATGTCATCTATGAATCTTTAGATCATTTTTCAAATGTTCAACACCAAGATAAGTATTTTGAAATTTTTGAAGTAGGAGACATGTTTTATATTCTTAGAAGTGCATTTTGAAAACCTCTCCAATGGTGTATTCTATGGATTTGAAGAAAAATTGCTCTCCCAAATCTACCTTCAAAGTTTTTGTGTCATCATTGTGCCAATGCAATCAGATGATGTGGCAGTGTTTTGGCTATCAAAGGGAACGTCATGGGAACGCAGGTTGCTTGAACGCTTCTGAACACAAGACCCAGCAATTTAGGGTTTCCCCACAGCCAGCGTCGGTGCTTGTGGATTTTGCACAGGTAGCCTTACATCGTGATCAAGCTTGCGTAGGAACAGTCACGATGTCGCTCTAGAGCCTTTCTATCGTGCTCATAACTCGTAGTTTTGGATAATTTTTACGGAGATGGATGCGCTGAAGGCCGAGCTGGAACGGAAGAGGAAAGCTGTGAAAGAGGACTTTGGCGGGCGCAAGTTCGTTCGCCGGGGGGAGATCGACCAGCGGGAGTTGGAGCGTCGGAAAGAGGACGAGAAAAAGGTGTTGCTCGAGAAGGCCAAGCGGAAGGGCGCCCCGGGTTCGCAGGATCCGGGACCAGAAGCTAATGCTTCACTGCCCGAGCTTTCGACGCAATCGAAGGAGAGCGGTAAGGAAGTAGAGGCGAATGAAGTTGGTTTGTTGAAGGAGGAAGTGATTAAGAGGTTGCGGTACTTGAAGCAGCCAATCACGTTCTTCGGGGAAGATGACGACGCCCGGGCGGCGAGGTTGAAAGCGCTCATGAAGACGGGCGAGATCGACAGCGAGCTCATGGAAGGGCAGCGGAACGATTTTCTCGTGGATATGGCGGAGCTCCGGATGCTCCAGAAGCACGGGCGATTGGAGCCGCGGAAAGAGAAGAACAAAGAGAAGGAGGGCGTTGTTGATGGTGACAAGGATGGTGGTGGCGGTGGGGAGGAGAATATTACTGGCGAGGGGGGGTTCTCTTCTGGGATTGAAAATGACAAGGATGTGAAGGTATGTGTCAATTTAGGGTTTGATTTTGTGCGGGCGAATCTCATTTTGAAGTATTGAGTTTCGTAAGCTAGCAAAACTTGAATGACATGCCATAAATCTCAAGGTTTAAATGTTTTAGCAAATTCAAAATTTTGGTGAATGAATTAAAACTTCTTACTCACTGAAAGATGTGAAGGTATGTACGAATTGTAGACTCATGAGGAATATAGGTTTTGCCTTCCTGCCTGGGAATCTCATTCTGAGGTATGGAGTTCTGTGTACTAGAATTAGTAAAGAAATCATGCCGTCGACCGCACACACCCTTAGTTTTAATTGGCTTAACAAATACAAAATTGCGCTACATGATTGAAACTTCTTACAACTGAGTCTTAAACCTTCCACTGAATTTGGTTCATGAATCTTGAATACCTTGCGGTTTATGATGCATTTAGTGATGAGTCTCCAAAATTTCACTGAGAATAAGTGCTTTCTCTTCACCACACATTTACCGCTCATAGTTATTTTCACTTAGCTAAAGAGTAAAGGTGGTATACAATAGAGAATATCGCAATTTTGCAATCGATTACTGTGTTGATAAAGTGCACAAGTAGGGATCCTTACTTTCTTACTATATGAACGAAATTCTCTTGCAATCAGTGCGTGGGGTTAGTGTGTGGGGATTAGTGCAGGGTTTAATGTATGAAGATGGGGAAGTGCACTGTCAATGGCATGTCAACTCCTGAGTAATTTAGGTTTTGCTTTTCCGCTGGGGTATCTCATTTTGAAATACGGAGTTTCGTAAGCTTTCTTTAGCCAGGGTTTTGAGTTTAACGAGCTGGTTGTTTGGTTATACCTTCTCCAAGCATTTATATTAAATTATTTTGTTGAATGCTGCAGAGGTTGAGAGCCAACTTTGATGAACTTTCGGATGAAGATAAGATTTTGGTGTTCTTTAAGCGGTTGCTTCTGGAGTGGGAGGAGGAGCTAGCAAATCGGCCTGAAGCTGAGCGAAGAACCGGACGCGGCAAGTCGAGTGTGGCTACTTTTAAGCAGTGTGCTCGATATTTGAAGCCTCTTTTTAAGATGTGTCGCAAAAAAGTAAGAACCATTTCATCATTTGTACAGTCCTCCCTTTGTTTACTTAGGCTGGCTCACGTCCACTATGCCGTGTTCCATTATGCCATATCTGCTTTCGTGATGGCCAGTTCATAAGTGCGTTTCTGCAAGTAAGATGATACATAATTAGGAGCTTTGGTCTTTGTGTTATATCACTCCTGCATTCACGATCACCGCCGCTAGAACTTCTACGGCTATCGGGCTGCATGTCTTTGCAAATTTACAGTATTCAAGATACCTGTATTAGTGGAGGTCCAATATCTGAGGATGAGAATGATGTTGTCTTGCTATGAATCATGTTGTAAGGATTTGGAGTGGCAAAAAACTGTGAGAGCACGTCTTGTGGGAGCTTCTCATCTGGAGATTTTTAACATCGGGAGTCGGTTTTCTTACAGATGCTACCTGATGATATTCGAATTGCGCTTATGATCGTTGTCAATAAGTGCATGGAGCGAGATTATTTGACAGCAATGGATCAATACATCAAACTGGCTATCGGAAATGCACCGTGGCCCATTGGAGTCACTATGGTGGGTATCCACGAGCGTTCAGCTCGTGAGAAGATTTATACCAACAGTGTGGCGCATATCATGAACGATGAGACCACAAGGAAATATCTGCAATCCATCAAGAGGTTGATGACCCTGTGTCAGAGGCGGTATCCATCCATGCCATCCAAGTCCGTGGAGTTCAATAGCCTTGCAAATGGGAGTGATCTTCAATCCTTGCTAATGGAGGAAAGAGCCCGGACGGGCAGTGTTGCAGCTGATGAGAGGTTACGACTTATGGCTGCTAGGGATGAGGAGAGTCATTAGCCGGTTCCTTTTGTACCAGTATGCTTAGTCTAGGGTTGTAGCGTATGTTGAAATGAGGACAATCACCTCGCCAGCAGACGAGTTCAAAGTTCAAGGGTGCAAAGGAGTTCCGGATTTTGACTATCTGTACTTGGTAGGTTCCGAAGGGCCGTTGAAAATACAACTTTTTGTAGGATTCGACACTTGTAAATTTCTCCATGACGGTTTGAAGGTTTGGAGTTTCAAACTTATTGGAGTTTGTAGAGTATTCATAGTTGCTGAATACTTGAAAAATGTTTTGGCCAGAGTCAATTAACTTCATCTTCAAAGTACCCCAGTTGAGCTCTGATTTCAGATAAAAGGTAGGAGGTTCATATACTGACCCTATTCTAAATGTATCCCCTATCTAGGAATGGGCAACATGTTCCTTGAAATATTTATTATTGTCATTGACAAGTTGAATTCTTACCTTACGATTTTACCTTACGATTTTAAGAACGCATGACATTGAGACATGGCTCCCACCTGGCTTTATCTCTTGTTATTTGAACGATTTAACACTACCTAAGAATGTAAGCATCCACGCTAATGTTCTTTCGTATCTGCGGAGCCCAGCTAGAAATAAGAGTGGTGGTAGAGAGATAGCAACACTTCACTTCACTTCAGATCTGATGAGAAATGAATATCTATGGTAGAACCACCCATCATCAACCAGTAGGGGGGATCAATTTCAGTACATGCTAGGATTCAGTTCCATGATTAATTTTTGGGATGGTTATATCAATGCTCCAAAGTTGTGATGCCATATGTCCTTAACTTTGGGTGTTCAAGTGAGTAGCAATTACTCTCAGAGTGATCAGTTATGCATGACTTTACAGAGTGGAGATAGATTGAGGCCAACTTTTGGCTTTAGAAATTCATAGTAAATTCAATTCAAGGAAAAAAATCACGAAATTTTGACAAGGTGCCCATCATTTCTATCTTCTTACAGGACTGTAAATTCACATTGCCTTCTACTGTTCCAGAACATATGCGAAATTGCTTAAGTGGTCGACCATGGGTGGTTCTACCATATTGATCATTAAAATCCTTCAAAAATGTAGTCAGAATGATGTTTGTTTAGTAACAGTGGTACTACCATTACGTGAAGGTGAGTAACTTATAAGCTTACTGCCCCAGGAGCTGGCATTAAGCTACTTGGAGGAACTGGGGTGCGCTTTACTTGTACATTGCAAAGTCAATATCGGTAGGATTTCAGAATGGGAGCAACGATCCAATTGGCCCCATGGAAACTCTGAATCACTCACCAAATGCAATGAGCACAAGTGAGAACACACACTGTTGCGCATGCAACGACATGGTCAGGATCCAAAATCCTAGCTTGCCCATGGTCATCAGCTGAATGGATTGTTCATGGCTGTCAGAGGACTCCAATTAAGTTACTACGACTGAGCTTGTGCAACTCCATTCCCTTGCCTTTAATTTTGGACATCCTGCCCATTGTTGTAAACCTTCAATTGCCAAGGAATGGGATTGATTGTTTGTTGAGATAAGAGCTAGCTGTGATTCATTATCATATCAATCCTTCATGACAAGAATTGTAGTGGGGTTCATGTGTGACTCATGGGGCTACTAAGGTGGGTACACCCAAAACCGCCACTTTTTGCTACTGAGCCTAGTTACTACTATTAGACTGGTCAAATTTTCATATATTCTTGTTGGCAAGTGAAAGGAGGTTTCAACGCACCAAAGAATGTGGCATTTGGACATTGTATGCAAAAGTTATTAAGGGTCAAAGTTTGTTTCTGAAAGCACTCCATCCATATAGGTACATAACTGATTTTGAAAATGTACACAACCTGTAGATGGCGCTTTAAGGTCAGGTGCCATTTTGGGGGTGCCTACCTTACAAGATGCACACACCCTAAATCTGAAAAACCAACATGCAATGCACAGCAGGTGCCAAGGCGATTCCAGCCTTGCATTGGGATTGGCGCATTAATAATCTGCCGCACTCAGTGATTTGGCTATGCCTATCTGCGTGTCTGGGCCAGGGAGAGTTGACCCCCTCACTGCCCCAACCAAGGATAATTTAAAAAAAATTCCTCCTACTTTTGTGCCGCGTTTAATGATAATAATCCACCTCTCCTACCTAATTTGGGGGTCTCTGATAGCAAATATGAACTCATAATTTCCAAAAAAAATCTTATGTTGCAAATTAAAAATTCCAGTGTGTGCCCCAGTGGGGCCGTGAGGGGGTCAATTGACCTTGGCCGCATGCCTGTGCGTGTCAACCAGTTGCATTGATCGATGTGCGGCAGGCAGAAGCAAGCAATAGTTAAAGTCACGAAAATTTATACAATATCATAAATTTTTTATTTTCACATAGTTTTGAAATTCTGAGTTGAGAAAAACGGCATTTTGTCTTCCTTAAAACTATAGATGAGTGCATTTTTAACTTTTAGCATTAAATTTTGAAAGCAAGTTTGATTTCTTAGTTCTTACTGCATTTATATATTTTAGAAAGTGTAACAAACACATATAATTTTGTTAAAATGGCAATATTCATACATCATTTTTCCATTCAATTTCTAAGACTGGTGTAGGTTCAAACTCCATAGTTTGAACCACCTTATAAGTGCCAAGTTTGTAGAATAGTGCCATTTTAACAAAATATCTGTTGACATGCCATAAAAGGACTCTGTTTGGTAGGTCCCTTAATTCCAAAAATGATCAAATATTGTGAACACATAGAAAAAAAACCATAAGTACAAACTACCCAAAAAGCATAGACATTTCATAAAATCTATAATTCACAAGGAAGTGAAATTGTCAATTCAAGGCTGTATTTTTGGAGTAAACTGATACTTTGCTAAAATGACAATATTTCACAAACTTGGCACTTTCATCTATAGACATGGTGGTGTAAAATCTATATCGGTCCTTGAAATGAATGGAAAAATGGCATATTTAAAATACCACCATTTTAATCCCTAGAGTTCCAAAGTCCTACAGGAGACTCTTAGAGTTTCGAGTAGGCTTGTGTGATTTCAATTTTTGACATGCTTTTTTGAAACATTTTTTGAAGGTAGGAAGCTAGATTAGCTTAATGGGAATATAATTTTTATTTCAATCAGTGCCTGGGAGCAAAATCTATGCCACCGTAAGTCTCCAAAGCAGTTTGAGGGACAGCCCCCAAAAAATCACAAATAATTTTTTCTTCTAATTTTTTTTTCTCAAATATTATACTTTTGTCTACATCTCAAGCTTTGAATCATTCTATTTGGACTAATGATGAGAAAGTTATAGACAATCTAAGCATCTTCTTTGAAAAAACTTGTTTTCTTCACTTTAAATGCAAATATCTTACAATCTACGTTGTCAAAGTTTTTGAAATTTCTTCCATGCATTCTTATACTAGTCTCATGATTCTATGTTTAGATATGGAAAAAAAAATTCAAGTTTTTTGCTCTTTGCAATAGATATGGCAGTTTTGAGTGGTCTTTGATGGGAAAAAGCCGAAGATAGCACAACATTTTTGGGCTTTTAACTCCTAAAGGCACCAACTATTTGGGTGTCACTAATACTTTCAAGTTAGAGAAAACCTTACCGAGTTACTATTTCTAGTATTTTATATTTTTGAATTTTTTGAATTCAAACAAAAGTAACTTCCAGAGGTAGTAATAAAGTTTGTCCCACTTTTGGATGTTTGTATTCAATGAGAAGAAATCACCTCCTTGGTTGTTGACTTCAACCCCTAAAGGACCAAAGTGCGTTTTTTGGCAACATATAAATTTTGGGCAGCTCACTACGAATGAAATTTTAATTTTTTTTCTTTGAACTCTTAACACAACATTTTTCCGAGGAATAGCTTTAAGGCCCACCAATTTTCATAACTTTTGACTACATTGTCAAAAAGTTATTGAATGATATGTAGTTTTCATTGCTTGGCGGGCAGCTCGGGCAGCAAAAAAACTTCTTTAAAAATCACTTTTTTGAAAAATAAAAATTTGAAATCACTTTTTTGGATTTCAATATACATGGAAAACTTTGAACCATTCCTTTTTTTATTAATGAAATGAAAGTTATAAGGAGTTTTAGTTGTGGGTAGTTTACAAGTAGTTATGAAATCTCTATTCTAAAATGAACTTTGAAGCCCTTTATTTAATTATTTTACTCAATTTCTAATATCTTTGAAAAAAAACAAAAAATATTAGGTTTAGATTGTTTATTACAACATTACAACCATTGGGATTGGCATTTTTCAATTCCATAAATAAATGGTTTACAATTTAGTATTTTGAATCATTCTTTACTTCTTTCTATTTACTAATTGTTTCCTATATGTTGTACAATTCCAAATGATCTAAAAATTTTCATGCATATAGCCAACTTGCCTTGAAGAATTAATCCAAAGAGTTACAATCATTTTGGAAATTTGTCATAAAGATCTGACCTTGTGAAATATGATTGCAAATATGAATTCAGAATTTACAAATTTTATCATATGTAGCAAATAAAAAATTCCAGTGTTTAGTGTTTTCTGGAGGGGTAGACACGGGGCAATACATGGGTCAATCCTCCCTGGCCGCGTTACCCCCAGTATTATATTTCGGGGTGTAACTTGCCCCTCCCCAATATAATACCGGGGGGTAACGCCCTCGCGTTCTCGCTGTGTGCTTGCATGCCTGTAGAGACATCTTCCGCCATCTAATTAAGCTTGAAGTCTTGGACAGTCTATCTGGAAAAATTGAGAACGTAACTCTCTCCTGTAACTCTCTCACTGCAGGATAATTACTGTGTGGTACTCCTGAGTGCGTAATTTGTTACCCTGCCACCGCTCTTCTCATGGGGATCAGTCTACTTGGAATCAGTCGAGCGTGCATTTCATGGGGAGGATTAGGTTAAGCTCACATGATGCATGCAAAATTGCAGACCAGTGAAAACCACGAAGCGAGGTTCACATGGGGAGCTAAATTTAGGAGATATCATCATGTCTTAACTTTGCAACCTAAGTATGTCCGCATCATCTGCTGCATGATTCTCTGCACGACATCGACATGCCGGCTCATTCCGCTTTGTGCCCAAAAGAAAGAAAAAATCAAAACCTATCCATTCACGGCTGGATCGATCAGGTGCTTCCGGGCTCCGGAGTTGGAGATAAGGAACCAAGGGCATCGCCACCGCCACCTCGATCGATATCTCTGCAATACTGCACTGGAAGGGACGGGGCGAACCGTCCAATAAAACGTTCACCAAAGTCCTATATAACGATCTGTCGAAACTCAGGTCGGCATGTGATCCTGATTTTAGTCCATCGCCTTGAGCTGTATCAGTCTCACTGATCTCCAGGGTTTTACACTGCAGACTGAGGTAAGCCTTTGAATTGATCACGCTCCCCAGCAGGTTTTACTTCTAGCTGACTTACATTACTGATTGATATTTGATTTATATATAGCTGACAGTCTGTTTTTCTGAATCGAAATTGAGATCCGTCCTGTACTTCCGCGCCTTCCGTTGAAGTTCTGAAATTTTTGATCCTTGTGCAAGCTTATATTAGTGGTAGTCACAGCTTGTTCACCGTGGTGGTGAACAATGAACAATGAACAATGGAAAGTGCTTTGAGGGGCCAATGAGAAGTGACGAATATTGAACAAGCCGTGACCACCCTTTTTGATCAAATGTTGAGAATGAACAATGGAGGATGGATAATGGCGAGATGGACGGATGTAATTGAAAGTTAAGAGAACAAAGGAATAATCTTAGCGGAACATTGATTGTTCACTCCCAACATCCACCTCCGGAGGTGGATGTTGGGAGTGAACAATCAATGTTCCGCTATGAATATTCCGTCGAAAGCAAGCCAACCCTACGCCGCCACCACTTCAATGTTCATTGTTCACCATCACGGTGAACAAGCTGTGACTACCACTATTACCACATCACTGATTAGTTGTCAATTCATCTGCGCTCAATTTCCGTCTGTATTTCTGAAATTTTGAGACTTGTGCTACCCTTTTGTACAGTAGCTAAATAGTGTCGGTAGCAACAGGGACTAATGAATTTCGTTTCATATTCCGATTCACTGTTTGACCGAAATTTTGAGACTTCTGCATTTCTTCAAGCAGAATATATACGTACCTCGGCATTGTTGCTAGAACTGTATCACACTATTCATTGATTATAATTTGGTGAAACTAAGTTCATCGATTTTCTGAATGCTTTTCTGAAACTTTGAGATGTGCGAACGAAATTAACCTCCTTTGATCTGGAATGACAGGCAACTTGTTACTGATTACTTGAATTAGCTGTATATAAGAGTCGTCCTGCGTCTGTTTTTCTGAATATTTGAGACTAGTTTGTGTGATTCTACAGGCCCCCGCAGCTCTTTCAACATGGCGCCCACCTCCAAGGCCTTCGTCACCGTCCTCTTCCTGTCGCTGGCGCTCTGCCAGATTACCGCAGCGGAGCCCAGCTTGAAGGACGACAGCTTGGCGGAGAAAATTGTGCAGGCGAGCAGGCAAGTCACCACCCTGTCGGAAAACCTCCGAGGGCTGACCGGGACGATCACCGTGCTCACTGTGGGCCGGATTGGGCCCAGAATTCCACAGGGGTTCGCTGAAATCACCTCCAGGATCTCTGAAGTGACCATCGCCATATCGAGCGCCACTAATAATATTAACGACCACGCCTCCCCTCTCAGTGACGATGACGCCAAGCGCGTCGTGTCAACTCTCACTTTCTTCGTCAAGGTCAGCGTCGATTTCGTATATTTCAATTTCCACTGGGGTACTGCATGTACCGCCCATGTCTATTACTTTTGCTATTTGTGTAGCAGTGCACAAATTCTGGCGGGTTAAACCCTGGAACGCTGCTGCGGACACTAAGTGTCCGTTTGGATGACTTCACCTAAGACTGTATGATGGAAAAAATGATGCTATTTCAGCCAATTTTTTTGTTGGAAGGTGCTTGAGTATATTTTTAGTGAATAGTATTGCAATTTTTTTCATTATGGTATTATTGACTTTTCTAAAGAAGAAGATGCTTAATCCATGGATCACCCATGTAGTGTATTGAGGCCATTTCTTGCTCTTTACTCTTGATGTGAATTTTAGCCATCAAAATGATATATTTTGAATTTGAATCCAACTAATGAAATGAAGCTTATCAAGTGCAGTTTCTACTCCAACTGAAATTTTTGAAGAATTCATAAATTTCAATATTTAATAACAGTATGAACTTTGTTGGTTCTCTAATTTCAGAGTGACACAGTAAAATTTGGTTTATACCATGATGTAATACACTATGATATACATCTATGGTGAAAATTTCTTAAAAAATTCAAATTTTTTTGAAAATTTCATTAGTTCTTCATCTGTGAAAAGTAAAAATGAAAATTTCCATTTGTATCTAGTTGCAAAATGGAAGCAAACAGAGTGACGGACAGTGAGGCTTGAAGTCAGTGGTCGTGGCCCCGTCCTTCCAAGGTTAAATTTGACATCAAATTTTCATTGACTCCTAGTCAGATAGATTTCTGTAGCCTGAGCAATATTCAATTTGTCAAAATCTGATGGTATTTAGGATTGTACGTAATGATTACATATGTATGGGTGGAGTCCATTGATTCCACTGTTGCAAGGTGACTTCATTATAGAACATTGTTGTGTGGCTGAACTCCAGGTGCATCAGCAGTTGCTTAGCACGGTGATCGGCAAGCAGGGGCTCTTCGCTCTCACCCCGTTAGTCGGGCCCATTCGCCTGTCGCTTGTGCAACTGGAGATTGTCGTGGACTCCTTCGCACTGGCACTGATCGATCTGATTCCCACGCAAGAACAAGCTGCCAAACAGCAATTCGACAGTCTCGCAGTCACATTCAAAGCCGCCATCCAGGCCTACGAGACACCCCTCTCGCACGGAGATTCCCAGTGGAAAGCATCCAGGTCAGCAACATTAATGCTCAGTTAGTTTCTCCCCAAATCATCTACACTTTTATTGCAAAATATTCATCGATAAACTGTGTTAATTTTGGCAAATGTGTGGCCCATGCTCACGGTTTTCTTAATTAGCGAACCGAACAGAGTTCCAAGCACTACTAACATTCTTGAACTTCAAGGCAGGGGCGCTTCCCATGAATCAAAGACTCCTCTCACTGTTGAAAGTCTTTCTCTCAAAGTGGGGTGTGAATTGTGGGACATTGTAACGCGTACTTTTCTTGTTATTTAAATAGACACAGTTTTCTTAGCAAATTCTACAGAGCTCCAAGAACATAACATTCTTGAACTTGAAGGCAGGGGACGCTTTGCTTCCTACAAATCTCAAAATCTGGAATCAAGGGTGGCCGTGATTTATAGGCCACTGCAACACGAATTTCTCTTGATTCAGTGACACTTACTAAAGAATGCTACAAATTTATTTTTGTTCTAGCTAGCGACATCGATTAGGCTAACCTTCTTTTCACGAAATGCATGGTTTTCTGTTGCAGGCGGCGTTCAAGGACATCACCAAGCTGTCCGACGACCTCCGCTTAGAGACATTGAAGATCAACGTCGTGAACGCTCCTCTGACGGGCTACAAAGTCGCCCTGGGATTCTCCGGCATTGTCGAGAAGGTGAACCAAGTGATCGCCCAGTTGGCTGGTGTGAACGGTGGCATTTCCCCACTCAGCGACGACGATGCGAAGCTCGTGGTGAAGTCTCTAACGACGTTTGTGCAAGTGCACCAGGCGTTGTTGAACGTGGTGATTGGCAAGCACGGCGTTATCACGCTGGTGCCCTACTTTGAACCCATCCGACTGTCGCTGGTGTCGTTGGAGGCGACGGTGGATACGTTTGCGTTCTACTTGATTGGACTCATCCCCACGCAGAATTCCGCCGCAGACACTCAGTTCAGAAGCCTCGGGATCACCGTGAAGCTAGCGGAAGACACTTACTCCACCCCTTTGACAGCTTCTCTGTAGATATGAGATAGATGACCAGAGAATATCGATATGTCTACGTATCCAGTCTATCTAACATTGATAT
The DNA here is from genome assembly GCA_951230915.1 of Antitrichia curtipendula. Classification (NCBI taxonomy): domain Eukaryota; kingdom Viridiplantae; phylum Streptophyta; class Bryopsida; order Hypnales; family Leucodontaceae; genus Antitrichia; species Antitrichia curtipendula. The sequence goes on along the minus strand of OX579634.1, from coordinate 34,367,171 downwards.
GTCTGGATATGACATGATCTAGATAATATTGATGTGTCAACAGAGTGTGAAGATAACATATATTGATATGTCTGGATTTGACGTCCTAGATCGTATGTTTGTATGTCCGTATAGGTTTTGAACAAAGTGAGATTGTATGTACGTACTGTAGATGCTTGTGACTGCGGAGTTTCGGATAAGGCCGGACCTTGACAGAATGCAGAGCTGTAAGTTCCTGCCTTCCCGGTCCTCTTTTCGTTTTCCGGTGGTTATGGATCGCTCCGTTTGCATGCACCCCAGTGGTCGAGGGCAGGAAACTGATGTCACTGCTCTTTGTTATTGTGTTGTGTCCTTCATATATCCCGGGCGGTACCGCTCCTTCTGAGTTCCGTCCATTTGAATAAAGCAATGGTTTTGGAATGACGGAGAAATGGACACCGTGTCACCGTCTTGTATGCGAATGTAATTGACGTTAATTTGGTTAAGGTCACGATATTCCATACGCCATTTTCAGACCGAGTGGTCTACACCACCTAGAACAAGTAGAGATTTCAGACTGTGCAGTATAAGCTGTGAAAGTGCCAGAGTTGCGGAATGACTGCCATTTAAAAAAAATTCCCCATTATTCCATTACGTTGGCGCGGTTTAGGCTGCTCCACTTGAAACAAAAATCTATACACGTCCTAGTGTGTGACCTGAAATTAGTCCTTTGTGAACATGTATGTCACAATTTTTGGTTTGTTGAATATCGTCAATTTAACGAATTAAATTGAGGTTAACTACTCTAGCCTAGAATTGAAACACCCAACTTCCAAGCGTGTATACCTACCTTGCTGATTTCCTATAATGAAAGCTACCCATGTATATAACTTGATCGACTGCATGCCTTCTAGACTGGAAATAGTGGAATGTTCTGAGTGCCCTAAATGAGTTGAAGTTAAGGTGATGATCAGAAGTCACCAGTTAAGGCTTTTGATGATGAAGACGTGCCGTGATCGATTATATTATATGCTGATTACCGAGAAATCTAGTAAATGTTTGCTTAAGGACGATGAAATTAGTTAGCAAGAAGCAATCAAAATGCATTGTCATTCATTTCATGCCACATTTAACTATTTTTGGACTTTTACATGAATTCTGAACAAAACATTTAAAAATCTTTAAATAATAACATCTGGAGATCTCCATATGTTTGTATAGATCTTCAAATGTTTTGTATTGATCTCCCAATGTTTTACATAGATCTCTTGATGTTTTACATTATCTCCAAATGACCATTTTTTTTCCTATTATTAATTTTGGACCCTTTGAAAGTCCAAAAGTAGTTAAATGCGGCATTTTCCTTGCTTGAATTCAAATATTCAATGAAAGGCATTTGAAATTGACGTGCAACTAAACCACTGGTAAGAGCGTGGGACCATGTAAGCTTACACAATGGGCAATGGGAACATTTTCTGCCAAGGGGATTCAATATGAGCAGACCAGCAGGGCATGGAGTGCCTTATTAGGCTCCCAGTTTTCAAATGTAAGGGTACCTTCACACCAACTGCTACGGCACAGCAAAGGGAGGAAAATAAGGAAGCACTTGCAGAGAGGGTTCGCACTGAGGAGGTGCAATAATTCCGAGCCTACGTGTATGCGGTTTGGTAGCATAGAAACATCGGTGCTTACTTCCCGACGGGTCCACCAGATATGTGAAGTACGTCCTTGGCCGCTAGTTTTTTTGTAGCACCAAAATCAGGCATTTCTGCACATTTCAGTCTCTAGGAAGCGTTGTTACGTTAAATGGGATTTGGAGAGCGATTACGCAAAGTGGGTGATGAAGTTTTAAATAAGAGGTTTGCAAATATTAAAATATGAAGAAACGTAGGAAAAAAAGGACATAATCAAAGTTCGTCGGCGAAGTCATGCCATGCACCCATCGCGTGTTTGCGTTCTGGTAATGCAAATTTAAGGAGGGCGGCTACTAAGATGGTGATGAAAGCTTCAAAATGTTGTCCTACACACTTGTAAATCACATCGGCAGCAATTGCGGACGTGTTCGTGCACCACAGATTTAGCGCATCATTCAACTCCAGTGCCGCGATGGTGACTCCTGTCAGATTGTTGCAGTGCTAGCATTGCTTGAAGTAGGTGGCTTCTGTTCGTTGAGGCAACAGCTGTGGTCCACTACCAAAGACGGAAGCATGTCTAATCGTCAAGAAGGAAAATGTGTTGTTGCTCGGACTTCGGGGAAGCGTGCTGGGCAATCAGGTACAACTTCATTCTCACTGTATTCGTTTGTATTGTCATGAAAGTTCAAAGAAACCGTTATGTACAGAATCAGAAGTCATGATCCAGCTGAGCTTGGTCATCCTATGTTCCTGACAATGTCTCTCGCATGACAACTGATTGCTCATCGTCATCATTCGCTTCTGTATGGATGTTGATTAATTCCTTGTGTACAGAGTAAACATAGTCGTCGTGAACATGAACTTTACTTTCCCTTGTGCTTAGCGGCTCCGTTAAAATGCTTGGAAATTATAGAAATGTGCCCAAATTCTTGTGTCCTCATCATATGCTACTCTGTCTTCCGTACTTGCCGGAGCTCAAGAATCAGTCCTACATGTCTTCAGGCACTGCATTGCTACAGTAAAGTCCACAGGTTCTATTCTACTGTGCAAGACTTCTCATGTTGATCGTAGTCTCAGTGATGGGTGAAAAACATGACTCATTCTGCAGTCAAACCTTCTGTTCTTTCTTTCTTAAAAAACTGCAGTCACTGATGTCTGCCGTTCACGTGCAGGATGCTTATCCACGTTGCCGCGTAGTGTCGTGGCTCCATCACATGCCACGTTGGGACTGTCGGAGCCTTCGATGCACACTGCGAACAGTCCCTCAGCGCCAGCTTCAAAAAAAACGCGCAAGGAAAGAGGGCCGAATTGGGAAGCTGCAGAAATCAACGCTCTCATCGATGCAAAGCGGAGAATGTCAACTGAAGAATCACAGTGCAAAGACTCTCGGCAGTTGATGCTCTCTGATTCAACGAAGTGGCAACGAGTGAGCCATGAGGTGATGGGAGCAGCAGCTTCTCCTTGTCATCGAAATGCAGCTGCATGCAAGTCTAAGTGGAATCTCTTGATTCCAGAGTACAAGCGATTGGCTGATTACTTTGCACGGAGCGGCATGAACGAAATTTCTTACTGGAGCATGAGTCGCTCTGAGAAAAAGGCTTAAGGACTGCCAAGGTCCTTCGCACATGAGACTTTCTTCCATATTCACGAGTGGTATCAATCCTGACCAACAATGCAGCCTCCCCATTCTTGAGATCTCATGTCCATTGATGACAACAACTACAACATGATAGTACCTACCAGCGATGACGTGGAAGAGGAACACGAGAATGTGAACTGTGAAGGCAAAGAAGTTGAAGGAGCACGTTTCAGCAGCAACATAGATGAATTCAGCGGTTCCATGCAGAGCACTGATCGTCCATTTCGCAGTTCAACTTCATGGTAATGCCATCTGTGATGCCAGTTGAGTCAACGCAGCTGGGCGGCAAATCCTTCATCCTGGATCCAGCACCAACCGTCATTTTGAGTTCATCCGACACTGGTGATGCAAACCAGAAGCAAAGCATTCAATAGCACATGCATACGCAGACGAAGTGTTTCCGGGCACTCTTTGATTGCTGAAGCCACCCGAGCAACGGGCGATGCCATGTCTACGCAAATGAGGGATATAGCTACAGCAGGACGTGAGATGGAGCGGTCGAAGATTGACATGCAACTCACACTATTCATCAAACAAATGGACTATCAATTGGAGCGAGACCGACGTCTTCACGGCAATGCCCGCACTGCCAATGACAATGCCAAACTTGCTATTGAAAAGCAGGGACAAGTTGTCCAATGCCTAGCAAAGTTGGCAGAGGTCATGAACTCGGGTATACAGCAACGTCTAAAAGTTGGTCCTCCTCAAGCTCGACCCATTCCTCCAGTGCCACTGTATCGGCCAACATGCACGTCAGGAGTGCCATCTGCTAAAGAAAGTCCCGTCATTGCAGATGCCACTGACCCAGAGGCTGTGGAGTTCTGTAACTTGGAGAACTAGAAGCATTGACTCAAGAGAAGACTGAGGTTCCATTTCTAAAGTGTCGACAACAAGGTTCCGATGCTGTTACTATAGAATGCGGAACAGGAAGAGGAGGTCGTCCTGCAAATTTTGTTTTTTGACTTTTCGAACAAAACTCCGCTCCAAGTCTCCGTTATCCAGCTCCGCTATGGTAGACAAAGCTAGCAAAGTACATTATGCTCAGTACCGAAGTAGAATTTTTTTGACGCAATGAAATGTACAATTTACCTCTTTATTAATAAAATGCTCTGTACATATATGTGAACACTGCTGTGAAAAAAAGGTCCACGCCACACTAATCGACCCAGTAGTTGCGGTCGCAGTCCTACAACTAAATGTGAGGCTTCGCCCATGAGAGAAGTGCCATCTAGCATCCGCTATGTACTGCCAATGAAGTTGGTCGCAGCTGTTTCGAACTGGGCCCGAACTACAGTGCACAAGTCGTTCACTGCTTCACCGACATATCTGTGCTCTGAAGATTACAGAAAAGCACCTGCGGAAAGTAATTGTGAACGTCCCAATAGAAGGAAGACTTCAGAGAGCTGCCCTTTGTAGATGCCGTTCATGGAATCCGGCAGAGGAAGTGAGGAAATGGGAGAGTCCATGCGTCTGATGTTTTGGATGTTGCACATAGCAGACAGAAATTTCAGTGTGACGGAAAGAGGAGATCAGATTTTCAAAAAAATGTTCCCATGGAAAGGCTGCGATGAAGGCACAATACCAACGTCATCTGAAATTGGGAAACAAAAATCCCTAAAGAAGAATGAAAAACTTCACAACTTCTACCTAGTACTTTTTTGCTACTAATCTTTACCAGTCTTGAATCATTTTATAGAAAAGGACCATACTCTGTTGGGCGGTAAGAGGACCACTGCAGACGAAGGAAAGCAACATTATTGACTGAAGTACTCACGCACGAAGTATAGAAGACTGCTTACCATCATTAGATGGGAGCAATTTGTTGAAGGGAAAGAAAAACTCCAATATCAGAGCGCTTCTGAATACCGGCGTCCACATCCAAGTCCACCACATCCGCATCGTCCTCTCTCGGAACGGCCTCCGTCACTCTTTGTCTAAAATGCATGGCATCCTCATTGCGCACAATGTCCAACAAACATTCTATATCTTCATGTGACTGGTTGAAGAGTACATTGTGCAAGATTGCACAGCAAATTACAACATCAGGTATTATGGTGACATCCAAGTCACATTTGAGGAGGAGCTCTCGGAAAGTCAGTTTCATAATTCCAAACGCATTCTCCACCACCACACGACCTTTGCTGAGTCTGCGGTTGAAGAGGCGGTGTGACACTGATAGTTGGTTGTCTCGGCAATGTGGAACCATCAGCCACAGCAGAAGAGGGTATCTAGCGTCCGCTATTAAGTACGGTGCAAATCCATTGAAGGACAAGGAGTTGTCCCATAAAGTTCGATGTTGCGCTCGGTGGTACAAGGTGGACCTCCTGAGTACTCTCGAGTCGTTTGTGGATCCAGGCATGCCGACATACAAATCCAGGAAACGTTTGGAACTGTCGACAACGGCTTGGCAATTCATGCTATAACCTCCAGATTTGAAGTAGTAGTAGTCCCGTGCACCATATCGTGGCTTGCTAATTGCAATGTAAATGGCATCCATTGCACCACATACACCAGGGAACTCACAAAGTTGTTGGAAAGTTGTAGCTGTATCCGCAACATGCTCCCCCCAAGGCCAAGTAATTTCATTTCGAAGTGCCACATTGATCATGTAAACTACTTCTCGCAACATTATGGAAATTGTGCTTCTACTGACGGCAAACATTTCGCTGCAGATAAGGAAGCTAGCACCGTGACTCAATTTAAACAAAGTGCATGCCAAGCGCACAGGTACAAGCACAGCCAAACGATAGTTTGTGTCTTGTTTCCGGATGGCTGGAGCTATCAGACTAGCTAAATTGAAAATTGAGCATTTGCTGAAACGAAACATTTCTATCCAGCATCGGTCATCATACTCATGCAACAAAAATTGAGATAACCAGGTGGTGGAATGGGGTTTTACCCAATAGCCTAAATCTTCGTCCAAGTAACTGAAGCTACTCCACAGCCGAAAATGGTTGAGTGCAGCCCGGAAAAACACTTCTGCGTCAACGGAGACAGTGCTAGAGTCCTGGAAATCGACGTTCCACTCTTCTCCGTTGTCCTCTTCGACGCTGGTAGATGCAGCATCCACCAATGCTCGATTACTGTTGAGCAGCATCACAAGCATCAAACAAGCCGTGGACATAATGTCCATTGGGAATTCTAACGTGTCCATTTGTATATTCACAATGACGTGCTCGTCAGCTGCATTTGAACAAAAACTCCGTCAAAGTCCAAAGATTTCGGAACGAAGCAATACTCCTCTCATTTCATACGGGGAAAAACTAGAATTCCAAAAATGTTGCAGAAGCTCCTTGTTGCTGACCTTCAGTACAGTACAACGACGTCGCAGATATGGGTCGACCGCATCGAATGCAAACGTACTGCAAAGAGAACTTACCCTAAATTCAAGAAATGTGAACAGATTTCTTTGCCACAGTTCTTTGGAACATCAAAACAGAGTATGCAGGTGAAAAATAACGCACCTGCCACAACGTCGTTCTTTTGATACAAGCACTATTCGTGTCAAGACAACTGCAGACAACGTACAGATGATCAGCTTGAATCACTACTGCATCATAGAAGTATCACGGGACAGTCAAAATCATTCCATCAAAAACCCGACTTCGACAAAACTACGCAACAGACATACTGCACTTTAAACCCTAACTCACCGGTCTCTTAATCCGCACGGCAAACTAGAACGGGTACCCCGATTTCCAAACTGAATGACGCTAGTGTCAAAAGCAGGAATGAATTTCGCACTCAAAATCAAGGTTTCTTCACCTGCACATTGTTGCGGTAAGTTACGCTTTTCACATATGACTCCACTTCTCGTAACCGCCTTTTCCAGAAGACAAACTGGTGTGCACAGTATTGGGACAGTGCTACGAATGCACGGAATTCCGTCGTCCACTACTCTGCTAAAATCGACCTATGTGAACATCGCGGTCTTCCATGGGTACCATTGTATCTTCCGTTACCGCGCGTCAGGCCCGACCCTTCGTAGACACCAAGTGCCGCAATAGTCAAAGTTGGTTGACTGCTTCATCCCTGTAGCACCGCTCTTTTGCCACAATTGGTGCGAAGGTACCTTAAGTTAAATGTTTTTTTATTGAACTCTGAAAGCTTTCATTAATTGTTAAATGCATCATTTTCTCACCGCAAGGGAGATCAAATTTTCAGCAGATTGTTTTGAAGTGTCTGTCATGCTGCTCCCAATGTGGCTAAAGCTGGTGCTCCGTTGAATCAACCAATTATAAGATTCACTCGACAAGGGTGGACATCTGAATGAACAATTGAATATAATGGCCTTCATTTTGTAATTAATAATGTGTAAAATCCACTAGTATTATTAATTTAACGTACTCAATAGCATTCAACTCCCCTGAAACCTAAAAGTGTGACATATTATCAAAATTGACTTTTAAATATAAAATGATTTTTTTAAATTTCTGAGAAATAAAGGATCCAATTGCAATCAAGACATCTAGTCCCTTAAGTTCTTTGACTATGTTTTCACCTAAACGTTCCAAAACTGCCATTTCTAGTATAAGTACCAAATTTTTCACAAAACTTTTTTTGGCACATGTAACCATATGATCTTGTAGTATATTAACTTAAGAACATGTGCTAAAAATTTCAAAAATTTCCACAGCGTGGTTTGCAAGATATATTATATAAGCATTCAAATTCACTAAAATCATTTTTTGGGATTTACAAAAAATAGGGCAGCTGCACTTTACAAGTTCACTTTTGTGTGGAAAAATGTTCAAAATGGTGGTGCTTCTTTGAATTCTTTTTTCTAGACAAGTTGGTTATATGCTTGAAAATTTTTAGATCATTTGGAATTGTACAACATATAGGAAAAATAGTAAGTAGAAAAATGTAGAGAATGATTCAAAATATAAAATTGTTACAAAATTTAGTTATGGAAATGAAAAATGCCAATCCCAGTGGTTGCAATGTTGTAATAAACAATCAACATCTAATGATTTTATTTTTTTCCAAGAATATTGAAAATTGAATAAAATAATGGACTTCAAAGTTTATTTTAGAATAGAGAATCCATAATTGCCCGCAAACTAAAACACCTCATAACTTTTCATTCATTGATCAAAATGGAATGATTCAAAGCTTTTCGTGTATATATAACTCTAAAAAAACAACTTCAAATTTTCGTTTATGAAAAAGTGATTTTTTCAGATCTGCCCGAACTGCCTAGCTGGAGAAAAAGTAACATATTAGGCCATAACTTTTTACTCATATTTCCAAATGTCATGAGATTTAGTGCATATGAAAGATACTCGTAGTCCCCACCTTCTATTAAAATTTCAGCCTTAAATATGCAAATCTCCAATCGCAGGTACTTGCTCAAAATTTCTTTGCTGACCAAAAATGCATGATAGTCCTTTAGGGTCTAGAATTCTATTTTCTATTTTTGGCATTGGTTTTAAAATTTTAAAATTATAACGTGGACAAAAATTAGTTTTTCAAAACACTACAAAAAATAGTCGATGTTTCTTACAATGACCCTAGAAAGTTAATGATAGGTACAATTTATTGTGTAAGAAGCCCAAGATCTTTACTTGTGATTGGACAAAAGATTGAAATTGAATGTGTGCAATCAAGTTTCGGAGAATTGACCCAACCTCTAGGTGTAAAGCGGCCCCTTACCTTACATTGGAAAATGAAAGTAAAATCCCTGGTCTTCCAACTGGACCCCGCGGTGATGGGCGCGAGGGTTGGAATTGGGACCCTACAGCGGAGATAGGTGCCTCTCAAGCGCCCGACTCCGTCACACTCCTCTATTTCGCTTGCTTGCAACCTCGCAGCTGCGTCTCTCTATTGTTGGTACTCCCATTTCCTCATCCCTCGTACTTCCCTTGCGATACTCCTTTGCACAAATCCTCACATTTAGCTCCTTCATCGTTTGGTGCTGGATTGGCTACCGGAACTTCGGGTGGTGGCAACCTTTTGTTCAACCGATATTGCTCACGGGCGCTTCCGCATTGCGCAATGGGATCCGTGACGGACTTGGGAAGCGAGCAGGTGGTGGAGTCGGGTCACCAGGACGTGGTGCACGACGTGGCCGTGGACTACTACGGCAAGCGCCTGGCGTCCTGCTCCTCCGATCGCCTGATCAAGGTGTTCTCCGTGGGCACCGTGGACGTCCCCGCGTCGGCGCTGGCCACCTTGTCCGGGCACGAGGGACCCGTGTGGCAGGTCGCATGGGCGCATCCCAAGTTCGGCAGCATTCTGGCCTCCTGCTCGTATGACCGCAGGGTCGTCATCTGGAGAGAAGGTGCCGAGAATGAGTGGCAGCAGGATCAGGTTTAGGGTTTTCCCGATCTCCTCATCGGTTGTTTTGATGTTTGTTTCTTTCCGATCCAGAGATTTTGGAACTGATGCTTCTCCTAGGGTTTTGAAAAGTCTTCAGTGGAGAATTAGGATTTGGGGTGATACCTGGGACACACGTTGAGTCTCCATGTCGTATACTCTCTTGAATGAGTTCCCCTAATCCTGCCTCTTTGCAAACATAATGTATTGTGTCATTGCATCGTTTCGTTTGAAGATGAGAAGTGCTGAGGGGGGATTTGGTTTGTTCCAACCACGTTGCATCTGGAGGAGGAAACCCAGCATACTTTACTGTATCTCCAAGCCCTCTTGATCCCAGCATCAAGTTGCTCTTCTAAAACCCTGCGGAGCAGAGTGAGGAGTGATCGTAGGGTTTGTGATTTTTGAGGGACAGACTACTTTAGGCTCTCCTAGGGATTGATCTTTGTGGCCGTCGGTTTTTTAAATATACTTGAAAGGTAGATCTTTAATCTCATCTTTATCCGACACTACAAGACTATGTCATAGAATTTTAAGGCTGAAATTGTAGGCAACTTGATGTCGAGACTTGACTACCCCTTATTCAGATATCTACCCCTTAACCATGAGAGACTCCCATTGATTGCTTCAAAGAGCTGTTCAACTTTTTCTTTTTCTTTTTCTTTTTCCAAAAGCTTGTGATGGTTTCGAGACTTTATGCTTCCGTTTTGGTGCCAATTTTAGTAGTAGCATTTCGGGTGCCATCTATCTTGGATTCGATATACCTTGAGCAATTTGAAAGTGCATAAAGACTCGGCTGGCAATCAACTCTTTTTGATGCCGCTTGTTTTGGAGTCATTTGCCTGAAGCAGTTTGAGAGAACATTAAATTTTGGTTTGCAATCACTTACTTACAAATGGCTCCTTACCATGGCCACAGGTATTCGAAGAGCACGAGACATCAGTAAACAGCATCTGCTGGGCGCCTCAGGAATTCGGGCTGTGCCTCGCGTGTGGATCCTCCGATGGCACCATATCCGTTCTCACAAACAAACCGGACGGGTCCTGGGAGAAGGTGAAGATTGAGCAGGCTCATCCTGTGGGGGTGACTTCGGTGTCCTGGGCACCGGCGAGTGCTCCGGGGTCACTCATTGGAGCCGACCCCGGGTCTGTTCAGAAGCTGGTCTCGGGTGGGTGTGACAATACAGTGAAGGTGTGGAAGTTTATCAACAACAGCTGGAAAATGGATTGCTTTCCTCCTCTTTCCAAGCATACTGACTGGGTGCGGGACGTGGCGTGGGCACCGAATCTGGGGCTCGTGAGGTCCACCATCGCTAGTGCATCTCAGGATGGGACGGTTGTCATCTGGACTCAGGTACTGGGGGTTCGCCATATGCTAATGCTTTTCAGTTGCTCTAGAGTAAGATTGTTGGTAATGCTGAAATCTCTACATTCAGAGAATCCTCTGTGCTCATTCTGGTCTTAGTGGTGTGCATGGTGCTGCGTTTGTTACACTTGAGGAGTTCCCTATCCTTTCTTTCTTGGTTAGATTTTACTTTAGGGACGTGGAGGAGGAAACACAACATACTCTTGAGTTTTGTCCTCCAGACCCGATGCCTTGAAGACACCCCAATCCTGACTTTATGCTGTTGTTTGGAGAGACTCTTATTAATCACAAGTCGGTTGGATCAGAGTGATTACGGTCTGTGATAAGGTTGGAATGGCTGCTAGGACGTGCAGACCATCCTGCTTGGGGTTTAATCCAAATTTATGAAAAAGGGGTCCCTCAGGGGTTTATATATTAACTAATAGTATTGAGATCTACACAAAGATCCTATATACATCGTACAGGACTTAGTCGTTTTCTGTACCTTATAGTACCCTGGGTTTGCACTGGCGGATCTTGTATATTTGTCTTGTCTTCTTTATGCAGAGACTCTGTTCGTCCGTTTCTACCTCTTTGCTTTTTTCACTGACATCTTCCGATCATGAAATTTTGAATCTCAGGCGAAAGATGGGGACCAGTGGCAGCCGTTGACTTTGAATGATTTTAAGACCCCAGTTTGGCGGGTAAGCTGGTCCTTGACAGGAAATATATTAGCTGTATCAGACTCTAGCAACAAGGTGACGTTATGGAAAGAAGAGGTGGATGGAGAGTGGTCACAGGTTACAAATGTGCAATGAGCTTCCACGCTGGTCATAAATTAAGTCTAGTGGCGTGCATAGTGTATAGCATATTTGGTGTAGATAGAGTATTAGAAATCATTCTGAATTCTCTAAAATCTGTTAGAGAGCCGCAGAGAATTTGATTACACATTTGAAACGGTGAAATTTGTGTGGGCTCCGGGCGTGCATGAATTGATCATCTGAAGTTCAAGTCCATTCTTCTGCTCGGAAATGAATTGTCGATCTGGCACTTCAAGTGTTGGTATTGATCCTCGTTTCACTGCTTCTACTGCACTCATTTGTGGCTCAATGGTAACTTGTTTTTAAGCTTGCGGCAGATTTTGGCCTTTCAGTTAGTTTTTTGTCTTTAATTACTCACTCCATCCCGAATCCCGAAATGATTGTCCACTTTGAATGTCGTGCTTTTTGAATGTCGTGCTTTTTAAGGTTAAGGTTGTTTTGAGTATGTCAAAAAATACTTTCTTGTGCCTAATTTTATTTAGGTTGCAATGAACACATGCAATGTTCTTCATTGATTCTAGTGATGTAAAATTTGGAACCTTTCTTAATTATATTCTCCACAATATGGTCAATTAAATTGGCTCAAAAAAATAAACAATTGTGGACAATCATTTTGGGATGGAGGGAATAGTACTTTATAGGTTGAAGATGTTGCCAAATGTTGTTTATAGGGTGTTCTTTTGAAATAAGTAGGGACTTGTTAAAAATGTCTTTTTAAAAGGCCCTCTTATGCAAAAATGTAGCTATCAATAGGTAAACTTTCGGAGATGTATGTCATTTGAATTTCAAGTTTATACCGAGTTCCTTCACTCTAGAATGTCGCAACCCCTGTAACCAAGGTAGTGATTAAAATACTCCAATTATTAAACTAATATGTTGCGTTTTTGGTTTCTATTGTTAATATGACTAACGAAGTCACCAAAATACTCCAATTATTGAACCAATAGGTGCATTCTTAGTTTCTATTGGACCTATAAGGCAATGTCCTTACAAAATCAAACCCTAAAGTCCCAAAGTCCCGATGGGGGACTTTTGGAATTTTGGATAGGCTTGTGTGATCTCAATTTTTGACATGATTTGTTGAAAGTTTTCTAAAGATAGGAAAGCAAATTAGCTTTCTGGGAGTATAATTTTATTTTAATCAATATCTAGGAACAAAAGTTATGCCGCCCTAAGTCCAAAAAGCAACTCAAGGGGTAGCCCCCCAAAAAATCACAAATCTTTTTTTCCCTCAAAGACTATATTTTGTCTACATCTAAAGCTTTGATTCACTCTATTTGGACCAATGATGAGAAATATATAGACAATCTTGTTTTTCGAGCAATCTGAGCATCTTTTTGAAAAAATAATTTAAAGAGTTTATTTTTTAACCCCTAAAGCCCCGAGGCCTTTTCTCCATCAAAACACACTCAAAACTGCCACTTCTATTGCAAAGAGCAAAAAACTATAAAAAATTGTTTTTTTTTGCATATCTAACCGTAGGATCTTATACTAGACTAGTATGAGAATGTGTGCAAGTAATTTCAGAAACTTTGAACAAATAGATTGCAAGATATTTGCATTCAAAGTGAAGAAAACAAGTTTTTTTGCACCTTGCTTGACTAGATTTTTGGGCTTTGAACCTATTTAACTTAAATTTTTTGTATTGTTGATTTTGGTTTTCTAAGTTTATATGTTGAATACTTCAGTTGAAAATCTAGGAAAAAAATTCAAGAAAAAAACACTAAATTTTTATTCATTAAAAAATTGTTAAGTAGAAGTAGGTTCAAGATTGAAGGAATAACTAAATCGTTAATAGCTCTAAGACAAAATTGAAATACCATAATCCCAACGGTGAGATTGTTCTAGCAAGAAATCTTGACCTTGTCTAACAATTTTTTTCTGAAAATTGTAAAAATTGCATTCAAAAATGAATCCTAAAAGTTATTTTTTCAAGAAGATGCTTAGATTGCCCGAAAAACTAAGATTGTCCATAACTTTTTCATTATTAGTCCAAATAGAATGAATCAAAGCTTCAAATGTAGACAAAAAGACATAGATTTTGAAAAAAATATTTAAGAAATTTATTTTGGCTTTCTGTGACTTTTTTGTGCTGCCCGCCAAACTCTATTTTTGGCATAATTTTTTCTCTCGGGCACCAATTGAAATAAAAATTATATATCCACAAAGCTCTCGCAGAACCGCACAACTTCAAAAAATCCCAAAAAAATTCTTTACAAATTGAAGTCACAGAAACCTACCTGGACCCAAATTGTCCTCCGAGGGGACAAACGGGGCTTTAGGGGTTAATGCAATTTTTACAACTTCTAAAAAAAATTTGTTAGATAAAATTTAGTTTTCTTGTTAAAACAATCTCACTGTTGAGATTATTGTGTTTCAACTCCATCTTAAAGCTATTAACAATTTAGTTATCCTTTCAGTCTTGAATCTACTTCTAAATAAGAAAATTTAATGAGTGAAAATTATGTATTCTTTTGTTGAATTTTTTTTTATAGATTCTAAGCTCAATTCTTTCACATAAAAAATTAAAAAATCAAAATCATTAGTGCAAAAAAATTTAGTTAACCCTTTAAGGACAAATTGGTGCTTGTGGAAATCATCCCTTTGGTTACTTTGTAAATCATTTGCTTAAAAAATTAGAGAAGCATTCACTAGAAGTCAAACTTCTATAGAAGACCTCTTTTCAAAACAAAATTTTGAGGATGAATAATTGCACTTCTATCCTACTAGAAGGATGCTCTCTCATCCATCAGACAAAAACATCCTCATCAATGTTTAAGGGTTAAGAAGATTTAAAGCCAAATAATATAGTCGAGCAAGGTGTAAGAAATTTATTTTCTACACTTTTAAATGCAAATATCTTGCAATCTACATAGTCAAAGTTTTTGAAATTCTCCCACACATTCTTATACTAGTCTAGTACAAGATTCTACAATTAGATACGCAAAAATAATAATTCTTAAATTATTGTGCTCTTAGAAATAGAAATGGAAGTTTTGAGTGTTTTTCAATGAAAAAAAGGCATTGGGACTTTAGAAGTTAAGGTAGTAAGGTAGCATGCTCTAAAAGGGGCCATTTACGGGTTGTTATGCCTTTATCATAGGCTTCTGTAGACCGTAAGATTTTTGTTTATTTTTCAGAGAAAGATAAATAGATGCAACATCTAATACAAGTGGTTTCATAATTTTCCAAGCAATATTGAATTAGTTATGATTTTTCAAAGTATTCAACCCTAGACACCTATTTATGATAGTAGGTCTAGCAAAATCAGCACACATGTGGCCTATAAAGGGAGATGGGCAAACCAAGAATAAGCATGGGGATTTACAATAAGTAACAAGCAAGAGTCCTTAAAGCGATCATACTTGTATCCAATCAATTTTCAGGTTTTGCATTCTCCAACTAATAAAAGTGGTTGGCTTGCTAACTTCTTATTTAAATACATAAATGTCCAACTATTACTACAATTAAAAATGAACCCAACCACATGCTTCAACCATCCACATTTAAACCTTAAAGCAATTTTTGACACACTTTAAGTTGCTCCCACTTTATCTTCAACCCATTAAAAGTCTATCACATATTTATTTTAGGATCGCATGAAGTTCATTTTATACCCAATTATAGGGTCCATTTGAAGAGGATGGATGCTCTTAGAACGTACTACTATATACTCTAAAAGCACCTGTCCTCTTCAAATGGACCCTATAAGAAGAAACTGAATGGATATGATTTGATTCTTACATAGACCTATTTATCTATTGATTGAATCAAGAAAAAAATATTCTTTATTGCAAGAGTCAATCATTGACCTTGATTTCCTCAAATCTCTTTAGAAGTTGCAAATGGACACATTTTGGGAGACCTAGGATCACAAACAGGTACCTACAACAGATGTCTTTGAAAATTCATAACTAATTAAAAAATGTGTCAAAAAATATGAAACCACTTTAGTTACATGTGACATCTACTTTTCTTTCTCTGAAAAATGAGTTAAAAATATTTCTGTTCATGCAAACCTATGGGAAAAGGCGGACCAGCCCTTAAATGCTTGCTTTTATAGCATACTACCTCAATCAAGGTGGGGTGTGCTTGCTTTTATAGCATACTACCGTAATCAAGGTGGGGTGGATCCAACTTTATTCTATCTTGGATTGAATTTGAACTATTCTTTGTCTGCATTGAATTTGAAACAATGCAAAATAGAAAATACAATGTAGTAGAATTCAATTTAACAATATAAAAAGAAAAATAATTCATTATCGTTACAGTTTAGCAAGCGCTGCTAGCACAGCATCAGTCTGCTTTGGTTTCCCTACAGAGATTCGAATATAGTTTTGTAGTTCAGCCTTTTCGTAGTGACGAACCATTACTCCCTCCTTGGCGAGGGCCGCCTATACATAGTCCAACAACGTTGCACACGTAAGTAATGACCCAAGGTCCAATTTTTCAGTGTATTGCAAGGGCCATCTTGGTAGCCAGAGAAATATTCTTCACATAAAGAGAAAAAATAAAAAAACAAAAATTACAAGAATAAGAAAAATCAGATATAGTAAAAGTTTAGTTGGTTGGTTACCTTCAGTTGTTTGGCACTCGTGCTTCCAGTTACAGAACATAGGATGAAATTCGCATGGCTTGGGTATGGCTCCAGAAAAGGAATTTCTTTCAGTTTCGCAAACATTCGTTCTCTTTCTTCCACTAATGCATTCTTCACGTTCTGAAGTAGAAGCACAGCCCACCATGAGAACATTTTAAACCTACTTGGGACCACTGGTATACATTGAGACGCACATTACGATTAACTGATGAAGTTCACAAACTGTTACAACTTTGAACGTGAATTTACCTCGAGATAAGTGGGATTGGTAAGAGCTGCACATGCAGCCACTTCAGCAGCCACAGAGACGTTGTAGGGTTGCTTGGCCCGCCATAAGTACTCAATCAAGGCTAATGGAAATGCGCCGTAGCCCACTCTCAGACCTGCTAAGCCTGCTCAATCCCATGTTTCTTTTTCTTGTTAAAGAGAAATATTTTGACAGGAACAGTATTTTGACTCACCAGAGTCTCAGAATTGGCTTGCAACGATGTTGTCATACCTCAACCACCAGTACCAGCAAGTAATGGAATAAAAATAACTCAACCCTAGACGGTCCAAAAAGTGACCGATGGATGACTTTCAAATGAAGAAATGCACCCATTGGTCCAAATTGAATCAATTTGGCAAAGTACCTTGGGTGATAGGACTCGTCCTTTCAGGGTTAAAGAGTATCCTACAGGACTATGATACATCTTTACTAACGCAAAGAATGTCTCACAGGAAATAAAGCAATCTTTCTACATTACAGTGACCGCAATCAACAGGTGCATCGGGTTGTAAAATGAATCCGCTCAAAAGAATTAAAAACTCAGTACCTCATAACGCAAGGCTAGAAATTTACTTCTTTATCGAGTACCTTCTCTACCCAGAAAGCACTTAATAGCATAATATGAGCTGTCAACCCAATTGCAGTAGGTTGGAGATCCAGATGATATTAGAGTACGGCGTGCAATGACTCTTACCAGCACGTTTACTGAAAGTGCGCAGAACTATAAGATTCTCATACTTAGTCACCCATTTTATTCGAGAGGGCTCTTGGGCAAACTCCACGTAGGCCTCGTCCAGGACTACCAAGACGGGCAGCTCCAGTATTGTCTTCAAATCCTCATCCGACACCAAACTACACAAACAGTCGTATCCCTTGTAATTGAAAGACTCATAGAACATAAAGACAGGATACATGTTGACTACAAACGATAATATTGTTTGCAAGCAAGAGGAGATATAGACTAAAATTCTTCTAAGACTCCGATTTCATGCTGAGAAATAAGGAAATTGTGATAGTGCCTATAAACTTGCAATCAATAAACAAGGTAGCCTATTGCATTACTGCACCGTAAACGTAGCTACGACATATCTTATAATTGCTGAGCATCCAGAAGGAAATTACCATCCATCAGGGTTGTTGGGCGAAGTCAAAAAGACTATCTTCGGCTCATCCCGACGCACAGCTTCAGCAATGGCAGGCACATCCAATCCAAATCCTGGCAACCTAGGAACTATGCAATTCACAAAAAAAATATAAGGGAATATCAATTCTTTGAAGGCCATGACATGCTGGTAAGAGGAAGTAAAAATTACAGTTACAAGCTCCACTGTGGATATTAATCGAACAACAGTCACCTAAAATTCGATAAGTATATATGTTGTGACAATTGCAATTAAACAAAAGGAGCTCAGATGTGAATACAGGGAGAAACGAAGACCAAAAGAGCACCTTTGATCACTGAGGCCCCATTCACAGCAGCATCAAATGCATACATGGTGAATGTAGGTGGACAGTCCAGTATCTTGTCACCAGTATCTAGTGTACACCTATTCACAAACATGTCACAAGTCCAAGGAACTGCATGAGGTAGACTTCAAGGAACTTCATAAAGCCTTCCTCCATCTTAAGACTGACACTCCAAGATAGAAAGAGGATGTAATTAAAATAAAAAATGGGTCTAATGAAAGTGCTGCTAAGTCAATCTATGTGTAGAGCTCATCCACATGTTTACCTCATAATCAGGTCAATAAGCTCATCTGCACCACAACCGACCAAAATGTGTTCAGCTCCGATTCCTGTATCCTCGGCCAATGCAGCTCTCAACCTGCGACTTTCTGGGTCAGGATATATGTTAGGGAACTGCATGCTGCCCAATGCTTCCAAAACCTGCCAAAACCCACATGATGCACATTAACCCTTAAACGCTCCGACGTCCATGTTCTGGACAATGAACCGAGGGCTTGCAGGCTCTGTTTCGTCCAACCAACTTCTCATTCATCCAGTGTAATACTTGAATGTTGGAAAGACAACCTTCCTTAATGACCAATTTCATGAAATTGCAGTAAATGATATTTTTGTACAAAGATACAGTATAAGCTAAAATGTGCCAAAATTCGAAAAAGGATCGAGACGTTTAAGGTTTAAGCAAATATGATGATAATCAAGACACAGTAGAGAGCGTAGCTTAAATGATGACACAAATAAAAAATATCACAGTTTACAAAATTCTCTAAGCTATGAGCAATGGTCCTTTTACCAAAAAAAACAAGAGAACTGCTCAGTCATAATACACAGAAATTACGAAACATACTAGTTAAGATGGAGACATACCTCAGGAGGTGGTCCATAAGGATTCTCATTGGCATCTAACTTCACAATATCTTCGGGAAGCCTGCCTAGTCTAGCCGACAATATCTGCACATAACTGGTGAGCATTAGAATAAAACCAGACAAAATTACTCTCGATCACAATTCACGTGGCAGCTAATTTCCATTGAGCTAGTGAGATTCCTCATACATTCCTGGACAAGTGCATGGCAAAATTGTCGCTCTTGGCATTGAGCACATAATTACCAAGAGCGAGAAGGTCATGGGAAAAAAATGAGGTGAAGTACTGCTCAGCGTATGTTCTAAAGAGAGAATGTACACGGGGTGAGCAATTCTGAAGCTACCAGAGCAGCACTCTTCCCGAACAATGCAACGACAGTAACAAAAGCAGACATACTTAGAGAGTGGGATACCTCAAAAGGCTCGATGGGAGTATAAGGTGCAAGAGTCCGTAGGTGAGGGCGAATGAAGGAGACCCCCTTGATAGCCACCGGAGCATCTGCGGACGCTGAAACCCTACTCATCGAAGGCGCAAGCGGCTTGGCTGCTGCAGCAGGAGTTCCCAAGAGGGCACCCGCCCCTGCTGCCAGTGGAGTTGCCGCCCGCAGCGACATCAAGCTCCCTCTAAGAAGAGCACCTCGATTTTGAAACTAATACAGGGAAGCAGAACCCCTAAACTCACCACTAGAAAAATCACAATCAATGTCTCAACCAAAACTCTCCAAGAAAACCACACCAATTAGAAATGAGACGAAGATTCCAGCAACCATTTGATATAATTAATAAATAAAAACAATGCTCTTGTAAAAGCATAGCGTGGTGATCTCCACGGCTCAAATAGAAATCACAAAAACAGGGAATGCGAGCTTCAACCAGCATTGCAAGTGCGTGACATCAAACCCACCGATTGGAACGCTCGAATTTGAGGAAGATGAAGAACCAGAAAGACAAAGAAATCTAATTGGAAGTGCGAGGTGACGCGAAGGATTGTCACAGATTGCACTCTCGGCTTGGAGTCTGCATTCTCAAATTCTTTGCAGATCGATCCGCTCTAGGGTTTAGGGTTTAGGGTTTAGGGTAGGGCTCAATTTCCGAAACGTGCGTTTCAAGGAGATTATGAGGAAAATGTCACATCTTGGTCCACTGATTTGTCCCGTTACAGCGACGAACTAAACTCAAGTATGGATTTCAAACTTTTTCATTCAAACAACCATATCTTATACATCAATGGGCAAAGTCCAAAAGTAGATATATATATTGAAGTTGTACTATGCAATATAAACACATTACATTACAATGGAAGTTTGAAGGAAAAAAGTAGTTGTGGTTTAAAAGAAAATTAATTTTAAAGTAAAGGTCGATTTATACTTGGGGCCGGATTGAAGGCCGGCTGGAACTCTTCAAGTTTGAGCCAATAGAATTGCTCCATTTCTCCAAATCCAGCCCAAGAGCTTTATACTAGGGCCGGATGGAAGCAACCACTCATCCTACGTGTCGCCTTAGGTGGCATGATTTTAGCGCCAAACCATCCGGCCCCAAGGGAGCAATCGGGACGAGGTTTTGGGTGGCCCAATTTCTCATCTTGGGCTGGACTGGGGCCGGATTGGACTCCTCCATTGGATCACATAAATCTCCACCGTCAATTAAAAGAATTTGATTTTGATTTTTTTTAAGTCCTTTCATCTCTGTGCTTTCATTTCAGTGGACTCCCTGTATGTGTGTTTCTTTGTGCCGCTTGTCTATGTGTCTATCTGTGCCGAGGCATTGCTTGCCACTACGTCTTTCGGGTTTTTCTCTCAATGTCGATGACAGTTTGTTTCAATTTTATTTGGTTGCATTTGCTTCATTTCTTTAGCAAATCTTTTCTACAAGCGTTTTAGGGATTGCAGAACCATCACCATCTTGAGTTGAGGAAGCAAAAACACTTCTTTCATTTGTGAGGTTTAGGTTGTTATCTCAATCTCCTCAGCTTTGAGCTTCTTCATAATTGTTGTTGTAGCTTGTTGTAGCAATTTGGTACAGATGGAGAATTTGCATAGTGTGACTCTTTTGAAAATCTTACCTTCAATTTTGGTGAGGAAAAAGATCTTGAGAAAAAAAAGGGTGATGAGGACTGTGAAATATTTGCAGTGGAACCAAAAATCATGATTGTAATTTTATAAATAATTACTTTTAGAATTTTATTTAAGCAAAGAAAATGAATCTTGACAAGTTTTGTTTCTACTCCATTTGAAAAATGTCAAAAATGTCAAAAATTGAAATATTTAATGGAATTGAAGGATCCATGTATTAAAATCCAATGTTTTTATTTTTTTTCAAAAATATTGAAAATTGAGTTAAATAAAGGATCTCAAAGTTTATCTTAGAGTAGAGATTCCATAACTACCCTCAAACTAAAACTCCTCATAACTTTCATCTCATTAACCCTTTAACGACCAGGTCGATGACAGGTTACGAGAAAGTGTCAAACTGACGCAATTTAATTAGAGCAAGCCCCCCAAGCTACGGAGAGACGGTGACTGGGCCTGTGAGGCCAACTTCAGAGTAGAAATTGCTTTGAGTTTTAAAATCAAATTGTGATGATTTTAAAAATTGCTAAGTTCTAAAAAATCTCAACCTTTACCATGGCTAAAAAAATTTAACTTCAAACGCATGGAAGTGTTTCTTTCCATTGAGTCCGAAGCAGTAGAGGATGAAGATAGCAAACTTGCTTTGCTAGCTTCGGGAAGAGAATCTCTCTATATACACATGGGGGTGGTAGTAGGAGGAACAACCCATGTGGGATAAGTCACTTAGAATGAGAAGGAACTTCACCATGAATGAATAGTGAAGCTCCTTCTCATTCTAAGTGACTTATCCCACATGGGTTGTTCCTCCTACTACCACCCCCATGTGTATATAGAGAGATTTTCTTCCCTCGTAAGACATTCAACTCCTATTGAGATTATCTTTGATGCATACTGCTAAAGCTTTTGGATCTTTCATTGATTAAATGTAAATTTTACAAGGAGACCATGCTAGAATATTAAATGTAAAAAATTTTACATTTAATTCATTCAGTGTGCAATGAGGTAGAGGAAAAGGAGGCCGGTCGCAGCCATCATAACCACAAGCCAAGCCCCCACTTGACGTCCCTATTTGGGGAGTCAGCTGTGGGCTTGCTCTTAATAGCCAGTCTGCTATTGATGAAAATCTGTCAGTTTGAGTAATCAATCATCAACCTCGTCGTTAAAGGGTTAATCAAAATGGAATGATTCAAAGCTTCTCACGTATATATAAATCTAAAGAATCAATTTCAAATTTTTATTTTAAAAAATAAATGATTTTTAAAGAAGTTTTTTCAGTTGTCCGGGTTGCTTGCCGACCAATGAAAATGACATATCATGCAATAACTTTTTAACCACATAGTCAAAAGTTGTGAAAACTATTGGGCCTTAAAGCTACTCCTCGGACACATCTTGTGTGAAAATTTCAAAGAATTAAAAAAAAATTCTAGCCATAGTGAACTGCCCAAAATTGTTATGTTGTCAAAAAACAATGTTTAGTCCTTTATGATTAAGGTGAACTAACCTATTACCGCCATTGCTATCATTTTGACCTCCTATAGGTATAGAATATAGTAGAACCACCCATTGTCAACCACTTAACCCCTAAAAGTCCATTGTCAACCACTTAACCCCTAAAAGTCCATTGTCAACCACTTAACCCCTAAAACTCCATTGTCAACCACTTAACCCCTAAAAGTCCATTGTCAACCACTTGTCCCTTCGGGGGACAAATGCATTTTTGGGCAGGTACCTACGGGCTGCAATTTTCTCCTGATTTTTTGAAACTTTTTTTGGAGGTAGAAAAGTTGATTAGCTACGTGGGAATATAATTTTTTTCACAACCGGTGCCCGATAACAAAAGTTATGACCAAATAAGCTCAAAACAGGGGACGGGGGGCAGCGCGGGCAGCAAAAAAAAATTGCACTTTTTTAATTTTAATATTTTTTTTAATATTTTTCTCATAGATTATATTTTTTTCTATCTGGAAAGCTTTGATTCATTTCATTTGGATTTGTTATGAGGAAGTTATGGACATTCTTGTTTTACGGGCAATTAGAGCATCTTTTTGAAAAAATAACTTGTAGGTTTCATTTCTAAATGCAATTTTTCAAATTTTTCAATTTTTTTTTTTTGCATGGTTTAATTTACTTGCTAGAACAATCTCATCATAGGGATTAGTGCATTTTAATTCCATCTAAAATATATGAATACTTTAGATTTTCCTTCTATCTCGTACCTACTTCTCCTTAACAATTTTTTTAATAATGAAAATTATGGTTTTTTTATTTTATTTTATTTAATTAGACTTTCACTCAATTCTCCACTATAAAGACTTAAAGCTCAAAACTCTGTAGTGCAAAAATTTTAAGTAAAAAATGTTCAAAGTCAAAAAATCCAGTCCCACAATGTGCTGAAAATTTTGTTTTTTTCACTTTAAACGTAGATATCTTGCAATCTGTGCGGTCAAGAATTCTGAAATTTTTTCCACACATTCTCATACTAGTTAGGTGTAAGATCCTACGGTTAGATGTGCAAAAAAAAACATTTTAAATTTTTTTTTCAATCTTTGCTAAAAAAAGTGGCAGTATTAGGTGTTTTTTGGCAGAAAAAAAGCCTTGAGCCTCTAGGGGTTAAGCAATCTGTGCATGTTTTGGAGTAGTATAAGGTATTTAAATTTTTTGTCATGTAGGAAGATAAAAATCTAGGGGATTTGTAATTTTATACCTTGAATTGAAATTATTATGAATTTCGAAAGCCGACAGCTAGTCCAAACCTATAGCTTACATGTAGAGTCTTTCAATGCTGATCATTCAAAAACTATTTTCTGCTCACCGCTTTGGGACATGTGTCATGACTCGATTAGTCTTAACTTTGAAAAGGAGAGAAAAAACACATTCAAAACTTTGGTTGAAAATTTATTGCAGCCTTGGTTGAAAATAGTACACCCTACAGGTTTGGGATGGGTCCCTGGTCGACAAGACGACAATGGGTGGTTCTACCATACATTTTAGATGGGAAGATTCGTTGGTTCACCTTAAATAACGAGACTGAGGTTTCCACTGGAATGTGAACCTGACGTGCAACAGAAGTTAAGTTTATGTTGACATCCCTGAGCAGTCCAGAATGATGCCATCTGAATACAAAAGACTACCGGCACAAGAAACTCTGGCTGCATGCAACCCTATTTATTTTATTAGTGAGGGTGCCATATTATTATCACCAAAAAAAAAACTTTCTTTTAAATTTATTCAAAACACTGATAATAGAAAGTGTGGCTTTGGCAAATTAGTGTCACAAACTCACAGTCATGCTCTTATAGAATAAATCAGATTTCATATATACTTATTCTGTGAATATCACATGAGTTATCACCCAAATATTGCAAAACATTACATAAGCTTGTTCAATTAGTGCACCTAGCCAACAATGATAACACTATCTTGCATTATTTTGGGAAGTGTGCAATCTAATATAGACTAGTGTGCCCTATACTGTTCCGGTAGCCAAATAAAGTAAAAGTAATTTTCTAATTTTCTAATTTACAAAAACTTTGAAATTCAATATATTTTATGCACAAAGGAGTGCCAATGGCTTTGTTGAGGTGTGAGAGTTTGTGTTCTTGATAAGAATAGAAAGCTCTATGCACAACAGAGTGCAAGGGCTTTGTTTCATGGCATTTGAACATGCAGTTTGAAAGATATTTTTTTTCCAAAGTAAAAGATAATTTAATTTATAAAAACTATGAAATTCAATCATTTTCACACTTTAAATCCAAATGCTACAAAATAAAGTTTGTGCACCCCTCCATGCAAAGAGCTTCCCAACCATACTAAGAACATTGCCAATGGACTTACAAGTTTTTAGATTTCAATGTATCAAACAAATAAAACAAACAAAACAAAACAAACAATCTAATTTAAGGTATAGACTCTAATGTTCCTTGTGCCGTTGCCACAACCCAAATAAAAGTCAAGATTTGTAAAATTTGTAAATTTGTAAAACCTGTAAAATTCAATATATTTATGCACAAAAGAGTTGGTTTGGGGGAGTTTGGACATGCCATGTGGAAGTTATGTTTTTTTCAAAGTAAAATATAATATAATTTAATTTCTTAAATTAAAAAAATCCATAAATTTCACACCATAGTCCATAGGTCCAAATGCCACAAAATTGGCACAAATAAAAAAATTCTACATGAAAGAATGCTAGGGCTTTGTTTTGTAGCATTTGGACATAGCGGCGTGAAAGTTATGATTTCTCCAAAATAAAAGATAATTCATTTCAATTTTCAAATTCATAAATACTTTGAAATTCAATAACTATCACATTGTAGGTCCAAATGCCACAAAACAAAGTTTGTGCATCCTTTCTTACAAAAAGTTTTTCAACAGTAACGAAAACGCCCCCGGACGCCTTATGGTTTTTTAGATCTCAGCGTATCAAACAAACAATCTATTTTAAGGTATTGAAGTTCTCAAATTATTAGACAAACAAAATGTGTATAATGTGATTTATACTACTTTCATTCTATTTCAAATAGTATGATTGTCTTCCAACCTTTATCTACATTCATCTACTTTCTATCCAATATTGATACTACATAAAACCATCTTCATCCAAATAAGTACGAGGGTCTCACACTAGTGGTAGTCACAGCTTGTTCAAGGTGCGTGTGAACAATGGAGATCTATGTGGTGGCGACGTAGGGTTGGCTTCTTTTTACCGGAATATTCTTAGCGTGATATTGATTGTTCACCTTCAACATCCACCTCCGGAGGTGGATGTTGAAGGTGAACAATCAATATCACGCTAAGAATATTCCTTTGTTCTCTTAACTTTCCCTTTTGAACTCCCACTTTGACCTTTGGACTTCTAATTTCGTCTTCATTTCACCTTTTTGGCTCCTAAAAGGACTCCAAGGTAACTCCATTATCCATTCTCCACATTCTACCTCAAAGAAGGTGGTCATAGCTTCTTCTAAAAATGCGGCTTCTCATTGGCTACTACAAACATGCTCCGCTATTGAATCTCCATTGTTCACATGCACCTTGAACAAGCTGTGACTACCACTACTGTAATTCAAATTCTTACACCATTTTAATTTTGTGTACTAAAATGAGCACCCTAATCCTTAATAATGCAACACTTCTTTTTTTATGCAATATAATAGGCTTTATAATAAGACAATAATTCTAATTTCTAAAAGAACTTGACAAGAAAAAGATTGCAAATCTAGAGTTTCTTAGACAAAATAAATTGTAGCCATAGAATTTTTTTTGGCCAATTTTTCTTTTCACCCCATCTCTACATGAACCAATTTAGAACCTTACACAAAAATCATTAAGCAACAAGTGTGAACACTAGTTACATCCTTGAAGAATTAATAAAATTTGCTTTTTCAATATGGATGGATGTACAACACCTTTCTAAAATTTAGATTGACACTCTTTCCTTTTCTATACAAGTATAAAATAAGTTAGAGAAGAACAATCTTTTTAGAAGGACAATATACAATACTTTATCCATTTCTTATATGGTAAGACCACCTATACCTAATCACTTAAGCTCCTGTGGCGCAGATGGTGAGCAATTGAATGCGATGGAGTTTTTTCCCGTGTAGGACGATAAAAAATACTAAGATTGCGAAATTTTCAGAATTTTTTTTGCAAAACTGAAATTTCTGTGAATTTTGGGAGCCAAAAAGTGTTCTGAACCAATTCCCAATCACTAGAGTCTTCCAATTCCGATCACTCAAGAACTAGCTTCCTACTATCTATTTTCTTGTTATTTTTTGCATACTTTAGGACATATGTCATGATCTTACTAGTTCCAGAGTTAAAAAAGAATAAAAAACACATTACAAGCCTTGATTGGAAATAGGGGCACTACCGGTTGGGAATTGGTCCCTGGTTGGAAATGGGTGGTCTTACTATAGCTTCTAAAGAAAGCTCTTTAAATATTCACTACTTGGTGGACACAATGGGGTCCAAGGAAACTAAAGTTTCTAAAAAAGTAATCTAGTATTCAATGCCATTTTTAAGACCTCCGTGATTTGGGCTCAAAAAATGCAGGCATATTAAAATGAGTGGGCTCAAAAAAGAATTAGAAACCATTGATCTATACTTGTATACTAATTATTGTGAACAATTCACTACAAGAGAAAGGGGTGTATTAAGTATAGTCCCAGAGATCAGATTTTAAGTAATGACCTTTTTAGGAGACTTTTAGTAAGAATTTATTCAAAAGACGTGTCTTTTTAGTAAAATTTTACTAAAAAGACACGTCTTTTGAATAAATTCTTACTAAAAGTCTCCTAAAAAGGTCATTACTTAAAATCTAATCTCTAGGACTATACTTAATACACCCCTTTCTCTTGTAGTGATTGCTTTGGATGCATTGCGTTTTATTGAAGTATTTTTGTACTACTTTTGTAAATTATTAGCAAAAATGGACTTTCACAAAGTAGTCTTTGAAACCAATCA
Source organism: Antitrichia curtipendula (assembly GCA_951230915.1). Lineage (NCBI taxonomy): Eukaryota > Viridiplantae > Streptophyta > Bryopsida > Hypnales > Leucodontaceae > Antitrichia > Antitrichia curtipendula. The sequence continues at coordinate 34,339,736 of OX579634.1, read as the reverse complement.
CACTATTGATAGTGTGAACTATTTTGTCATGTTGTACTAAAAAAACATGTTTTACATAATATGAATATTGCTTCAATGAAAATTTGTGATCTTCATTGCAAAAGTTGCATTTGAATGCATAAATATTTGTCAATTTCAAACCCACTTTTGAATTACCTACATGGGACGAAATCGAATGAAATCTTTCGCATAAGGAACAAAGTACATGGAGGGTATGGGCCAAAAAATTGATAATTTTGCTCAATTAATTTACAAATGTTTACATTTTATTTTGGATGGTACTTTTTTGTACTTTTAATGTGTTACAGAACTAGGCACTTTAGCTTGCTTGCATCCCATGACTATTAAGCTTGGTTTATACCAAATTCAAAGATAAGGGGGTAAAAGTTTAAAAGGTTTTGATTGGATGAAATATAAAAGTTGTTGGAAAATGATTTTATACCATGAAATGATGAAATGAGAGGTTACGAGGTTCCCAAAAGGTCCAGTAATGTAGAGCACACTTTTTTTCTATATGGCAAAAAATTCCTCAAAATTTGAGTCCTTGAAATTATACTCATACCCACCTCAAAGAAGTGGTTTTGATTGAACTTTGGCAGGTTGACGTTGCTGAAAAGTGCTAGTTTTTATTTTCTTTAAATTCTTTTGCCATTTCATGCCCTCTTGGCGGCTTACATCAATCTAAGAATCTCATGGCATCTGAAGGAAGACTTTTCAATGGTAACAAGGAGGCTTTGAGGAGGAGACTTCTCAATTTTTTGCCTCCTTTGTTTTTAGTGTAACCAGGCCATACATGTCAACCCTATAAAGTTGAAATGTCGTGGAGGACTAAAAATGTCCAATGAATGATTTTCAAGAGAAGTATAGAAATGAAATTTAATGCACGGCTAAGGTAGGAATACCAATACTGCGCCTACTTTACAAATGGCGTTGTAGCTATTGGCATGAAGAATGATGTGTTGGCATGGAAACCAAATTTTCTAAGATTGGGCTCTCCTAATAGAATTTTTTAGGGTACCATAATACCATTACAGCATCAGAGAATAGTAATTAGATGCGAATTGCTCAAACCATTTTGCAGCTTACGATATTTTCTAAATGGTAAAAGACTGAGGTGCTTGTTTGAAGTTCAAGGCAGAATGAGGTTGGCTCCACAAAAGAGAGAGTAGCAGCTCTTCAGCACTGGTCCCTCTCCTCCTCACATGCACTCAGTCACAAGCAACTGTTAACAACAATTTCTTTCTAAGTAATGAGTTACACGATTTCTTGTGACCTCAGAAACAATTTATGGTAGCATGAATCGTATTGGGCTTTGATATTCACGTGCCAGATTCACTCAATGTGTATCACAATTGAAGAGAACGTGAAGAAGAAGCATCCGAAAGCTTCATATCACATATTTTAACCAATGTATGACATCCCTACCTCACTCCTTACTCATCTAGGAATCTGATCATTCTTGGCTGACGAGCTACCTGGAGATAGAGCCACCTCTTTGCCATACCCAGAATCAAAATGCAATTTAATAAAAACAAAAACAGTCAACATTCGTTTTACTTCTCAGTGCACATGCCGCCGCTTCCTTGGCCAAGACGGACTCCGAGTCCACCAGCCAACGCGGCGTCACCAAGCTGTCAGTACTCAGTACAGACTCCACTCAACTGTACTCCAGACTCCAGACCCCAGAGGCCCAGACTCGCCTTGGCCGTGGGCCAGGATCAACGCAGCTAATTATGAAACTAGTCTAAAAATGGCCCCCGCATGGCCGCATGCCCCAGATGCTCTCCCAATTTTCCATTTCAGGCAGCGCGGATATCAATGCATGACATAATCATACTAATTCAGGCTGCTGGATCCGGGTTTTTTCCGTATAATTTATTATCGAGGAGCTCAGTCAGGAGCAGACATTTGGAGGAACTGGTCATGCCTTGAGAATCACGCTTCGGTGGTCCGTCCGTTACACTCCCGAGTACAAGAAGGCACGGGGGTCGAGGACGGAAGAAGATTCATTCATATCCATTAGCAATCAGTGGCTACCCCACTCAAAGTTAAACCACTTCCTGGCCTAGCTAGCTGCAGCCGGTAGCCACTCAGCAAAGGCTTGTGAGTTGGGAATGCATGCTGCGACAGGAACTTCCTAGCTATTAAAAAGTAACCCAACGATCGAGTTCAGTAGAAAAGCTAGCTAGCTAAGGTAGCGCTTGTTGCTTGCTTGCTCTTCGGGTTGCGCTTTCGATCTGGTCATCTTGTGAGTGTCGAAGTCTATTTCAGGACTCTGAGCTAGACTGGGTAGACTGGGTGCTTGTCTGTGTGTGTCTGTGTGTCCTGGTGTGTGTAAGTTTGAGTTTGTAGTGGGAGATCATGGGAGGAGAAGTTAGAGAGGATGAGTTTCTGGAGGGGAGTGTGCTGGGGGCGGCGTTCTGGCGATGGTGGAAGCGAGCTTGGGTAGGCGGGGCAGAAGGAGAGGCTCCTGCTGTCAAGCAGGATGAGCAGGCGGCGCTTGCAATTGCAGATGCCGAGGCGTCGATGATTCCAGCACAAGAGTTTGTGTACATTGCTGCTGTGGTGCCACGTCCTCGACGTCCTCGTCGCCCTGCAAAGTCCAAGCCCATCGATATTCCCACGAAGAAGGCTGTGTCGGTACCCGTTTCTGAAGTTGCCGAGGATAAGCGGTACTGGTATCAATAATATCAGCTGGTCTGTACTACACAGACCTTAATTTGTAAAGTTTTTTTGATAGCTAGATCAGAGTGTTCAACTCATACAAATGAAAATCTTATAGGCCAAATTTTTACCTCTGGATGGAGGGACGAGGGCTAGCTAGCTGCTCCCTCTGAGTGTACACCTTTGGTACATGTTCTCTCGATCCAATTACTGAGTGGGTGTATCCCGAGTAAACTCCACCCTTGATTTTATCACTCGGAGTTAGTGGAGATCGACACGAGAGAGCGTTTCAATGGTAGTATTCATCGAATGCTACAACGACATCTTGTACAGTACGTGGGAGTATTTCACCCATTACAGAAGCTTTTGGATAGACGGTAGAGGAGGGTAAATGATTTCAGGAGCCTGCTCAGATGGCAAGGCCGGCTAACCTTTACGAATTCGCTGGTCGGCAATATTGAAAAATTTCCCTTTAGAGCAAGAAAATTTTGTACATTGACGACGTACAGAAATGAAGTGCTTGTGTATGTAAATGTCATTCGGAGTGTGCTGGCATGGATTTGGTAGAGTGCGCGTGATCGCTGGCCCTCGATCGATCATAAATTTGTTGCATAGTCTAGAGATCGAGTGAAGCAAGTGACTAGGACAGTAGGACATGACGTAAGTTACGTGATGAGGCCACGTGATGTCCCACACTCTCACTCAGGGTCTAAAATTAAAGGGGTTACCGAAAGATTATTGATCTGATTGATCTTTGGATTTTGTTCCAATTCAGTTGATGGCAGTGACTGATCGAGCCAGTGTGGTCCTCTATAGTACCGCTCTCCTTCATTGTCCCGTACTCACGTTCATCGTTTGCCAAGCACGTCAATACTGTACCATGATTAACTGTCTTGTGACCTTAATAGCATGATTAACTGTCTTGTAACGTACTTTGTTAAAGCATTAAATTTCTACCTGCTATACATCACCACGTACCGTTCCACAAGATTGTCCTGTAATCGATTCGAATCTGAGTCATGTGCGTACTTCTGACTTGCAACGCAGAGATTACGGTTGATTAATGGGCGTCTGTAGTCTGTACCTGTACAATTGTAAGTTGTACTGTTGTACTAGCAAAAAAAACGCCCTTGTCAACGAGGTGGTGGTGTTTTTCTAGCTATGAGTGTTTTCTGTACAGACATTACATGCAGTGGCAATCTTCATCAGTCATCACCGACCTTTTCTTGAAGATCTAGAATGCACGCAGTGACTGAAATTAAACACGCCGTTGTACGAGTGTGAATGTCACCTTGCAATTAACTCACCACCGACATTGGTAATGTCTGGGAACTCCGTATCATCGATCCCTCAAGATCGATCCTCAGGTGAGCGAAGAAATTATGGAGTTCGTGACTTGTCCGGCATTATCCCAAATGCTTTCTTGCCCAATCTCGGGCATGGATAAGAATGAATCATGCAAACATATTCTTCAATATCTTGCTTAATTAATTTTTGAAGTTCTAGCCAGTCAGTCGTAGTGGGTTTCATCGCTTTCAGGTGCCTGTTCTTCAGACTTTCTTCAATATTTCAAAGGATTATATATCTGAGATCTCCAACGTTTTGTTAGGGGGCAAAAAAGCACCAAAATTTACTCATTGAGTCATTGTCCATGTACTTCAATTTTACTTCAATTTTACTCAATTTTAAAGGGGTAGAAATTTTATTTAGGCATTTGGTTTCATGCCAAAAGCTCACATTACCATGATTGAGTTGGATAAGCACTAGGTTGTAATCAACCTATACTAATCTCATTGTGGTCATACATTCCAAACACTTGAGGCTACCAAAACTTAGCCATTGGATCACAACTTTTTGCCTACCCTAATTTGTACTTCAACGTCTAATACTAAGGCACACCTTGTACGAACATACTAGGAGCCAAGACCTCTTCAAGGTTTGTGGCCCTTTTGAAAGTTTCATTAAAATCACCTATTTCCAACAATATTAACCACTAAAAGCCCCAGACCTTTTGGGGTTTAAAACATCATTACTTTTGAAGTGCTTTAGATCTAAACGTCACTAAGGTACACAAATTTCAACACTACAATCTTGTAGTATATATATATTTGTAGATGATGTGAATCAAATTTGGAATCATTTGGCTATAAATTTATAATGTTTTAGTGTTGAAAAAGGATGTTGAAATTTTACAAGCAACATAGCAGAGGTGAAATTCAATTTCTAAACCTACTCAAATGAAAAAAAATTGAAACTCGAAAGTGCTTCAAAACCAACATAAAAACACATTGGTGAAGAAAAATATCATTCAATTGACTCATTGTGTTTGCAAAATGGCTTTGAAATGTCAAAAAATAGCAAAAAAAGACCAACATCTGGAACTAAAACTCCTTCTACTAAAATGCTCCTCAATCACTTCTAATTTCTTAGATTGATATAAAATTTTAGTCTAGGGGAGGTCACTCTCACTACATTTGGGGTACCCACGTGTGGCGGAGTAATTTTTTGACCCCATATTTACTTTTGAATAAACTACAATTTCATCCTAAAATTTTGAGCTTTGTTTAACAATGACTAAAGGTTTCTATTGACAAAAATTTTAATTCCAAATAACATAAGATATATTCTCTAGAAAGGGTTGAAAAATGAACTAAAATGGCATGTTCTCCAACTAAAATATTTATAGAGCTCACATGAAGATGACTATTGCATTAATATTCAACCAAAATAAACTTTCAATAGAAAGCTATTCTATAGAATTTTTTTTTCATTTTCCAAATTTTTTTTTCTTATATAATATAGAGGAGTGAAAGTTATTTTCAGCTTTACAGTGCATTTTTTTTCTTAAAAAATTTATAATTAATTAATATTAGCATAAAAAAATACCAATAATTCAAAACATAAATTTTTAAAGTAGTGAAGTCTATCCATAATTTTTTTTGGAAAAAAAATTAAATTTTAAGATGTATTATATGTATTACTTTTTCTGCCGCACGTGGGTTGCTAAAACGTGGGGAGTGTCTTCCTCGGGATTTTAGTCATACAAACGCGGCGCAACTTTAAATTTTTATTTATTGAAAGCAAACACCATATGAAGAAGAAACAAGTTGCCGCAGTTCATTGTAGTCCAAAAATGTTGGGATTTTTGCATTTCGAGTTGCTGCCAAACATTCAAAACAACTTGGATTGACATGAAAATTTTACCACAATAGCTAGACTTCAAGTAAATTATAATCCAACAAATTTTATTGAAAACAAACATTGGATGCAGGAGATACAAGCCCATGAAGTTGCAGCAATCAAATGCAATTTGGTGAACTCAAATTGAATCTCTGAACTTTGATTGGCTTACAAAAAATCAGTACATATTGGATTGGTTTGGAAAATTTTCCACAAAATCTTGAAAAAGAAAGAAAATTTTACAATAATTTTTATTAAATTTGTACATTAGATATTAAAGTTATAGCACTTTGAATTAGACTTAAACTATGTGAGGACACTTTTGGTCCTTTGGGGCTTTTAGGGATTAACTAAAAGCAAAAGTTTTTTGTATTGACTAACATATTTTTTACTTTACTTTACTTTACTTTTATTTTCTTCTATTTTGTTTTTCTCAATTTTATTTTAGCATTTATTAAAATAAGAGTTTTTAATTATTACTTTGTGTATCAAGCTATTATAAAATGAACAATCTTCTAATAAAATTTTATATTTTATATTCATTTGCAAGTCATTATCAGATTTTCTTCTTCATACTTCTATTAAGATTGGGTTTGCTTTATTATGTTCATGTTTTTTCTTTTCTATCAATTTGTATGTAAGATATTTAAGTAAGATACATAACCATTAATAATTATTTTGTAGAATAATGTATAATCTTAATATACATCTTATTATAATATTTGCAGAAAGATTGATTTATAAAGAACTAAATGAATAAATAAAAATATCATAATGACCTCTCAGTTGTCAAGAAGAAGAATAATAAGGCAAGTGAAAGCAATTAGAGGTGGTTTTTGGAAAAGCTAAATTGCCTAATGTTCTAAAAACCACCTCTAATTGCTTTCACTTGCCTTATTTTTCTTCGTTTTGACAACTAAGAGGTCATTATGATATTTTTATTTATTCATTTAGTTCTTTATAAATCAATCTTTCTGCAAATATTATAATAAGATGTATATTAAGATTATACATTATTCTACAAAATAATTATTAATGGTTATGTATCTTACTTAAATATCTTACATACAAATTAATAGAAGAAAAATTGATTTTAGGCAGTTCACTGCAAACATAATTTTTATTCTTTTTTTTTAAATTCTTTTATCACAAATCATGTGGACAAGGTTTTTCTTTAAGGCCCAACAAATTTTATAACTTTTGACTATATGGTTAAAAAATTATTGTATGATATATAATTATTTTTTCTATATTGGATAGTTTGTGTAGATTAGGATAAGTAACTTTTTTCATAAAGAAAATTTTGAAATTGTTTTTTTAGATTATTATAAACGTGGAAAACTTTTTATCATTCCATTTTGATTAATGAGTTGAAAGTTATGAGGAGTTTTAGTCTACAAGTAATGAGGAATTTTTTACTCTAAAATAATTGAAATCCTTTATTTTACTCAATTTTCAATATTTTTTGAAAAAAATAAAATCACAAGATGTAGATTGTTTATTATAACATTACAACCATTGGGATTGACATTTTTCAATTCTATAAATAAATTCTTAACAATTTAGTATTTTGAAATTATTTTCTATTTCTTTCTACTTATTATTTTTTTCCTATATATCGTACAATTCCAAATGATCTGAAATTTTTCAAGCAAGTGACCAATTTGCCTTGAAAAATGAATCCAAAGAAACAACACCAACATGGACACTTTTTCTTACAAATGTGATCTTGAGAAATGCAGCTGCCTTGTTTTTTGTAGGGCCCAAAAAAGGATTTTTGTCAATTCAAACGCTAATATCTTGCAATCCTACACAATGGAAATTTTTGAAATTTTTTCCACATGGCTTTCCAAACCAGCATACTACAAGATCCTACAGTTACATGTGTCCATTCCCCCCCCCCCTAAAATTTGGTATTTGTATTAGAAATGGCAGTTTTGGAGCGTTCTTGGTGAAAGCGTAGCTGAGGAACTTTAAAAGAAATTTGAAGATGAAAATGACTTGCAAATGAATATAAAATATAAAATTTTATTAGAAGCGTGTTCTTTTTATACTAGCTTGATACACAAAGTACTAGTAGAAATATTTTTATTTTAACAAATGCTAAAATAAAATTGAAATAAATTAAAATAAAGATAATAAAGAAAATAGAAATATTTCAAAAACATATAATAGTTAATACATAAACTTTTGCTTTTAGTTAACATTGTCAAAAATAGGTGATATACCTCCATGAAACTTTCAAAATCATGGCTATGGGCGCCAAACCTTGAAGAGGTCTTGACTCCTAATATGTTTGTACAAGAGACTAACATAGCGACAAACAAGTGTATTAGGGAGTGTGCCTTAGTGTATTGGACATTGAAGTACATATTAAGGCATGCAAAAAGTTGTCATCCGATGGCTAAGTTTTGGCGCTTTTGATTGGAATGTGAAAAACTTTAGCAAAATTAGACCTATTCATCATGGTTGTCCAAAATTGTCATTAATTCCAAAAAACTTCTATTTGAGGTGAATCTTTTGGACCACGATTTGGATTAATTTGAAAATTCCTAGACCTGCAACAAGCTAGTAGTGAACCTCATCTATGGTAAAATTTCAAGAATCCAACAATATAACGCAAAGAAGGGCCTACCCCAAAGTAAAAAATGGCTTGAAACTATACTCAAGACTTTAAAGGTTACCTCAATTTCATCATATTGGTATGAAAAGAAAGTTCTTCTCAAAAATTCAAGCAATACTTTAGATGACAAGACATCATTTGGGCAATTCACCACCTTCAAGCACTTTTAACATTTATCAGTCATCATCTAAAATATAAACTTTAGAACATTTAAGTAGGGATTATGGGAGGAATTAAAAGTGGAACATCCATAGTGCTACTTTGTGGCACATGGATGATTTCAAGTAAACAATATATGATGGAGAACAACAATTTTTCATCTTTTATTTTTTGGAAGAGTTCTTTGAATGTGTGCACATGGGATGTTGAAGGAATTATCTCAATTAGATATTATTTACTGTTTATTCTATTGAAGAAGATGCTAAAAAAATGGATCACAAAATATGCCTTTTTAATGTATTTTGGCAATTTGTCCTTCTTTGCTCTTGTTCTAAATTTTTGCCATAATCCATGATTTTTTTTCTAGATTTGAGTCTCGATTTGAGTCCAACTAATGGATTGAAGCTTACAAAGCATTGTTTCTACTCCAATTTGAAAATTTGAAGAATTCTTCAAATTGAGTATTTTATTGCAATTTGAACTTTGGATCTACAACCACGGTCTATTAATTTTCTAATTATATAATGATACAAAAATTATTAGTTTACATGATGATGAATTGCACTATATTCTACACCCTAAAGGTAAACTTTCAGATTTCTTAAGCATATTTTGTATTTGATATGAAATTTACAATAATTTCATATTTTCACATGTAGTCTCGTCTCTAAATGTAGAATAAAGTAATTTCCTTTTACAAGTAGTGGCAAAACATAAAGAAAAGAAAGCAAAAGATATTGAGGCTTATACAAGACGGGCACGGTCATGGGCTAAACACATGATCCCTCTAGTGACTAGAAACTGTGAAATTTGCATATTATTTCATAAGCTCTTTAATGGCCGGCCGATCTTCCTCCATTTCCACCCTTAGAAATTGGGATTTCCCACTTATCAACACTCTTGTTGTAAGGTGGATGATGGATCCACAAGCAGTTACCAAGCAATTTATTCTCACCTTTCAGATATCTTAATGATGCCTGAATCCCCACAAATGAACTTTGCTTGTTCCACTGCCTATTAGCCCCTAGTGAAATGCCCGAGGCACCAAATTTTGGTGTTGAGAATTTTATATTTAGTAGTTTCTATTTTTGATTTTTTTGTGAAGTCTAATTTTAGTATCAAAAATCCGATTTTGAAAATGATTGATTATAATTTTTCTATTCTAGATTTTGTGCAAGGCTGTCCATTGCAATCTTGACTTTCCGTAGTATTGAGGGCTCTTGGAAATGAGTCTCAAAATACAATCGATCTTAGAGAAAAAATCACAATTGAAATTCACTTAAAAAAATTATAGAATGGATTTTGAGAAGCCATAAATTGATTGGGTTTATGCTTGTTAGGCCCTTTATCTTCATAATTTTTTGGTGACCAAATTTTTAGATTTGACTTGTGAAGAGAAGATTGAAATCACTTTTGCAATTTTAACGCCCTCATGATCAAACATAACAATCTTTCAATCTATAAGTGATATTGTTGTCTTTTCTTTTCCTCTGTGATCTCTAACATGTTTAGTTTGAATTTCTACGATTACAATTCAGAAAAATTGATACAACTTATCAAAATGTTGGTTTTCTGTTCAATTTAGAGCAAACTCGTAGAAGCTCAAAAAAGGCCTCGGGCATTTTGGGGTTAGGATAAGAGTGAACTCAATTGCTTACGCAGCGCGTGACTACCACCGACATAATTCCGTAATGTTTGGGATCCGGAACGCAGGGTCTGACGCTAATTGATGAAGAAATGGATGTCCAGTGTTCTTCCCAATGGCTTCTGCGGTTCCACTCAATCCTCAACCCAGTTTTCAGCATTGGATAATCATAAATTCGAGGCAATCATGTCCTTCGAAAACCAGATCAGTCAGTCTTTGCAGTTCAAGGACGATGCAATCTAGGAACAGATTCTATCTTTGTAATGAAGTAGAGTTGATTGTTTGAAGGAGTCTACACTGAATAGTGAAATTAGGTTGCCCCACACTAATTTCTCGACATTCTCCACTATATCAATATGTAAAGTTATTTTAGAAGGATGCAATAAAGTAAGAACTATGGCATGGGTTGGTTCACTGTTTCATGGCTCGGAATTAGAGATTGGCATGTGCCTCCATGTGGACAAGCATTAGTCATGAGGTAACTTCTTTGGGGTAAGGCCACCCAATTGTTAAGGCAACCCAATTTCACTATTTAGTGTAGGTTCTTTTTTTCTTTTTTTTGAAACACATGGAAAAATTCAACGAGCCTAGGTTTCAATGAATGCATCCAATAAAACATCAATTCAGGGCATGCAAATTGCAACATTCAACTGCAAAAAGCACTGGTGAGGAGTAGATAGTTAAGTTTGGGTTGAAGCCTTTGATCGAAGAGTGCCAATGTTGTAAATTTCTGTCAATAACGAAATTGACGCCGATGTGGATTTCAATTCAACCATCTGCCCAGCAAACTCTCAATTGCATGCTCGCTCCTGCGAATTGGTTGTCCTTCGAAAATACTAAACCCTTAACCCTAAACCCTCAGTCAAAGTTTGTGGGATAAATAGTTTTCCAAAGGCTATGGCCAATGAATTCTACTTTGGAAATATTTATGATATTTATAAGGAGGATGTTTGACCCTTGTAAACATCCTAATGCAAATCAGTGGCCTATATGCAATAATAAATAAGGGCTATTGTATACCTGCCTAATGCTAGAGATTTGGTGGAATTGGGTTTTATTTATTTATACCCTCAATAAGGTTTTAGTTGCCTAATTACTAGGCTAGATCTTTTTAATTTAAAAGGCCTTGGATGGGATTATTTTTCTCCCCATGAATGATTTGATAAGACCCTTCCTTCTATCCTTCTGTAAACCTTCCTTTGATAAGACCCTTCCTTTTGTTTCTTTTCTTTTCCTTTCCATTTTTTAGTATTCGTACCAAGTTGTGTCATTTGTTCATCATTGGATAGCATACTCATGTTTTAAAATAATCTTGATGTTGTATCGGAGCGATGCATTATGGTTGATTTGATTTTTATATGTGGTCCTAATTTAACTACACCAATAAGATGTAAATTAGGTCTCACCACATAATTGGCTATGTGGGTCTTAGAGGTTAATATGACTAGTCCCATATAATTAATAGTCAAAAAGTGACATGGTTGGGTCATCACATGTCTGTACCATTCCATGTCTATGGATGGTGGCTATGACTTGGAAATTAATCGGGAGTCTATGTGCACATGGTTCTTGTTTGACTATGCGCAATGGACACTTGGACCCATAAACAATTTTTGGAAGGCCTTATGGAATATGAGGGTTTGACTTGATTCTTTTTTTGATATTCAAGGCATGTTTTTTTATCTAAAATTAGGGTTTTTTGGAGCCCAAGTTGTTCCCCTTGGTTCTTTAAGCTATCTTTTCTGGTTCCCAAGGAATAGAAATAGTATAAAGGTTTAGATGTAACCCTATCTTAGCCTCTTACACCTTCATTGTGATTAGTGAGTTGATTATTACAAGGATTTTTAGAGAAGTGGTTGCTTGTGTGAGAAAAGATGGTATCTTCACAAGTTTTATATACTCACAATCTGTTGGACTATGTTTTATTGGTCATCTTTCTTATGTGAAATATTAAGTTGATGGATGATATTCATATGTGATTGCAATGACAAGCTGCTGTGAATTGTAGACACATTACATATGCAACTCTAACTAACTACATGTTTGTTGGATTGTATGGGTGTGGGTGAGGTTCATAGTCTTTTTAGTAAATTCACCTTGACAACTTATTTCAAAGACTATAACAAATAAATTATGGAATTCTAAATCATGTTATATGCTGGTTTCAATTATCAATCCTTATTTTTTATGTCAACAATGTCATCCAATGTAACATCTTGATGATACATTGGATGACATTGTTGACATAAAAAAAAGGTTTTAAAATTCAACATCACCTAAAATCGGTCAACTTAGACATAAAAAAAACTTTGTTCACTTATAGTGATGTAATTCTACCCACTAACACAAGAGCTCATGTTGCACAAGCCTTTGGCTTCTATTCCTATCTTAAACCTTGTCCCAGACATCGACAAGTGCATCTTGAACGTGTCGGTGGGTAATCTTTTTGGATTTGGATATGACTAGTATTACTAAAGCCTACATCTACGTCCTCAATTTCTTGGCCATAATACATACTTTGTTTGGAATTTGTCTTCATGTTTTTCTTGCTAGTAGGGATTAAAAATGCATAGATAAAGGACCTTGAAGAGGTGTCTTGATCCCAAGACGGCTTGCTGAGTGGGACGCTTCTTCACTTGTTAAGTATAAATGCTTCGTCTTAGAAAATTTAATTCAATTTTTTTATAGATGTTTTTTTCAACGCCTTTGAGGTTTGGTTATGAGTGATGTACAAGTGAGTGACCCATGTGGGCTCTCTCAACACCAAGAGGTCTCCCCTACAAGTTCAACTTTTGGACTTATATGTATAAATGTAGCCAATTGCCTATATTGCAGTCATTATCAATTTTTTAATTTTCAAACAATTGTTGTGATTATATTGGAGGGCTGCACACATTATGGTTCCAGCAAGGTCCTCTTGGTGCCAATAAGGTCTTAGAGGAGGTTTACGTGGTACATTTTTTCTTCATTGTAGCTTGTCTAATATTGTCACAGCCTTGAATTATGTCATGCAGTTTTCCAATGACAAGAATAAATACTTTGACATGGGGTTGAATACACAAGAAGCAATAAATCTTATTTTTGTGGATGCTCCTGAAGGTTTCAACGGACTAAATCTTCTCTTTTACACCCATTCTAAGATAAAACCTGTAGGATAAAAAATGGTTGCTGCAATTATTTGACTTTATAGTGGAGTATCTCCACAACCGTAGTCCTATCTTGATCACGTATCTTTCCAGTCGTCAACACAAAGCCAATCTTCTTGTTTGTTACAAAGAATACAGATTCAAAATTGTCCAGTCCTAGTTGGGCATAGATTGTCTTCATCTGATTCCCTTTTTGGCAGCAAGGAGCTATTAGGTTTGGACTTTCTGGTTATCTAATTGTGAAGCAATCATATGTGAAAGAAGATGCATAAGGGCCTCCCTTCTTCTATTTTGAGAATGTAACATGGATGCTAGTGGAAGAGCGGAAGAGAATTCAAATGCATCTATCTAGCATTGAGATTGACTTTGTACATACCATGCATTCCTGAACATGGCATCAATCTCAAGGATACAACCACAACCTTCATGTATAAAAAAGAAAGAAGATTCCAACCATGCACCCTACTAGTTCAAGGAAAAATTAAACAACACAAAAGATCATTGAAACAGACCCTAAACTTCAAACTCACAGTTGTAGAACCCCTATACCTCCACGATCATAGGACAAGTTATTTCTACGGGAATGTACTCTAAACCCTAAACCATTTTCACTTGAATGTGGCTGTTTTTCAATCGTGACTCTAGACCCTTTCTCTTCCTTTCTTTCCCTAATTCTTCATCCATTTTTTCCAACCCCTTTCATTCATTTTTATCATCTATTGTAATATGATTTCATTCATTTTTTCATCCATTGTAATCTAATTTCATCTAAATTTTCCATACTTTTATTTCATCCATTTTTTTCATCCATTTTTTCATCTATTTTTTCCATCTTCTTTCATCCATTTCTTCCAATTGCTTTAATCCATTTCTTCCAAACTCTTTTATAAAAAATTTAACAAACTTCATCCATTTTTCTCTAAACCTTTCATCGCCTTTTCCAAGAACTTCACCAATAGTTTCATAAAGTTTCATTTACTTTTTCATCTTTTCTCTTCCATTTAAAAAAAAAATTCCAAAATTCCAAATTCCCGCTCACCAATCCCTACTCCTTGCTTGCCACTCCATGCTCATGTACGAACATTCCTCCCTTGTGAGTCATTTAGGCATGAGTCTGAGTAAGTTGAGCCATTGGCGTAGTTTCTAGTGACGAGATATGGAGGCCAACATGGCTAGGGGCTGAGGCATGAACAAACAATTGATGCCATCACGAAGCTTCTTCTAGCCGAGAAAACTCAATTTTGTTCATAGGGAGCTCTAGCATGATTCATCGTGCTAGCCTTGTGCAAGGTTCTCCGGACATCTACCGTCTGCGGATGCAAGACCCTTGGACGTCCTGTGACAAGCGGACTTTACCGTCCACCAGGCCCGTCCGCATGTCGATCCGCCCATCTGCCCATCTGCTCGTCACCCACTCATCCGTCCACCCGTCCACTAGGCCGTCCAATGAGGTCCACTGTGTCCAGACGTCCGATTTTCAGACACAATTTTGAGCCGAGCGTTGAAATTCATTAACCCTGGCCTTGTGCAGATGAATCAACACTAGTAGAAAACGCAGGAATTTTGACAGAATTCTGTTGATTTGGTCGTGTTGTCCCAGTCACTGTTTTGTTGATTTCAACAGAAATCTGTTAAAATTATCAGATTTCTGTTGAAGTCAACAAAACAGTGACCGGGACAACACGACCAAATCAACAGAATTTTGTCAAAATTCTTGCGTTTTCTACTAGTGCAAAAGAAGGTAGAAACACAGTAAAAGGAATTGGTCTCTAGAGATTCGAATCTTGCCGATCAGAAGAAAATGTTGATAGAGGAACTTGAAGTGATGCGAGAGAAAGCGGATCCTAGTTCTAGATTTGCTTTCAAAAATATTTGTTTGCAAAAAGAAATATGTAGGTACGTTCAGCTCCAGTGCAACTTGTAGAAGTCTCTTGAGGGCCAAGAGAGAAGTCAAATGCTAATGCTGGAGGAGATTGTGAATTTACAAGGCCAACTTTTGGAAGCGCTAGATGGAGTGAGTGCGGGCACCCGCGAGATTGAGCTTCTCTAATCAGAAGTGGATGACCTACACAACAATTTAAGTTCTTCCCTCGAAAGTTTTTCAAATTTTCAAAGGTATTTGATCTTATCTGAATTGAGCCTTTAGTTCAAAAGTGGGAAGGAAGTTTGAGATTTTCAACACTTCATTGGTTCCTTGTGAGTATTTTGAATTGTTATATGTATTGGCGCATTCCAAGCAAGTGTACAAGCTTGAGGAGCTCGTTGAAGAGTTGATTGCCAAGGGAGACATCTTAAACTGTTTTGACCAAAGGTAAATGCACCACCTTGTAGATGCTTGAAAACCCTTTTCAAAAATGTCATACCCTTTATCATCTGATTCTTCAAACATCGGCAATGGATGGATGAAGTTTCAAAATAAAAGTTCAGCCTTCCATAATTCATCTATACAAAGTCCAATGACAAAATGCCACATCATCCTACAATTTTATGAATAGGACCTACAACTCCATATAATCCAAAATGAAATGACAAGCCATTTGTAAAGGTCCCACTTTTCCAAATCCTTCATATAGGGTCAAAAATCAAAGTTGCTGTATTTAGCCAAATAAGATGTTTTTGGAAAGCTCTCATTGAGCTCCTTCCAAAATCGTAACTCTCACTTTGAAATTCTTCCAATTGAATCCACAATAGTCAGGTCAAACCTATAAATCCTAAAGTCAAAGTTGTTATATCTCACAAATGAAGAAAGACTTAGGGTTCTCGTTTGCGGTTTTGGGATTGCAACATCCACTAATGGGGAGGTAGATGCAATAAAATCCCTACTGAATAATGCTAGGAACACTCTTATAACTAAACTCTAAATCTTAAATCCTAAAATTTCAAACCTTAAACCCTAAAACTCCTAAACCCTAAATCTATAGATGTGTACTACTGAAATAGAAATTGGTATCACTACAAAATATTCTTTTGATAAAAATTGATACAATATAGTCATATTTCAACCTGCTCTAGTTTAAAATAGTGTGACTTTGGTAAAATAGTGTCATCCCTAATGTAGGACAAAATAATACTTTTATAAAGAAATCATGTCCAATTAAAAAAGAGAAAAAGGAAAATAATCAATCTAACATCATGGGACGAGTCTACCATTAGACCAAAAAGAGTAACTAAGTTGCTACTTTATAGAGCAATGTAAGTTATAGGACAAATTAACCCCTAAATATTTTTTACCATGTTTTCACCGAAAACACTCCAAAATTTTCATTTCTAGTATAAGTACAAAATTTTAGAAAAAAAGACGTTTTGGGACACATGTAGTTGTAAAATCTTGTCGTACGCTAGTTTAAGAAGATGTGAAAAAAAATTCAAAAATTTCCACCATGTAGATTGCAAGATATTAGCGTTTGAAGTGACAAAAGTCCTTTTATAAACCCTACAAAAAATTAGGTAGCTGCACTTCACAAGGTCACATTTATATGAAAAAATATCCTGAAAATGGTAGTGCTTCTTTGGATTCATTCTTCAAAGCATGTTTGCTACATGCTTGAAAATTTTCAGATCATTTGGAATTGTACAACATATATAGGAGTAGAGAATGATTAAAAATACTAAATTATTGAGAATTTAGTTATGGAATTGAAAAATGTCAATCCAATGGTTGTCATGTTATAATAAACAATCTACATCCTTTGAGTTTATTTTATTTTTAAAGTATTGAAAATTGAGTTAAATAAAGGACTTCAAAGTTTATTTTAGAGTAAAAAATCCTTAATTGCCTGCAAAGTAAAACTCCTCATAACTTTGATTTCAATAATCAAAATGAAATGATTGGAAGCTTTCCATGCATATACAAATTTGTAAATCCAGTTTCTAATTTCTAATTCATAAAAAGGTGAATTTTAAAAAAAAAATTGGGGGGCTCTCCAAGGTGCCCAAATTGTGTGCTAAATGCTCCAAATTATGATTCAATTCCAACATACAAATATATTGGTGAAAGAAAATATCATTCAATATATGCATTATGTTTGCAAAATGGCTTTGAAATGTCAAAAGCTAGCAAGAAAAGTTGCAATAAAACACATCTAAGTTGTATATCCTTCTACTAAAATGTTTCTTAGTCACTCATAACATTTAGCCACACCTACTAGGTTAGTATGCACAACTTTCCGAGAAAAATAATTAACCCCTGAAACCCCGTTTGTCCCCTCGGGGGACAATTTGGATCCGGGTAGGTTCCTGTGACCTCAATTTGTAGAGAATGTTTTTGGGATTTTTTGAGGTTGTGCAGTTTTGCGAGAGCTTTGTGGATATATAATTTTTATTTCAATTGGTGCCCGAGAGAAAAAGTTATGCCAAAAATATAGTTTGGCGGGCAGCACAAAAAAATCACAGAAAGTCAAAATAAATTTCTTGAATATTTTTTCCAAAATCTATGTCTTTTTGTCTACATTTGAAGCTTTGATTCATTCTATTTGGACTAATAATGAAAAAGTTATGGACAACCTTAGTTTTTCGAGCAATCTAAGCATCTTCTTGAAAAAATAACTTTTAGGGTTCATTTTTTAATGCAATTTTTACAATTTTCAGAATTTTTTTTTAGACAAGGTTGAATTTGCTTTCTAGAACAATCTCACCGTTGGGATTATGGTATTTCAATTTTGTCTTAGAGCTATTAATGATTTAGTTATTCCTTCAATCTTGAACCTACTTCGACTTAACAATTTTTTAATGAGTAAAAAATTAGTGTTTTTTTCTTGAATTTTTTTTCCTAGATTCTCAATTGAAGTATTCAATATATAAACTTAGAAAATCAAAATCAACAATACAAAAAATTTAAGTTAAATAGGTTCAAAGCCCAAAAATCTAGTCAAGCAAGGTGCAAAAAAAACTTGTTTTCTTCACTTTGAATGCAAATATCTTGCAATCTATTTGATCAAAGTTTCTGAAATTTCTTGCACACATTCTCATACTATTCTAGTATAAGATCCTACGGTTAGATATGCAAAAAAAAACAATTTTTATAGTTTTTTTCTCTTTGCAATAGAAGTGGCAGTTTTGAGTGTGTTTTGATGGAGAAAAGGCCTCGGGGTTTTAGGGGTTAAAAAAGGACATTGTGTGAAGAAGAAACAAGCCACCAAAGTTCATTGTAATTAAAAAAATGTCTGGATTTTGAACTTTGAATTGCTCCCAAACATTCCAAACATAACTAGACTTTAAGGGGAACACAACCCAACAAATTCTATTGAATACAAACATTGGATGAAGGAGATATAAGTCCCCAAAGTTGTAGCCATCAAATGCAGTTTGGTGAACTCAAATTGAACCTTTGAACTTCAATTGGCTTATGGGTCAAACCACACTCAAAGGTACCATTGGGATTATTTTGCTAGGACAAAACTTGAGTCCTTTATTGAACTTTTAAAGCTATAAATTACTTTGATGTTGTCATTTATAATTTTTTTTTATAGATGAATAGTATTGCAATGTGTCCCTTGAATAAATTGGATACAAAATTTCATTAAAAAAATCCTTAAAAGATGTAAATCACCAATTTAAGGCTAAATTTAGTGTATTTTTTTACAATATAGCACTTTAAAAGGATATTTCCATCCAAATTTTTTTATACTTCTCAAGAACACAACTATTTAAAAGGATTTTTTAGCGATTAAAGCTTAACCCCTAAAACCCCGAGGTTTTTTTTTGCCAAAAACACTCAAAACTACCACTTTTGTTGTATTCACTTAAGGAAGCCAATTGGTTTGTTTGGGGGGAATTTAACCATAGGATCTTGTACTTAACTTGTCTGAGATCATGTAGCAAAAATTTCATCAAATTTTACCGTACGGATTGGAAGATATTAGCATTCAAAGTTGAACAAAAAGTTTTTTTTCAAGAAGATGCTTAAATTGTCCAAAAAACTAAGATTGTCCATAACTTTCTCATCCCTAGTCCAAATAGAATGAATAAAAGCTTCACGTATAGGTAAGAACATAATCTTTTAGGAAAAAAATTCAAAAAAAATTATTTTGACTTTTTGTAATTTGTTTTGGGCTGCCCGCGAATCTCCATTTCTTGCTCATTGTGCTATAACTTTTTCATCCAGCATCCAATTGAAACAAAAATTATATATCCACAAAGCCCTTGCAGAGCTACACAACCTCAAAAAATCTCAAAAAAATTCACTTCAAATTGAGACAATAGGAACCTACCCGGACCCAAATTGTCCTCCGAGGGGACAAGCGGGATTTTAGGGGTTAATAAAAAATTTAGACATTCAATTCCAAAAATAGTCTACATAGGGACCTTGAAGTCAATTATATATACATTTTTTGTTTTAACACAATCATCATTTGGATTATTTTTGATATTGCAAAAGACATTTATATGTTTTTATTCTGAATAATATAAAAAATGTAAAAGTATTCAAACTATAGAGAAATAGTCCTTTTTTAATTCTATCATATGATTACATATATACATGATTTTTTTGGATTCAATCACATTATTATTCATTAGAAATTAAACTCCTTTTCTACTATTGAAAAACCTGACATGTTGACATTTGAACTTCAATTGGAACTATAGTAAAGAATAAAAAATTATTAGGCTTAATATGAGTTGAAATACTAGTCAGAAAAGACTAAACTACCTATAATTAATAGATTAGCATTAAAAAACAATATCTAAAAATATTGCAAACTTTAGTGGGTTTGACCCCCTTTTGTGGTACATTTGAGTGTGATTTGACCCTTACAAAAGTCAATAAATGTTGGATTGATTAGAAAATACTACTACATTAACTAGAAAAGAGAGCACAAAATTTCCAACAAGTTTGATTGACTTTGGACAGTGGATGCAAAAATTATAGTACTTTGAATTGATTTTGAAACTATGTGAAGACACTTTTGGTCCCTTGGGGTGTTTAGGGCCCTAGGGGGTAAAGAAAACCCTTATCCAAATGGTGTGTGAAAACTTCAAATTTATTAAAAAAATCATTTGTAGTGAGCTGCTCAAAATTGGTATGTTGCCAAAAAACCCGCAGTTTAGTCATTTAGGGGTTTATATAGTAGTTGAACAAATCTCAATATCATGTTGTATACACTAGAAGTTTTATATTATAATTTTGGAGTTTATTTCCACATAAATATCATAAATCTTATTCAAAAAAATCAATTATCTAATCTACTCAACATCAAGAGTTACCATACATGTCGTTACTTTAATACAATATACTTGAGTAAGATTGAATGCCAATGTATTGGAAAGAACCATATATCATATTTAAGTGAAGATATAAAATAATGGAGGGATTAGAAGAGATATATCACAACATGCAAAATATTCAAACCTTCAAATGCTCATGGAGTCCAAGTCAAAATATTGAGTTGCTAAAATAATATATCATCAAAGGTTTCAAGTTTCAAGTTTTCTAGTTTCAATTTTCTTTAAATCTTCATCAAAAGAAAATAATTTTTAAATCAAAAGTAAAATTTTAAATTATACACTCAAAATCAAAAAGTATTTGAAAATCTTAAGTTTACATAATTAATATTGAAGCATCTAGCTTTGAGGATTCACCAAAAATAGACCTTCTAATTTGTGAATATTATATTTATTTATTCACTAAAATATTATTTTACGTCAATTACTTGCAAACTAGAAAAATGTTTAATGGTGAAAGTATTATTACTTTCTCCTTATAGTAATATTTGTACACTGTGAGCACTTAGAATATTTTGCACTCTTTTCTTAAATTCATTAAAAATTTAGAAGGAGCAATCTTAATTTGCAACATACATATTCAAAGATAAACCATACTAATATGAATGACATATTAATTCAAATAAAAAATAAAATTTGCCATGTACAATTATTGCCCCAGGTCATGTAAGGTTAATTATATGTTCTTGAGGTTATTCTTCATAAATAGTGCATTTTTTTATTAGATGTTTTTTTTCCAAATATAGTATACTCATAGCAAGAATTTTTGCACCAATTTTCAGTTGATTTTTACCCCCCTAAATGCTCAAAGTCTTATTAAAGCATTTTGATAAGTTACATAATTCTTTTTTGAATTGAAATCATAAAATCTCAAAGAGCTTCAATTAGCAAGTAGCGATATCCATTCCAACTTGATCCCAAGGACAATATGAAATCTTGTCTTGAGTCCATCATTGCCCAATGACTCATCATTCCCAAGTTTAAAGGGCTAATCTGAGCCAATTTGTAAACAAAAAGATTGTAGTTAATATATTTCTATTTTATGTGTTACTAACATAGGTTTACCAATAACCAAACTCTACTAAAAATGAAGCACCTACATTTGAACCAAAAAATATCACAAAAATCTATATTTGATTACAAAAAATGTACAAAATCAACTAAGAGTCTTTAAAGACCACTTCACACCATGTCTCAAGGCCCTCAAGGCCCACTTAATTTTCAAAGTCTGATTGGTGGAGAATTAAAAATTGGGACTTGAGGCTTTGCACCATGTCCTAAGTCCCTATGCACTCCAAAATGCCTACATGGCAACACTTTGGGGAAGTTTGGGCACTAAGGAAGTTGGATCTGGAACTTGAGTTAGGCTTAGCAAAATTTAAAAAAACAACAAGTTAGGTTCCTAGATTCAACTATTGTTTTGAATACAAAATGAGGAGGAAAACACCATTGGTATTGAGCATCCTCATGGACCAAAATTATGTTCAATTCAATCCAATGTCATTTTGATGCTAAAAATGCGTCCCAAATAGTTTTCAACTTTCAAACCTATGCATTGGGTACTTGATTGTTGTACAATATTATACATGGGACAAATATAAATATTATAATATTATGCAAATAGGTCCTTGAAAAAATAGATTTACACTATGAAATGAGAGGGCATGGGCCTCCAAGAAGGCCCAATGAAGTAGAACATCCTTTCTTCTATGAACTAACAAAAGTCTTCCCCCATGAATTATAATTTGATTAAAATTCCTAGGTACTTTATTCAAAAGTATTATTTTTTCTCCATTTCATACCCTCTTGGTGGTTTACACCAATCCAGAGGTCATGACCTCTATAGAAAGACTTTTTAGTGGCAAATGAGAGGACTTGGAGAAAGACATTTCATGATTTTTTTATTGCATCATTTTGGGTGTAAACTGAGCCTCAAGATTGGGACTTTGGCCTTCACACTATAAAGTCCAAAGTTCTACATTTCTAATTATTTTTTCACCTTCTACAAACCAAGGAAGTTAGAATTTGGACTTAAATTAGGATTTGGGACGTAGTGCAAAGTAGCCCAAAGAGCCCCATTAGAAAAAATCTGAACCCTGCGGAGGGCCGCTAACTTTTCACTTTCGGCCCTCCCACAGTGCAAATACAGAAGAAAATAAATATATATTATTTAAAAAAATAAAAAAATAAAAAAACAAATCCAATATGGCATGGCTCTGACGTGGCACTATTAGTGCCACATCAGCTGATAACCAAAAAAAAAATTGAAAAAAAATTTCCTCTATAATTGCATCGTTGCCACTGAAAACTCACGGCCCTCTTGAGGCCTGAATTTTTTTTTAATGAGTGTCATTTAAAAAAATTCATTACTTACATACAATGTTCAAATAATGCATACTAAAATGTTCTAGAATTCAATTGCTAAATAGGCCCAATTTAATAAATTATTGTTTAATCCATTAAAGACCAAGTTAGAATCTATTCAACAAACACTTGGAAACTTAGGTAGGGTCATATAAAATTAGTTTTTTATGGATGTTTTCCAAATTTTGACAAAAAATGGAAACATTCACCCTTGGCCTTCATGGGAGTTTAAAATATTTTAAACGAATGCCTGGATCAAAAGGTATGTTGTTGGAACTTTTTTTGGCAATTCAGGCATCGTTTGCTAAAATCCTCGTTGACTTTTGGTATGTTTGTAACTAATAATATATAGCATAAAATTTTCATAAATAAATAAATTTAAGTTTTCAAAACACATTCTAGGAGGAGTCAATTGTTGCCAGCTATGTTAGAGAGGCTTTAAAGAAAAATATCCTCTTCTAACTTCAAGTCCTATTATTTTGTAATGTGTGAAATTCAAATTCTTGAAATTTTCCCTACATATTTCAAATGTTTGTCTCTAACATTTTACTATTTGGATTCAAATTTTCTAATGTGTCGTCATAATAGTCTAGAACACTTTTGTGTAGTTGAAGTTCAAGAAAAAAGTTTCTATTTTCAAATTTGGGCAATGCAATAAAAATGACAATTTTTGACAATTTCTCTTGAAAAACACTTTTGCTCCTTTAGAGATGAATCATAGTAACTATGCTCAGTTGCAATTAGTGACTACAGTAAATCAATCTATGACAGGCAAAAAACCTATTGCATACACCTAAAGAATGACCCATTAAAGTCTTGCCTCAATCTATAATAGGTTTTTTTTGCAATAAATGAGATTTGGACTACAATGAGATTTGAGTTAGTGGACACAATCAATTTGAGTCTAGGATGATGGTGATGTAATAACTGCAAAAGAAACTTCCCCCCTTTTGAATGTAAATTCATCACAAGAAATGACTTTTCTAGGCCTTCATATTGTAGCCATGTTAGGAATTTTTTTGTAACTACTTCAGTTAGGTGAGTAAGATAACCATAATTATATACAAAAGATTTCCTAACATGGCCACAATATGTGCATATACACTTTTTTTGTTGGTCATGGGATAGTGTAGAGCCTACCCAAAGCCACATTTTGGACCGTTCAATTGGGCACCACACTTTCAGAAATTCATAACAAATTCATACTTTGTCCAAATAACAAAATTTCAATCGCTCCCCCCCCATTTCTCCCATTTCTCTTTCCATGGAATTTTTTTTCTTTCAACAATGCCAACAGGGCAAACCAAATCAATCATCCTGCCTGTCAGTCATAGCCTGGTACGGTTTTCCCTTCATGACCACGGTTCTCCCACCGAGGCACCCAACCTCAGCCGGTTGCTTGGAGTGGAGTTTTTCTCCGTCTGTTGCCACCTTGCCACCCGCCCCTTCTTGCTCACATGCTCATCCATTTATGCTCACATGAGTCATTACGGTCACCATATTTGAAAAAAAGAGCACTTGCTGGGAAATTCTCATACCGCCAAAGAAAGAAACCAGTGGGGCAGTTTATCTGTTTGTCGGGAAAAGTTCGAGACTTTGGGAGCCCAGAAACGAGTGGGCCGGAGCTCACTTTGCAGAAAAAAAGTAATCCTTCAATTTCAGTCGTCTTCAGTGTGCCTGCCCGTAAATTGGGCCGACTGCCCGTATTCCATAAATAGAGAAGGATCACGTGATTCTCGGGAAGCTTCTGCGACACCTCCTTCGTTACTACGCCGAAGCTTCTCGTAAATTCGTTACTGGTAGTTGGATGAGACAAAGTGACAAATACAGTACAGCAGTGATCCCCAAACTGGCTAAATTGCGCCAGATTTCTACCAAATTTGAGGATGTGCGAAATGTACATTGCAAAAATTTCTTATTTTTTAACATTTTGAGCAAAATCCACTGGGACTCTGTGCAAGATGTCGCAATTTCAGTTATTCATCCGGGCGGGAGGTAGCATCGGATGACTATTTTTTTTTCATGCGTTAGCGCTGATGCATCCCAACCGTCGATGGAGTTAGCTTGGCGGCTCCATCGCAAGGCTGGGATTAGCACTGAGCAGGGTTAGGGTTTGGCGCCCTCTGCCAAACCCCCACTCCCCCGGCACTCCAGTACTGTAGCATCTTCTTGCATTCGATGCTAACTTTCGCATTAATAGTCTCCTCCTGGATCCTGTTTAGCATTAATCTGTATTTGACGTGTTGCCATCACTCTCGTTGGCGGGGTCTGTGGCACTCATCGAGATCGGTGCCTTCATTGACGTTTGATTTCAAATGTGAGGGAAATGCTTTCCCTCCGCAATTCTGCAACCCGGCTTTGAATGCCGTGGATGCATTGTCTGAATTTGGGGCCAATGCTGCACCAATTCCCAGCTGTTGTGTAATATGGCGAGATTTGGAGGTTAAACTTCCAATCCTTCACGGTCTCCTGCATTCACTGCAATTTGGAAATGGAGGCGGAATCAGGCGTCCAGGGTGACAGGCGGTTTCAGAATTGTGAGTGCTTCAACGGATCTGCAAGCTCTCGTCGTCGGAGCATAGGACTCATCACAAATTTAAGCAGCCCTGCATTGTTTTGTTTTGCATCTGCATCGTTTTGCTTCGCTTCCACTTCACCGTGCGCTCTTGATGTTGGCGTCTTGCGATCGACCTTTGGACTTGCTTTTGTATTGCCGAGAATTGGTGACTTTGTTTTGTTGGTCTTCTGGTTGATTGGGGTATATTGGCGAGAATTTTTGATTTGGCTTTGTCTTATGCTGGCTTGGGGTGTTTTGGGTGCAGGCTTGCTGTGGCATTCAATTTGCGGCATCCGATCTGCGACATCGGATCTTCTGATGGCTCCTCCTTTGAGATTGCCGGAGAATTTTCGTGTTCGGACCTTTGGTTCCAGCCGAAACACAAGTGGTTTGGGGAAGTACGTAATGCCCAATGCTCCGGTGGGTAACATTTCTGAGACTCACATTTCTGAGACTCACATGTCGCAGCTAAATCCGCGTCTTGTGCTGCCACTTTGTGCCACTTCGGAGGCAACGGTCGTCTTGCCGATTATTCTGAGCGATGACGGTGAAGTTCCTGCTGCAACAGGCAAGAGAGCTCGAAATGGAGTTGCGACGGGGTCGAAGAAGCCGAAGGTCGCCCCCAGCACTGTCACCCGCCGTTGGCAGGAGGTTTGGGCTTGTAAATTTGCATGGGCTGAGGGAGACTTTAACTTGAATGGCGATGTGGTCGACGTGGTCTGTCGAAGCTGTACAACGATTACGGGTCGGCGCAAAGTGATGGTGCCTAAATTAGACAATCTGGAGAAGCACGAGGGGAAGCGCACCTGCCGTCAAGATGGCGTCCCTCTGCCGCACCTTAAGAAGGGTGATGTTTTCTTGAAGCATGATTGCAAACACTTGCAGATGTGCAAGTTGTGGGCGGCCCGAAAGCAGGTGGGCACTGTCGCTGAGAAGTTACTTGCTGGTCTTGAGGGCGATCTGAAAAGGAAGGGAGTGCAATTCTCTACCCTTTTCTACATTCTTGTTCATGGTCGCCCAATGTGTGACTACGAGCGTCAACAACAGTTGCTCCAGCAACTTAAGGTAAGAAACCTTCCCCGGAAGCACTGGTCGGAAACGACTGGCTGGGAAATGAGTGAACATTTGCATGAGTCGGTTCTTGCTGCTCTTAAGAGTGTGGTCCAGTCTGCTAGTATCATTTCTATTAGTGCTGACGAAGTTACTGCTGTGGATTCAACATCATGGGTTGGTGTTCATGTTTACGTGATGGATGGTTGGGAGAGGGTGCCGCATTTGCTGCATTTGTCTTGTATTGCAGACAACGGTACCGCTGGTCCACTTACAGAGGTTATCATGAATGCTTTGTTGGGGGAAGGGGGGTTGTCTCATGAAGACATCGCTTCTAAATTAATTTGCTTTGGAGCTGATGGGGTCTCCACATTTCAAGGATCGAAAACGGGAGTTACCATCCAGATTCGTGAGAAATGGGCACCCTTTCTTATTGGTGCAAGTTGCGTCAGTCACCGCCTTAACCTTGTTGTGGAGACCATTTCAAAATTTCCTATGGTGTCCCGTCTTGAAGGTCTCTTCCAGTCCGTTTACAGTTACTTTTGCCGAAGCAACAAGCGCCATTCTGAGCTGCAGAAGCTTGCTGACCTCATGGAAACTAAAGGAAACAAAATGCTTAGAAATGTAGAAACATGTTGGATATCAATGAGAAGCCCGGCTGCAAGGATCATGTCCGAGTACTGCACTTTGTTGGTAAAAATGGGGCAGGATATGACCGCCGCTCCTGGTCACAAACCTCAACCTGGTGCTGTTGACAATTTTGATTTACTTGTCGATGTTGAGCTCCTGCTTTCGCTGGCTTGCTTCATTCCACTTGTAAATGCTGTGCATTGCTTGATCAAGCTATCACAAGCGCGTGATGTTTTCATTTGTGATTTCTTACAAGCTGTCAAGATATGCCAGGGTGAGTTGGGGAAGATGTTCCTAAATGCTTCCACAGCGTACCAAAAGGCTGATTTCCCGCGGTACAATGAACTAGTCACATTGTCCTGCGCCGAAATTCCTTTACAGTGGCGTCCGCTGGCAGGAGATAGTGGGATTGCCCACTTGCTTTTTGATTTTAAGCATGGTACAATGTACGCCCGTTGTCATGACAAGGCAACCGGCAACCATATTTTTGTGACACAGCAGGAATATAATCGCATCCAGGACAACATTGAGCGCCAATTCTCTGGTGAGTGTATTTTTGGACAAGTCAATGGTTTTGCAGGTGCTCGGCGGCAACGACGCAGTATCCTTTGGTTGTTATATTGTTTTTGCTTTTTGTCTTAGTATCTTTTGGTTGTTATATTTTTTTTGCTTCAAGTCTTTGTATCTTTTGGTTGTCATTTTTTTTTTCTTCAAGTCTTAGTATCTTTTGGTTGTTATATTTTTTTGGCTTCAAGTGTTAGTATCTTTTGGTTGTCATTTTTTTTTTGCTTCAGCTTCAGTGGCTTCAGCTTCAGTCTTCCATATTTTTTTTAATTATTTGTTTGTGTTTCTCCTAGTTTTACCTTTCGTCAGTGACGTTGCCTTGCAGATCAGTTTCAGTGCCTTGTGCTTTACCTTCATTTTGAGCTTCAGTTTCTTGTGACATATTCATGTTCCATCTTTTTATTATTGACTTTGTTTCCTGTAGTTTCTGCTTTGATCAGTGACATTGGCCTTGCAGGATCAGTTTCTGTGCTCAGTTATTTGACTTTCGGTTTGAGTCGCTTGAGCTTCACCTTCATTTTGAGCTTCAAATTCTCATGACATCTTCATGTTCCATATTTTTTTGATTTCCATGCTGTTTAGGAGTCTCATGCGACTTGTTGGTTTTATGCAGAGATTGCACAGTGCTTGTGTGATGAACTGGATCGGCGGTTTCCTCAGCAGGACCTCCTAGACGCTTTCGGGATAATTTATCCGCAATATTGGCGGCAGGATGGCGCTGACGAATCTTTTGCACACCACTTGTGTATACTGAAGCAGTTCTACTGCACAGCTAGGGCTATGACCAAAGGGCCTTTGAGCAATGGCGACAAGGCATATACTGTGCCTGAGATGCTTTCAGCATCTGCACTTGACAACCAAGCAGGTTTGTTCAAGGTCACGATGAGAGCCAATGCGGACGCAGCTTGTGGTCCACCTTACCACGTAAATCCTGTTATCAAGCTCTGGCGTAAGCTTTCTCAGTCCCGCCATTTGTGTAAGCTGATTTCAGAATATTTCAAACTTGCACAAATAGGCTGTTGCTTAGTTCTTGGCTCAGTGGAAGATGAGAGATGTTTCTCCACTTTGAAATTTCTGAAATCATGCCAACAAAATAGGTTAGGGAAACACTTGCCCCTAGTTGTGCGCATATTTGGCCAGAAATTCTATTCACTTGAAAACTTTCCTTACAAGGAAGCAATAGAATCATGGAAAGGTGCTGTTAAGGCTGGCCGGCACGGGGATGTGTGAAGAAGTAGTTGTAGGAGACTAGGAGCAGTATCCTCAAATAGTTTTTGGATTTCTTTAGTTTTCATGAGGTTAAGCATGCTCTTGAACTCAAGTTTCGACTTACATCAACCTTCAGTAGTCACTGTTTTCCACTGCTGCGACTTGTTTCTCTGCGGCTGATTCGAAGGCGTGGGTGGAGCTGCGGCCGATCTGCTGCAATGACGTCTGCTGCAACGGACCTGCACTTGGCAATGTTCTTGTTAATTAGTTTAGGATACTAATGCTTCTAATGTGTTTTGTTTGTTGTGTGATGCAGATCACTATAACTGCAAAATGGGCAGTCTTAGAGGGTTCAATTCCCTTATTAGTGTTTTCTATAGTTGTTTACATTTTGTCTTCTATTCATTGTGTAGGTATTTCTTATTAGACATTCTTACAATCTTGTAATTCATTGAAATAAAGATGCATTTTTTCAAGTTCAAAAGTCTCAGTTCATTTAATTTTGAAAAACAGTTCGCAATTTTTGCACCGTATTGCCTTCCGTATAGCATTTGCAGGTACTACAAATTTCAGCGTTAGCATTTGCAGATACTACAAATTTGAGCATTAGCACAATTTTTTTTACTCCTAAATACCACATGTCGCAAATGACACTCTACTCAAGAAAAAAAATTTATACACCATACGATATTTTTTAAGTCACATTAGCTAGCCGTTTCCACCCACGGAAATGGGTGTCGCCAGAGAAGCCCACAATTATCCACGGATATAGCCTTCTGGCGAATCCAGCAAAACCAATTCTGGGATCGCTGCAGTACAGTGCCTTTTCAGTTAGTTTGGCGTTATTTTTATTCATTTAAAAATAAATGTTGGTTGCTCAGTTTAATTTGAACTAGTCAAGTCTGCCCAACTCCTGTGAAACTGTACATCAGTGCACAATTTAATTCAAGCAGTGGATGAGTAATTGTTTAACCCTCAAAGGTCAAGAGACTATGTTTTCACCAAAAATGCTCCAAACTCTCAGTTCTAGTACAAGTACCCCATCTATGAGAAACCGTGTGGATTGCAAGATATTAGCATTTGAAGTGACAAAAATCCTTCTTTTGTCCCTGCAAAAAATCGGACAGCTGCACTTCACAAGGTCATGTTGTATGAAAATATGTCCAAAATGGTGGTTACTCTTTGGATTCATTCTTCAAGGAAAGTTCTCCACATACTTGAAAAATTTCAGATCATTTGGAACCGTATAACATATAGGAAAAAAATAGTAAGTAGAAAGGAGTAGAGAATGTTCAAAACACTAAACTGTTCATAATTTAAATATGGAATTGAAAAATGCCAATTTCAATGGTTGTAATGTTCTAATAAACAATCTACATCCAATGTTTTATTCATTTTTCAATTCCATTGAAAATTGAGCTCAATAAAGGACTTCAAAGCTTATTTTAGCAACATAGCAATTTAGAGATTCCATAACTACCCGTAAACTAAAACTCTTCATAACTTTTGATTCCTTGATCAAAATGGAATGATTAAAAGCTTTCCATGTATATGTAAATTTAGAAGATGAACTTCAAATCTTTATTTGAAAAAAAATCAATTTTGTTAGAATTTTTTGAGTTGTTCGCCGAGCAACGAAAACTATATATCATACAATGATTTTTTAACCATGTAGTCAAAAGTTATAAAAATTGTTAAGGCTTAAAGTTACTCTTTGTCCACATATTGTGTGAAAAATTAAATAAAAACAAAATAAATTTTTTTTTTGTAGTGAGCTACTCAAAATTGCTATGTTGCTAAAATATGATGTTTGGTCCTTTAGGGGTTAATATTGTAGTCAATAGAGTTATTCGTAAAGTAAACCTGAGTTTAGAGGTAAAATTGGGGTTTGAACCCCTGCTTTATGTAAAAAGGCAGGTGAAAAAGTAAAAAGCTCGTGCAATCAACACTAGCAAAACAAAACTTGGGACCAAACTTTCTTTCGCATCGAAATGGTGCCCAAAAAAGTTTGGACCTGAGTTTACCTGTCAAAGAAACTGTACATTGACAATTTGTGAGAATGGAGGGTGGAGAGGTTGTTTTTATAATGAAATCCACTGTTCTTTATGAACTCTCAAAGGATATGGGTTTATTTTAAGATTGAGCTCCTCCAAGCTCTTACAAGTTACTTACAACTCCAACCATTTACATATCCCATATGGGTTGCTTTACCTCCTTTCACCAATTTGTATAAGAGCTTGTTTAAAACTGGGTACCAAACTAGGGATGACTTTACAAATAACTCTAATGGCAAGGGTGACAAATTTTATAAAAAAAAAATACATGATTGGAATTGTTGTAAAATTATTTTTTCAAATAGTAATTCTATTTTGTTTGGAAAATATTAATATTAATATTTTAAACATCTATCCAATTACATTTTTCAACTTTAATTAATTATTTGATTTGGAATGTTGAACTTGAACATCGAGTGCAATAGTAGCCTTAAAATTTCAAGTGTTAACTACTTAACTCCTAAAGGGCCAAACTACATTTTTTTGGCAATATAGAAATTTTGGGCAATTCACTACAAATGAAAATTTTGTTTTTTTTCTTTGAAATTTTCACACAACATGTGCCCAAAGAGTAGCTTGAAGGCCCAACAATTTTCATAAATTTTGACTACATGGTTAAAAAGTTTTTGTATGATGTGTAGTTTTCATTGCTTGCCAGGCAGCTTGGATAATAATAACTTTTTTTTACATCAATTTTCAAAAAATAAAAATTTGAAATTGATCTTCTAGATTTATATATAATTATGTATATGGAAAGCTTTGAATCATCCATTATTATTAATAGAATGAAAGTTATGAGGAGTTCTAGTTGTGGGTAGTTTATGGATAGTTATGAAATTTCTATTATAAAACAAATTTTGAAGTCTTTAATTTTACTCAATTTTCAATGTTTTTGGAAAAAAATAGAAAAAAATAGGTGTACCTTATTTATTACACCATTACAACCAATAGGATGGGAATTTTTCAATTTCATAATTAAATGGTTAACAATTTAGTATTTTGAATCATTCTCTACTTCTTTCTACTTACTATTTTTTTCCTATATTTTGTACAGTTTCAAATGATCTAAAAATTTTCAAGCATGTAACCAAATTGCCTTGAAGAATGAAGCCAAAGAGTCCAACCATTTTGGAGATTTTTTCATAATGATATGGCCTTGTGAAGTGAAGTTGCCCAATTTTTTGCAAGGGCAAGAAAAAGATTTTTGTCACTTGAAACACTAATATCTTGCAATCTACACTATAACAAAAAATTCAAATTTTTTCCACATCTTCTGAAACCAGCATACTGCAAAACTCTATGGTTACATATGTTCAAAATTTATTTATTTTTTAAAATTTGGTACTTATACTAGAAATGGTAGTGTTGGAGTGTTTTGGTGAAAATATGGTAAAAAACTTTAGGGATTAAAGTGACATTGGCCTTGGTCTTCTCAATCTTCAAAAGTCTCTTTTGGTGATAATTTGCTCTTCATGATGTATTTCTTCTAGTATCAAGAAAGTTTCTTGATAGCTAATCATCCTTATCAACCATTCCAACTTTCAATTCAATATATAGTTCTCTTTTTTTCTTTAATTTATTCTATTAATTTGGATATACAAAACATTTATGAAGCACCATTAAGAGAATTTTTGTTGTTTTCCAAATAGATTCCATGACATATTTATTTGGATGGGCTCCAACAATTTCTAGTATAACATGAAATATTTAAAAACCCATCTATAGAAAAACTCAAGTTCATTCAAAATCTCTTGCCGTTGCTTTCATCAGAATCTCTGACTCATCAAAGTTTCTATTAAAAATGTTACCTCAAAGATCTTTTTTCCTAAAAAAGAGTCATATACTTTTGTTTTACACATTCACAAATTTGTGGTTCCAAAGTTCTCAAACTCTCCAATCCTAATTTTGAAAATCTCGTTTGAAGATGTGCTAGTTGAATCTTTGGCCTTACCTTGGATGGAATTGGGCAAAATGTTTCCCCAAAATCAATGAAAAATCCAGTATATTTAAACATCGTCATATCTAAATGACATCAATTTCTACTAACAAAAAAATAGAGGCAGACCCTTATTTGAAAACCATCCACACCCAAGTTAGCACCTCAAACAACTTACCTAGAAAACATCCAAACTGAAAGGGCGAGAAGTTGGTCCGAGATGACCCTAAACTACTAGATGATGGTGGAAGGTACCCAAACCAAATGGAATGGTTGCGGGTTCAATACCTGGTGGTGACAGGTGATTTACCTAGTGTGAAAGCAACCTCTCTACTTGACGGATCCCCTTGCAGTGTGTTCTTCAACACGCTTGTGTCAAAAAAAAGAAAAAAGGGGCGAGAAGTAAATGAAACTTAGAACTGAAGTACTGAACCCCCCCCCCCCCCCCCCCGTGGGGTCTCACTCCCAGATAGGACAAAGTAGGACAAAACTTTAAAGCTTGCAATTCTTCACAGGCAAACTTCTTCTCCTTCCTTGTTTCAGTCTCCTCCAATCTCCTCTCCCATGCTGCAGCTCGCTTCAATGAATTCACGATCTCACCTGGCTACATCACAATCAGTTGAAACAACAGACACAAATTCTCACTTTTGATAGTATCCTCGCAATGAATTTGTGAGCAGTTTTTTTTCCTTTAATAATGCGAAATGATTTAATATTTTTATTTTTATTTGCAAATAGCCTATTAAAAGAATAACAACAATAAAATAACAACATTTATCATTAAATTGGAATGTATACAATGCATTGAACATGGCATTGAACATTGCTTTAGAATATTTAATTTTTGTATGATACGTAGTTTTCATTGATCTTCACATAACTTGGAAAATTCTTTAAATTTTATTTTTGTAAAAATTAAAATTTGAATTTGGATTCTAGATTTATATATACATGGAAAGCTTTGAATCATTCTATTTTGATTAATGAAATGAAAGTTGTGAAGAGTTTTAGTTTCCAAGAGGTTTCCAATAGTTTTGAAGTCTCTACTATAAGATAAACTTTGGAGTCCTTTATTTTAACTCAATTTTCAATATTATTAGAAAAAAAAACTTAAAAATTAGGTGTAGATTGTTTATTACAATATTACAACCATGATTGTGATTGGCATTTTCAATTCCATAAATAAATAGTGAACAATGTAGTATTTTGAATCATTCTCTACTTCTTTCTACTTATTATTTTTCTTCTATATGTTGTATAATTCAGATGATTTGAAAATTTTCAAGCATGTAACTAACTTGCCTTGAAGAATGAATCCAAAGAAGCTCCACCATTTTGGACATTTTTTCATACAAATGTGACCTTGTGAAGTGAAGCTGTCATGTTTTTGTAGGACCAAAAAAAATATTTTTTTCACTTCAAATGCTAATATCTTGCAATCTTTTCAATATTGATCTTGCAGTATCTTTTCAAAACACATCTTTTCAAACTAGCATACTACAAGATCCTACGGTTATATGTGTCTAAAATGATTTTTTTTCTAAAATTTGTTACTTGTACTAGAAATGGCAATTTTGGAGCGTTTGTAGTGAAAACACAGTAAAAAATCTTTAGGAGTTAACATTGTCTTAATTCTTTGAATGACATGAAACTCATATCAAATTGTGAATGCTAAGGAACAAATATTTAAATTGAATTGCTCCTAAACATGTAAACTAAATTAATTTAATGAAAATTCAGGCGTGTAACTTGTTGTTTTCAAATATCTTGGTTTGCATGATGATACTTAAAATTGTTCTGAGTTGTTTTTCAATTAACCCTCATATTAAACCCAAATTCATCAATCAACAATAAAACGTTCAGAAAAAAAAAAATCTTGTTCTATACTTTCTAATCCAACAATAGTTGAAATTGTTTTTCAATCTTGGTATTCATATTTGGAGCTTGGGAACGGAATCTTGAAACTCCTTTCCTTCAAATTCATTTTAAATTTAGTCACAAAAGTAAAGCTAGTGCAAATGTAACTAAACCAAATAAATTGAAGGCCAAATAGCATAGTCATGCACATGTCAAGAGCCCAATACGATTTCCAGATTCTTATTGGTTCCGTGAACTTTGCTAAATTATTTCAACCCTGGTGCAAATGAATCCCTTCTCCATGCTCCATACACCAAAAAAAGATTCTTTTCCTTCTTCACTGACAACGGCTCTCCATTGGCTTCTCTTTTCTCTCACCAAATTCTCATTTTTCACGCCAATTTGCTTCTTGGAGAAAGTGTAACTACCCCTATTGATACAACAACGTTTAGAGATTCAAGTTCTAGCAAGATTGAGGTTCAGGTTCTAACAAGAGTAAGATTTGAAATCATCTTTATTTTCTTCAAGCAAGAGGCCAAGTCTTAAAGACATTGACTTGGCAATTGTACCATCTGCAACAAAAAACGCTCTATATTATGAAAAAGAGACCTAGTTGTTTTCATATTTTTATTGCATCATAAAAAGGAAAAGAAACATATCAAACTAAACAATTGTACTATTGTTGATTGGAGAAAGTTTGGAATACAATGGAAATATAATTGTTACAATAGGTAGAGAACTGCCTTAGAATTTCTAATTTCCTTATCTAAGATCAATTTCAATTGAAACAAAAAAAAAGATGAAGATAAAAGAGGAAACATGAAATGTAGTAGATATTATATGCACTCATGTTAGAATTTATGTGTATTTCATTTAATATATAGATTTATCATACATGTAAAACTATGATGATTTAGATAATTTATTTGTCATATCGATGTTTTTTACAAAACATTGGGTTTCATCTATGTATGTTCCTATTTGAACACATGTTTTCTTCTGTACAAATAAAATGACAACATTGCTTTGCAATCATTTCCTTTACTTCACTATACGATTTCATTTATTTTCACTTCATTTTAGATAATTTCATTCACTATATAGAATCTATAATCAATTTATCTTTATTGATTTTTTTCCTTCAATAATGCTAAATGATTTAATATCTTATTTTAATTTGCAAATATTCTTATATAATAATAATAAAATAAAAATGTTTACCATTAAATTGAAATATATATAGACAGTACATTGAACATTGTTTAGAATATTTAATTTTTGTTTTTGTAATCATGTTAAATTTTTATTTAATTATTTAGAGAATACTAAATTGATTTATGAATTGAACTTAAAACTTTTCTTCTTCCTAAATACAAAGATTTTGTTGTTATTTAAAAAAAAAGTTTAAGATCAGTGTAATCTTTTTAAGTTTGACTAATAAACAACTTGTATGGTGTTGTGTACTTGTCGAAGTTTTTATGTTTACTTTTATTCAACTTTTACTTTGCATATATATAAGTAAAAAAGGTGCAAAGCTCTACATTTTTGTCTTGTTGATAATGAATCAAGAGGTCAAACTCTCTTCTTTAAAGTATTCATATTAAACTTTTATTTTTAATTGATTTAAAATCTCAATTCTTCTTTTTCTTTTCTCTTTTTTTTCTTCTTCTTTTCCTCTTCCCCTTCCTTTTTCCTTTTCTCCCTCCCCCTCCCCCTCTTTTGACCTTTTTATCTTAGAGTAGGCCCCGGCGGCCCCCCCCGTGGGGTCTCACTCC
Source organism: Antitrichia curtipendula (assembly GCA_951230915.1). Taxonomy (NCBI): domain Eukaryota; kingdom Viridiplantae; phylum Streptophyta; class Bryopsida; order Hypnales; family Leucodontaceae; genus Antitrichia; species Antitrichia curtipendula. Next base: position 34,303,102 of record OX579634.1, on the reverse strand, counting down.
CAGATAGGACAAAGTAGGACAAAACTTTAAAGCTTGCAATTCTTCACAGGCAAACTTCTTCTCCTTCCTTGTTTCAGTCTCCTCCAATCTCCTCTCCCATGCTGCAGCTCGCTTCAATGAATTCACGATCTCACCTGGCTACATCACAATCAGTTGAAACAACAGACACAAATTCTCACTTTTGATAGTATCCTCGCAATGAATTTGTGAGCAGTTTTTTTTCCTTTAATAATGCGAAATGATTTAATATTTTTATTTTTATTTGCAAATAGCCTATTAAAAGAATAACAACAATAAAATAACAACATTTATCATTAAATTGGAATGTATACAATGCATTGAACATGGCATTGAACATTGCTTTAGAATATTTAATTTTTGTATGATACGTAGTTTTCATTGATCTTCACATAACTTGGAAAATTCTTTAAATTTTATTTTTGTAAAAATTAAAATTTGAATTTGGATTCTAGATTTATATATACATGGAAAGCTTTGAATCATTCTATTTTGATTAATGAAATGAAAGTTGTGAAGAGTTTTAGTTTCCAAGAGGTTTCCAATAGTTTTGAAGTCTCTACTATAAGATAAACTTTGGAGTCCTTTATTTTAACTCAATTTTCAATATTATTAGAAAAAAAAACTTAAAAATTAGGTGTAGATTGTTTATTACAATATTACAACCATGATTGTGATTGGCATTTTCAATTCCATAAATAAATAGTGAACAATGTAGTATTTTGAATCATTCTCTACTTCTTTCTACTTATTATTTTTCTTCTATATGTTGTATAATTCAGATGATTTGAAAATTTTCAAGCATGTAACTAACTTGCCTTGAAGAATGAATCCAAAGAAGCTCCACCATTTTGGACATTTTTTCATACAAATGTGACCTTGTGAAGTGAAGCTGTCATGTTTTTGTAGGACCAAAAAAAATATTTTTTTCACTTCAAATGCTAATATCTTGCAATCTTTTCAATATTGATCTTGCAGTATCTTTTCAAAACACATCTTTTCAAACTAGCATACTACAAGATCCTACGGTTATATGTGTCTAAAATGATTTTTTTTCTAAAATTTGTTACTTGTACTAGAAATGGCAATTTTGGAGCGTTTGTAGTGAAAACACAGTAAAAAATCTTTAGGAGTTAACATTGTCTTAATTCTTTGAATGACATGAAACTCATATCAAATTGTGAATGCTAAGGAACAAATATTTAAATTGAATTGCTCCTAAACATGTAAACTAAATTAATTTAATGAAAATTCAGGCGTGTAACTTGTTGTTTTCAAATATCTTGGTTTGCATGATGATACTTAAAATTGTTCTGAGTTGTTTTTCAATTAACCCTCATATTAAACCCAAATTCATCAATCAACAATAAAACGTTCAGAAAAAAAAAAATCTTGTTCTATACTTTCTAATCCAACAATAGTTGAAATTGTTTTTCAATCTTGGTATTCATATTTGGAGCTTGGGAACGGAATCTTGAAACTCCTTTCCTTCAAATTCATTTTAAATTTAGTCACAAAAGTAAAGCTAGTGCAAATGTAACTAAACCAAATAAATTGAAGGCCAAATAGCATAGTCATGCACATGTCAAGAGCCCAATACGATTTCCAGATTCTTATTGGTTCCGTGAACTTTGCTAAATTATTTCAACCCTGGTGCAAATGAATCCCTTCTCCATGCTCCATACACCAAAAAAAGATTCTTTTCCTTCTTCACTGACAACGGCTCTCCATTGGCTTCTCTTTTCTCTCACCAAATTCTCATTTTTCACGCCAATTTGCTTCTTGGAGAAAGTGTAACTACCCCTATTGATACAACAACGTTTAGAGATTCAAGTTCTAGCAAGATTGAGGTTCAGGTTCTAACAAGAGTAAGATTTGAAATCATCTTTATTTTCTTCAAGCAAGAGGCCAAGTCTTAAAGACATTGACTTGGCAATTGTACCATCTGCAACAAAAAACGCTCTATATTATGAAAAAGAGACCTAGTTGTTTTCATATTTTTATTGCATCATAAAAAGGAAAAGAAACATATCAAACTAAACAATTGTACTATTGTTGATTGGAGAAAGTTTGGAATACAATGGAAATATAATTGTTACAATAGGTAGAGAACTGCCTTAGAATTTCTAATTTCCTTATCTAAGATCAATTTCAATTGAAACAAAAAAAAAGATGAAGATAAAAGAGGAAACATGAAATGTAGTAGATATTATATGCACTCATGTTAGAATTTATGTGTATTTCATTTAATATATAGATTTATCATACATGTAAAACTATGATGATTTAGATAATTTATTTGTCATATCGATGTTTTTTACAAAACATTGGGTTTCATCTATGTATGTTCCTATTTGAACACATGTTTTCTTCTGTACAAATAAAATGACAACATTGCTTTGCAATCATTTCCTTTACTTCACTATACGATTTCATTTATTTTCACTTCATTTTAGATAATTTCATTCACTATATAGAATCTATAATCAATTTATCTTTATTGATTTTTTTCCTTCAATAATGCTAAATGATTTAATATCTTATTTTAATTTGCAAATATTCTTATATAATAATAATAAAATAAAAATGTTTACCATTAAATTGAAATATATATAGACAGTACATTGAACATTGTTTAGAATATTTAATTTTTGTTTTTGTAATCATGTTAAATTTTTATTTAATTATTTAGAGAATACTAAATTGATTTATGAATTGAACTTAAAACTTTTCTTCTTCCTAAATACAAAGATTTTGTTGTTATTTAAAAAAAAAGTTTAAGATCAGTGTAATCTTTTTAAGTTTGACTAATAAACAACTTGTATGGTGTTGTGTACTTGTCGAAGTTTTTATGTTTACTTTTATTCAACTTTTACTTTGCATATATATAAGTAAAAAAGGTGCAAAGCTCTACATTTTTGTCTTGTTGATAATGAATCAAGAGGTCAAACTCTCTTCTTTAAAGTATTCATATTAAACTTTTATTTTTAATTGATTTAAAATCTCAATTCTTCTTTTTCTTTTCTCTTTTTTTTCTTCTTCTTTTCCTCTTCCCCTTCCTTTTTCCTTTTCTCCCTCCCCCTCCCCCTCTTTTGACCTTTTTATCTTAGAGTAGGCCCCGGCGGCCCCCCCAATTACCGCATCCAACAGTTCGCCCACTAACTAATAACTGCCCCTCCTCACCCGGGCAGCGGGCACCCCCAACCTTTCACGAAAAAGGAAAAGTCAGGAATGGCGGCCGAACTCTGTCCGTCCCTGCTTGCCGGTAAGTGTGTGTGCATCCCCGCTCCTTCGTGCCTGCTTTCCGAGCTCTTGCCTGCCCTTAATTCCTTTTCGTCGCACTCCCAGGTCTATCCCCGGCGAGAAAGAGTGCTCTTCAAGCCTCGAGCTCTTTTGTCTTTTCACCAATCGTTGGGAATCGGGACCACCGGTACTTTCGTCCTCTGCTCGCCTCAAGCTTTCTCAATTTATAACCACCTCGCCTTGTGCAAATCGTGGCTCAATCCCATCACGCACCCAGAAACTCGCGCTCCTTACGGTCGTTTGTAGTGCAATCACTCTGCAGTTCGTATTTTCGAGAGATCGGTCCACAGTTTGTATTTCGGTCGATTTGAGTGAGATTTTTGTTTTGGTGGATTTTTGGAGAGATCGGTTTCTGCTGTTTGTGTTTTGGTTGATTTAGAGGACGGTCGTTGTTGAGAAAGGATTTTGTGTGGGAGCTGGTGGTGACGTTTTGGGACAATAGGCGAACGTTGTCGCGAGACTTCCGGGGGTCGGGTTTTAGGTTTTGGGATAGGGCGGGTCTTGTCGGGGTTTTGGAGGAAGCTGGAAGCGATGGCGTTGCGGACCAGTCGCATTGTGAAGAAGTACGCGCCGTTCTACGCTCGGGTGCGTGACTCCGAAGGCTCGGATTCGGAAGGAGGGGTGCGTTCCAGTGGTTCTACTCGGGTTTCTTCCTCTTCTTCTTCCTTCGGTTGGCTTCAACGTGCGTTTTCGACTGGTTTCAGCCATGCGCATGTGGTTCCGTTGTCGGAGAGTCCCAAGCGGGAGCTTCGGATGAGAACCAGGACGAGGAGGCAGCATCACGACCACTCGAAAAAACACAAGAAGCACTTCCCTCGGTTGTGGTCGTGAAGAGCAAGCGGTGGAGGGTGCCTTGATTGTATATTCCAGGCAATGCCAAGAATGGTTCCTTGAGAACTTTGCAACGCTGTCTTGGAAACGAGATGCTGGATTGCTGCCTTACTGTATAGGAGCTCGTATTGAAGGCTGACTGGATGATTCCTCAATGCACCGGTGTAGTTCTTGCAATAAGAATGTTGCAAGTGTTTCAGCATTGGCTTGGAAAAACGGTGCTGGATTAGTTGTTTTGGAAAGGGCTGGGCAGTTTCAAGACCTTGATTGTTTTGTCTGGTGAATCCGGATCACCTTGACCAGGACTTTTGGAGCTCGTTTCATTCGGCTTGTGGACGCAAGGAGCGCTGAGTTTGCAAAGACCGGAATGTATCTGGTCTGTGTTGGGAGGCGAAAACGTCTTCTGTGGAGTTTTGATTCTCTCTGCAAAAGTTTTGCTTGATATAGGAATTTTGTATAGAATTTTTGGCTGACAGTTTGTGGTTCACATGGCAAGTGTCTACACGATGCCAATGCTCGCTTGAAGCGGATTGTACGTTGAACGGCTAGACTAAGATGTCTGATTAGGCCTTACGAAACTGAGCTTAGTTTAGTCGATGATATAATCGGTTTTTCATTTCTGTTGTGCATGAACACGGTTGTGAAGCAACCAAACTCCAATGTCCTATTCGCATTGGCAATTTTTTTAACGACCCATGATGATGGGATTGTACCTTTTATACACACCGTCAGATTCTTTGTTTCCTCATTTCTGAATGCTGTTTGGGTTGATGCTCCTCAGCAATGCAGATTGCTCCTTGTCCTTGCAACATTCCTGTCTTGCTGTGCAGTGTCCATTATTTTGTAGATGAATGCTTTCGTACATTTAAACTTTAAATTGATGTGGGATATATGACAGGTGCTAAGGTTTTGTCTAATGCTGGAAGATTTCTGCGAGACATTCATTGTCATGTTGACATCCACAAGTAGGGCCTGTGACTTCACGAAAGGTTGGGCTTTCTGTACTTATGCTTCGATTCTGTTGAAATTTTGCACGCTTCGTTTGGAGCAGTCGGACACCATGCGCTGTGACTTCACTAATTCTTACTGAATTCAAAAGATGTGGAATTGCTATGGGTCCAAGATGCCGTGTCACTAAATATTATGGATTGGAAAATCTCTTAAATCATGTGAGATTTTTTTCAGATTTTGTGGTTGTTTTGCATATATGTAGATTTTTTGGTAGTAAAAAGTAACTTCTTTGTAGTTAGTGGTTCCCGCATTGCGTTAGTGGTAGGCAATGTGAACATTCGGAGCACAGGTTTTCAAACGTTTGACTGAAGCATGAGGTTGACTGCATCTAGGAAAAGTTACTGCCTCTATTTGAAGAGTGAGATCCAACTGAACCCTTTCTGTGCTTCTAAAGTTGGACAAATCTGTCAGTTTGCGCTCCATGAAAAACATGTTTCCTCGTACTGGGTGTTCTTTTCAGCCTATTCAGAAGCACCCGGTCCTGAAGGAAATGCACGTGTTTGTAATGGAACCCTCACAAACTCGTAAGGATAGAAGGGTCCATGGTTTTGTTTTGTTTTGTTTTGTTTTTTAAACAAATGAAACGGAATTTCATTGAAAGGTCCATGGTTTCAGTGCGCCAAGTCTTCCCGACACATCCGAAATCCGCCATTTTTCCAATCCAAGTGCAAAGGAGCTCAAGAATTCAACAATTCCTGAGTCCCTACTGGCGTGGAACAAACCAACTCAGCCCAACTTTGACAACCATGCTACTTAGCCCCTGGAGCTCCTTGCAAAGGAGAAATGTTTATTGAGAAATTGAGGTATCTAAATTTAGGTATTAAAGTTATTTATTTCTCCTCATATTTTTGGAGAATAGGAAAACAAACAAAATCGTAAGGAATCTAATTTTTTTTATGAAGACACAATGGTCTAAAAAAAAGATATGTTGTTTTGTTTTGGGCCCCAACTTGAGCAAGTGAAGTGCAATATCATTTTGCTTTGAAAATTTGCATATTTGTTCCTAACATGATGCTCTACTCAAATATAAAGTTCACAAATCTTTCTAGCAAACAAATTTTGACTTATATGGCTTGAAAGCTTGCAAAGTCACATTGTCAAAAGTTTGGATAGTCTTGCAAAAACAAATGGCTACACTTAACATGATTTTTTTTCACATATAAATTTTCCTCATTAAACCCATATTTAACTAATCATGGATAATTGAAAAAATTATTGACAAATCCACTTATTTATTGATCCAAAAATAAGTGCAAGAATAATGTGAAACAACAAAACATACTTGCGTATTTTCAAACCCAATTGTGTAAAAACAAAGTATGAGTTGCCCACCAACACAATTGCAAACATTGACTTCAAAATAATCTATATCCATAAAACATGAAAAATAAACAGATGTTAATGTAATGTACAACAATTTAATAGAAATAACAAGAGAGATGGTTGATAAGTGGCTTAAATGTCATCAATAAATAAGGGGAAGTCAAAATATAAAGAATAAAATGGACTCAATTGAATGCAAGTGACCACACAAGAAATTGACATAGCATTTCTAAAATATAACATATTACCATTGGTTTCTTTTTATTTACAAGTGGAATATATAAGCCTTAAGCCAATATGGCTGCAAGTGAACAAATGAAATTCAAATGTAAGTAACAACCGATACTACTTATTTGAATGATAGTGAACTATATATTGTCTATTAGCCGACAACTAGTGAAATTGGCAATCAAATGTACACATGTCTAGTCCTAAGTTGATATCATCACATTCTAAACCACAATGAAACATAATATAGCTAAAATCACAAAAACGTCAAATTGATCAAAGTGATCAAATGCTATTTTAAAACCTTCAAAAATGTTTAGAGAACTATGTATTGGTTGGCAGTCAACAATGGAATCTGGAAAAGTAGACGGCCTATCAGTTGCCGATCAATAGCCAATCCATAGACAATGAAATTTAATATCCATTGGCAACTGACAACCACTTCACACTTGTTGCTTTAATCTTTTCCATTGTCATCAACATCTTGATCGACTATAGCGCCAACAACTAAATCCAAGTTTACCAATGATGTAGTAACTTAGGCCTTAAGAATGAATAGCCGTAGAGGTCCTCTCTTCGCGTGCAAGGGCATTTAGTGGGAAAAGATGACAATATTTATTGCGAGACTTATAGTAACTATTTGGGGAAGACACAATTTCTTCTGCCATAATTTAGACCCTAAATGGACAATGGTCCCTTAGGGATTAATCCTTAAAGGTTTGAGAAGTCCAATTTGGGTGCAACATGGATTTCTTTTTGTGTGTTTGATATACAAGGTACATAAATTGATGCATAGAATAGCTAAAAAATTTTGCATTTGTGCTGAGCCGAATCCAATGAAATATGACACTTCTAATTTAGATAGTTTTTGCAACTCATAAAAGTCTGAAAAGTTGCTAAATAGCCATGCATTCTATATGTAAGGTGCCGTATTTGAACATGATAAAGTTTAGATATTAAAATGACCTCTAAATGAAAGATGTTAGTTGTTGAATTTTCAATTCAAAGGTTTATGCTTGCCATAACTTAATACATATGCAGTACTACATATTCCAAGAGTGAAATAGAAGACCATTTATATGGCTCCCACTAGACTTTAAGAGTTAAAGTAACTACAACTAATTCAAATGTGTATGTTAAATGGATGCTAAGATAGTTGTTGATGATGTCATATTGAATTTGAAAACGTACACAATATTGACATTAGATGTCATATTTGTTTTATGTCATCTACCACAAATACTTTTTGAAAATTAATGCTTCATTTTGTTACTTTTGCTTTAAAATTTTAAAAAATCATTTTAAGTGTCAAATTTCATTTAAAAATCAAATTGCCAAAAGTGCAAGAGGACACTATTCCAGCATGCTGTTTTGAATATGAAGAAAAGTATTCAAACATTCATAAGCCACTTTTTTGTAATCTTTTAGAATCAATCTTCAAAAATTTACATCACAAACCAACCTAAATTAAAAGGATACCTTATTCCACTTCCTTCACAATTAAAACCACAATTACTTAAGACATTAATTTAATAGTCTAAATAGAGCTTATAATGATGTTTGACTGCAAAATTTCAAATTTTTTTATAGTAAGCATTTTATAGCAAATTGAAGTTAGAAGTCCACAACCATGTTTTCATATAATTTAATGATTCAAAAATTACATTGTAATGTTCAATACTGTTAATGGTATTGCTGTAATGGGAAAAAAAATTAGTTTTTTTCATGTGTGTTTTCATGTTTTGTAGTTGGAATGTTTTGTCATCAACTTTCCTTTAAAAGTTGAAGACAATTTTAATTGCATACAATAGATTTGGAAATTTTTTTACTCATAGAACTAATAGAAGACATGTAACTTCATCTTCAAAAAAAATAGAATATTTATTTATTTTTATACACACATCAAAATGGAGCATATATATTGAGTGAAAGATTTTGAGAGATTGCAAGAAAAAAATTTAGAAACTACAATATACTCCATTGCGTAAAAACAAAATCATGCAAATGGCATGTCACATTGAATTAGACCAACTCAAGATCAAGCTAAAATCTAAAATTGAGGCAATCAACTATGTTTTTATTGTAAAAAAACTAATCAGTGCCAATTACCAATTTATCATGGTCTACTCCTAATAGAATCATTTGAAGTAAACTTAGACCAAGAAAGTAGGAGAAGGTGCAATTGAAGTACTCAAAACACCGCTTTGTGAGAATTCCAATGAATGATAAACTCCCGGTGGCTTAATAGCTGGCAATGTTAGTATGGATATCATTGTGATGAAAGATGCATCCTCTATCAGTTCTTGAATCTGTTGCAACAATGTATTCACTTCTCCCATAGAAGATTGAGCCTTAGAATTAAGGAGGCAACAAAAGAGTCCCAATTGAAGCAAACTAACAACCATTGCCATTTGGATTTCAAAGTCCACATACGCATCTACTAATCTAGGTGTTGTGCTACAATTCAAATTGCAAGAGTTTGATGGTAAGGAAAGAACTTGTATTACATTTGTAGTTTCATCAAAAACATTTATAGACCTGCTTGATGGTTGAAAAGCCTCAGCAACCATTCTTGAATCCGCCGATCTAAAGAGTAATCCACCTTCATGAGCTCGCCAAAGCGTGAATAACAATACAAAATCTTCAATTTCTATTGCCTGCAAATCCAAGGGACGCTTTCTAAACACACTTCCAACACCAAGATGACAAACTAACTATAAACATTTGATTCCTTTGTGGCTTTGCCCATGTATGGCAACTTAAGAGCCATATAGCCAAATGTACTTGTTGCCAAAGTGGTCTTGTCCAACTTGGGGTGATCCATCAATTGAATAAGTCCAGAGTCTCCCATATAGGCTTTGAAATCTACATCCAAAAACACATTACTAGACTTGATGTCTTAGTGCAAAATGCAACTCGAGCAATCCTCATGCAAGTATTCTAGGGCGGCACCCACCCCTTCAAGAATAGAATGCCGTATTTTCAATGATAATACTTGTTGGCTACCATTTTCATAAAGTCAGTGACTGAGAGTTCCATTGAACATGTATTCATACACCAATAACAATTTGCCTTTTTCTTGACACCATCCATGCAACCGCACCACATTCCAATGTCGAATTTGGCAAAGACTTGCCACTTTGGCATGAAAGAGGGATTTTACTTGCTTGGATTCTGACATATTGATTTGCTTCACATCAACCCAAACACCACCACCTGGGTCAAACATGGATTTAGCAAGTCAAATTTTTTTTTGGAAAGAATTTAATCATCTTAGGATGACTGCTTACAGAGAGGTAATGAGAATGCATTTCAGGAAGAGGCCTACTTTACCCTAATATTTGGAAGGAGCTTTAATTTGTCCCCGTATAATTTTCTTGAACCACAAGTCTTGCAACGCCGGTTTCCAAAGACACGGAGCCGTGCCTGCCTGTACGCATGACTGACTGCTAAATGGCTCCCATCCCACCTCACATCTACCTACGATGGCTCACTAGCAAGTGTCATTTCACTGATCCCACCTTCCAAAGAGCCTTTGTAAACAAGTCCTGATGCGCCACGTCCGAGCAGATTTCTCTCATCAAAGTTCTCACAGTTGCCTTCCGGAGCTCGTTGTGCGAGAACACGTGTGGTCCTGTGGAGTAGCCGAGTGCACTGTAACAGTGGTGGACGGCGTTGCAACTTGCAAATGGATAGATGGACCAGAGAATCACCAAGGCCGCCATAACTCCTCCCGTCGTAAGTCATACCGACCCCTGTTCTAGCTCGACTTCCAGTAGTGAAGCATCATTTGGAGCATCGACTCTGATATCTCGGTGCTGAAGAAGCTCCAAGACCAACAAGAGCTCATGCTCTTCCATGTGGTTGACATCGGAGCTTCCCCAGAACGTGATCAACACCTCACCTCCGATCGATTATTTTCGGAAATTCGCAATTGGGAATGAGCAGCAGAGGTTGCAGGGGTTTGGGATTGGATCCGTTTGCCATCCTGACTTCCAGTGTCTGACAGGAGCTCGTGAAAATCAGTCCAAGCCGTGAAAGTTCTCCCATTGGAGAAATACCTGCAATGTGTGTCATTGTCACTAAAGGTTGTGTGTGTGCGCTAGCTTCGACATCATAGTCAAAAGTGAGTGTTTCTGAATATTCTGATGAAGTTGTTGCTGGGCTCCTTCTCGTGGTTCGGACTTCGAACTCGACTGTAGTCAGTGCCAAAATGGACTACAAACTTTGGAGGTCTCAATAAATCGGCTTCAAATCCAAACGACTTGCAGGCCCCGAACCTTCCCGTGCAAGAGACTACATCATGCAGGGTAATCAAATCCATGTTTCCGACAAAGGCAAGGCCAAATCCTCTCCCTTCCAAGGGTTTGCTCCTGTTTTCCCAAGGCAAGCCGTGTGTCGTGAACGTGAAGGAGAACGAGGTGCTGAAGGAAGCCACTCTCCCAGTTGCTGCATTCTGAATGAAGATCGGTTTCCCGTAAACCATCGCTTCACAAGACCCTTTGGAAGCAGGCCCTTTGTAGAAGCTCAAAAAAGGCCTTGGGCATTTAGGGGTTAAATCACCACTTTTGACAAAAGAAACCGGAAACTAGGTTTTGACAAGAAGCCTAATTTTGGATAAGTTTTGAAAACTTCATAACATTCAGTAGCCTTCAAAGAGGTTGCCTTTTCCTCTCTAGAGGCCTCATCCACAAAAAAACATCCACAAGGAAAAATCAAAGTAAGCTTCAGTACGGGGCACTAGGATCATGGCATTACATCTATCGAGTGCTCTTTTCTTTTTGCTAAATCTCATACCAACCAAATAAATCAACAAAGAAATGTTACGATGATTTGTCAAAAATCTTAAGAACCCTTTGAAAAAAAATGTCAATGTCATTTAACCCTTTGCCATCAAAAAGAAGAATTTGATGACCCAACAAAGGATTTGCTTCAATGACATTTGTAGAAGCCAAGGTTAAAGATGTTGTTTTTATTTTGAAATCAATTGTCCACCATGAATCCTCAAAGGGTATGGGATAATTTAAAAATGAGAGCTTAACTGCTCATTTTCAAAATGTCAAAATGATGTTTGATGTAGAATTTTAGACCTCGTATAGTTATAGTCAAATAACTTTTTCCTTAAAATTTTGAACTAATTTTTTTTAATAAATCAAGTTAAATTTCATCTCCAAAAATCCTTTTGGAATTTTAAGCTTGTAATCAAAAGTTATGGACAAAATGTTGAGAGTATGTTTGAAAATGTCCCTTCCAACGCCTCTTTGAAATTTGTCCATAACTTTTGACTGGAGGCTCAAAATCTCAAACAGATTTTTGAAGATTAAATTTGACTTGATTTCTCAACTTTTTATAGTTAAAAGTTTTTTGAAAAGAGTTATTCTACCATAGCTAAATGAGGTCTGAAATTCTCCTCTAAACACACTTCTTCATTTTGATTTAACTATGAGCGGTTCAAGAGCTCCTACTCACTTTAATTTACATATTCCACATGGCTTGTTTCACCTCCACCTCCCCATATGTATATAAAGAGCTTGATTTCACAATTCTAAACACAATTCATAAATGACTTGGGAAGCAAAGTGAGGAAATTCCATTGTTATATTTATTTTCCTCTACGCTTTGAATGTGTTTTTTGTAGTTTAATTAAAAAGTTTAGAAGCATTTCTTTGCTATTGACCCAATCATGTGTAAATGTGACTCAGTGACTTTACACAATGCAATTTTGACAATTCTTGTCATTTGTCCTTGTAGTTACTGATGGATGTGGCACATGGTGCAGTGACGGAAAAATCAAGCAACTTTTGTGGTTTGGGGCTTGAAGATTACCCTAGAATCACATGGATTAAAAATTCTTACCAAGGTTAACCCTAGAAGGTCATCATGAACAATAAGTGTCCGATGGATGACAATGTATCCTTCTATGTAGGACAAAAGTGCAAATGTTCATCCTTGGAACTTTGTGTGAAATTAAAGGGAAGGTCTTGCACAGCCTCCGTCTGGGATTGGTTAAGCTTGGGTTGGTTTTTCTGTTTGCCCTAGCAAATTACTAGGTGGCGTTGTTGATGTTGTACTATTTTTCTCGCCTTTGAAGTGAAATGTTTCTGTGTGCCCAAATAAAATAAAAATAAAAATATTCTATGAACTATGTCAAAGATGTACAACAATGTGTAGAATACTGTTCACACACATTAAGCATTTAACATGTGCAAAAGTGTAAATTTCAGGGATGTAAAGACCTGTGGAGAGATCTGTTGGGGCAAAGAGCCAAATCAGTTGAGATCTCTCGATATAAGAATCATCATCTATAAATTTCTCAAGCAATTTCAAACGGAGGGAGGTTGTAGACTGATCTTAGTGACAGCAAACAACCCTAGTTCCGTTAAAAATATCAGCGGCCATAGACATTTGTGCTTACACCTATTGCTAAGAAGTCCAACCAAGAGTATCTTGTTCAATTTTGTTGATTGGGCCCAAAGAATGAGTGATAGATTGAATGTGTGACACGTGTGTCATAGTGAAATGATAGTCTAATGTCATATTTGAGGTCATGAAAGAGTTCTTTGTGTAATGAGCTATGTATGGTAGAACCACCCATTACCAACCAAGCATCCATATCCAACCTGTAGGATGCAGCTATTTCCAACCAAGGCTAGAAGAGGTTTCCAACCAAAGTTTGAAACATGATTTTTGAGAAGGAGAAAAAGTACATTCCAAGTTTGGAAAGTTTTGACACATGTCCCAATGTAGTGAGCAAGAAAGTAGGAAGTAGTGAATGGAAAAGTAGTTATGGAATGATCGGAATTGGAACTCTATATAATGGGTATGGGTTTAGGCCAACTTTTGGCTTCCAAAATTCATAGTAATTTGAATTTAAGGAAAAAAATCACGAAAAATTAGCAATGCCCATCATTTCTATCTTTCTTACAGGGCAGTAAATTTACATTGCCTTCTACTGCTCCAGAATATGCGTGGAATCGCTTAAGTGGTCGACTATGGCTGGTTCTGCCATATCTATGCAGTCTGTTTTTCAGAAGCATTGAGAACAAGAATGACGATATAAAATTAGGATTCTGGAGTTGACGGAGGACGAATGTTGATACAGAATGACAGGGTGAGGCTTCACACAGTAGTGAGGTCGCGCAATCTAGAGTCAACGCCTTTCCCAGAGCTGATATTCACCCTGGTCTGTACATCTTTTCCAGGTCCCTGCCAGGTTGTTTTGTTTCGACGGATTCCAATCAAGATGCCCGATTTTCATAACCAAGTTATCGCCTACTTGCGCAACATAGCCTTCAAAGTTCGCTTGGAATATTTTCACTGCACTCCGACAGTGCACACCAGTTCGAGTCCGCACGGCGATCAGCTCCGCTATTTGATCATGCAGACCGAAGTCATAGAAGTGGTCGTGGAAAATCACAGGCTGCAACCAACTCCAAAAGAATCATTTGAGAATCAACAACAATCGAAACGGAAATTCATGTTGGAATTGTCATGTATACACAACAATGGATATTTGCTAACTTCAAATGAACTCCATTTCACTGATAATTTGGATAAATTTGCAAGTAAACTGAGGGTGCTGCATGGTTGTTTTCACTTACAGTCCCAGGATGAGTCAAGATATACGCATAGCCCATCATCAGCTTGTCTCGAGGGAACGGCCAATGTCCCTGTAAATAGCAACACATGGCAATGTCAGCCTCTCCAGAATGAAGAAGTGTCTACTTGTTAGGGTCCAACAACTCCAGATAACGCAGGCAGAAGAATCCCACTGATTGGGAGAAAGAGCACAGACCTGGGTTGATCCCGTATCGTGATTCTCAAGGAACGTGACTGCACGCGAAGGCCACCAACCCATCACTCCAGGTGGTTTTCCTTGAGGATCTATCAATCTCCAGAACTCACCATGAAGTGCTGAGTGCAATATGCCCTGTCGAAATGGACAAGTAACGCAATGAATAAAGCTTGACAGAAGGAGATCCAAAATCTTTCTCAATATTCACGCATCGTTGATATGCGCCAGAGACGTACAATATAAAACATATTGAGGATTCTGAGTACCTTAGTTGTGACATCAAACGCTGATGATGTGCCACCAGCGGCGTTGATCCAGTTCACGATTCTTTGCCTGTGAGCATCTGCATCCATATCACCCGCAAGTAATTACTTAAGTCCAGAAATGCTCAGAGAATTTCAGAGGTGAAAGAAAATGCTCGAGTGCAAAACCTCAATGAGCTAGTTAGAATTACGAACCTTGATTGTAGCTAACTTGGCCACCCTCATATTCCAGACTATCCCAGTATTCTCCTATGGCAAATGCTGGTTTGGTTGCTCCAATGTACTCCTTCACGTATCCACCCCAAAATCCTCTGTTTCATTCACATTCAAGCAGGTGATTATCTTCTCACGACGCACTTGACCGGGAAGCGGTTCTCATTTCAATAATGATACTCTTGCAAAAACGCTTCAGAAACCCAAAACTTTGCAAATTAATCGAAAAATCTCAAGACCTGACGAAGTCGAGTCGCCATCCGTCGAACCCGAAGTCCGTGCGTAGCCACTTCATCCACTCTATAATGTCCTTCCTAACGAAGTCCTGGGAATGGTCGATATTTGGAGCAGCATGGAAGAAGTCCCCTGGCGCAGAAACAAATTTCGTAAGTAGACGGATTAAAGTAAAAATACTAGCGGTGACAGATATTTTCAGATTATGAATAAATTCATTACTTGAGTTCAAGGTAAAGTTTACCGCTCTTTGGGTTGCCCTGCCCTTGAAAGTTAGGGTCATCCCTTACGATAGCCTCAGGTCCCCAGGCCAATTTGCCTCCAAATCTGTTCCAGACCCCATTTGGACCCTGATAATCACAAGCGCTAAAGTTTTGTAAGTTTTGTAAATTCACTTCGCCTAGACCTTGAAGTTTGTTAAAAGTATGCGTCACAAAAATGAACACGGTTATCGATATATTTCTACTGCTTCAGGAACTTTCAAAAAGAGAATTCTTTATAAGTTTAACACTGTGGTCACACGACTAAGATTCATAATTCTAACCAACTTATTGAGGTTCATAAGTTGTATCCATACGTCGGTTAGAATTGTGAATCTCCGTATTATGAGGCCTCCATATGATCATTGTTACGATGGACAAAATTTTCTTTATGACATTGTTTACGTTTCTGAAACAGTCTCAGTATACTAAAAACCTTGATACTAACTTAAGATACAGTAAAAGATAAGCAAATCAGGTTCAGTGTCGAAACAAAGTAGAATGGATTTTTCAATCACGCTGCATCACCTGCTTCTGGGCGCAACGATGATTGAGGACTACGTCTCCTAGAACCTGCAGCAAGAAAGTTTGCTGTGAGACATCTGGAGAAATAGGTACTTTACTCGTCCGACACTTAGCATGGGACGGAGAAATACAGATAGAAGGCTACGAGAGAATTGCACCACGGAGAGAAGGCAAGACCTAAATGGTCTGTTCCACTTACAAGAATTTTATGTTTATGCATTTCGTTTATACAGAGTTTCAGTTCCTCCGATCCTCCATAAGCGGAATTCAAGTCGTAGAGATCCCCTGGCATGTAACCTGCGACGATTCACTCCACACACCGGAAACTCGGTCATGTTGAATAATGGTAACACTTTGTCTGAAGGGATTGGATTAATCCGTGTCGACATACAAACTATCTTACATATAATGTACAAACCTGCCCGTATGCTCTAGAAAACGAAGTCACATTAAATCCTGCCGTTTTGTAACGCCATTTAAGGCAGTTTCTAACATAACCCTGCCAATTGTAACGCCATTTAAGGCAAAAAAAACTTGCCCAATTACAATTGGCGTTTTCAGGGAAGGCGATTTTCTACTAGATGTATCCACGTAGAATTTGATGGAGTTTTCGTAGGCATGAATTCATGATCTTCTGCTCAAAGATTGCATGGATATTCGTTCAAAGTGCACCTGTCGAATAGGAGCATTCGACATTGAAGACAGGCAAATCAACATGGAGTAGACGTTTGTGGGAATTGACAGAGAGAAGAAAAGATGTAGACATACAAACCTTGAGGGGCGACTGAATGTGTCGGAGGGGGAAGCCAAATAGTTGTGATTCCACATTTGGAAAGATCGGCGGCCTTCGCTGACATTTCCAACCACCATTGTCGTCTCCAGCTCTCCCAGTTGAAACCTTGAAACTGTCGTAAAAAACAGGTTGTCACGCAATGCACAAAGGGGAGGGATGCATTATGAGAGCCGGAATACTAGTCTAACCCTCGGTATAGGCAATAATTACGAAGGTTTTCTAGCGCCGCGTCAATTGGAACATTTTTCCAACGGTTTCCAATAACATCCGACAGGTTACAGCTCAAGAACACAGGATGTTGAAAAAGAACAGACAAAAATGGAAAACTAGTGAACAGAAACGCAATCCAAAAAACTTGCGTCTGGAATATTCGATCGTTCTTCGTGACAATTGACCAGAGAAAAGCTTGCGTACATACCACAATCTCGCGGCCACTCCCCGTGCCGGATTCTGCACATACAAGGAAATAATGATCACGAATGTTAAAACCTCAACCGTAAAAGAGATCGAAAAACGCAGAGCCGTATCAATGCAAAATGAGGCGTTGCTCTGCGACAGACCTGATATTTTTTCCGAATCTTCAGGATATCGGACGAGTGGCTTGATGGATTTGGTCTGGAGAGCTCTCTCCAGAGCGGTTCGTTGCAAGTCGAGTGCTTCCTTCTCTGCTGCTCGCACTGAGAATTTATCATCCTCCCTCACCTTGGAGTTTGCGACGTCCCAGACATTCTCTGGGGATGGAAGCTGCAGAGGTATCATGGCGTCGATCTCGGCAGTTGTGGAGGTCGGTTGCATTGGCGGCAAATTTTGTTGCCCTGTCTGAAGGCGCCGTTGCATCCAGTCCGGCGTTTCTCGTCGTGGACCGTTTTCGAGAAGGTCCTTGATTCGGGAATCGCTCCCAGGAAGCATTTCCAGACGGCTTACGTTTTGAATCTGGTCGAGCACCACGCTGCTGGTATCAATTTCGGCACCATTGATCATCGCCAGCTTCAATGTCTCCTCCGCCATAAGCGCTCTGTTCTTCCAAGCAGCTGCGGCGCCCTCCACCGCTAGCAATGTTCTTTCTACTGACTCGAACCTGATGAAGTTAAAAAGAAAAAAATGTGTGTTCAGTTTTAGGCTAGAAGACAGCTCCATAGTGCGCAAGAAAGCAAGAGGGAGTCATTTACCTGGACTTATCGACAAGTCTGCGAGCTTCACTCGCTTTGTGAGATGCAGCATTCGCACTCCGGAGAGTGTCTGCCTCTGCTTCAAATACGACCTTGTCAGCTTCTTGCCGCGCCTGCGAAGCCTTTTTCGTCGCCTCAATCGCACGTTCAGCAACACTTGCACGTTCTTCCGCTGCTTTAGCAGCGGCTTGCTGTACTTCCAAAGCAGTCTTCTCCGCTGCTTCAACCCTTGCTGCCGCGGTTTTGATGAACTTTTGAGCAGTATCAAGCTCAATGCGATAACGCTCGGTTTCTCCACTCGCAATTTGAAGCTGCCGACTTGAAGTAAGGAGCGCCTCTTCCAATAAC
Organism: Antitrichia curtipendula; assembly: GCA_951230915.1. Taxonomy (NCBI): domain Eukaryota; kingdom Viridiplantae; phylum Streptophyta; class Bryopsida; order Hypnales; family Leucodontaceae; genus Antitrichia; species Antitrichia curtipendula. The sequence continues at coordinate 34,284,788 of OX579634.1, read as the reverse complement.
AACACCTTCGCTTCCGCCTCTGCTAATTCGTTCAACGCCTTCACCTGTTCGTTTAAGATAGCTTCATACTTTTCGGCCTGCGCTTTGGCAGAGGTAGCAACCGCCCTGGCTTCATCAAGAGCGACGTTAGCTTCCATAGCCACGGCTGAGGCGGCTTCATCTGCCGCCAGCCGTAGCCTTTCTTCAAGCTCTATAATCGCCTCAGCCGCGGCGGTTTCGGCGGCGGCCACTTTCAGCTTCGCTTCCTCTGCTATGCGTGCCGTTGAATTTTGAATTGCAGACTCTGAAATTTTCTCAACCTGCACCGCGAGACAAATGCCTTCCAGTCTCTCTTTCCGAAATGCTTCTTTCGCAGCTTCCATTTTTTGAATGTCCAATGTCATATCTTGTGACTTCGCCTCCATAGCTGCCAAAGCATCCAAGGCTTTTCTCTCAGCTTTCTGTGCAGCTTCGGCTCTTGCTTCAGCTTTGGCCAAAGCAGCTTTAAGAGATTCAACATCGTCTCTGCTACTAGTGGCACGCTCGTCCTGCAAGTGCAACGAGATCAACCTCAATGTTTCATACAAAGACGAAGAATTCTACACCTCTTTTGAGCTGATCACGAGAGCATTGAGCTCACCTTGAGCACTGAGACGACATGGCTGCTTCGTCGCTGTGGCTTAATGACTTTCCTGGTCTCTAAGCACCTGCGAAACATTCAGTTGTCGACTATCAGTACCACTTTCATGCGACAAGTTTGCTGCTCATTAGCCAAAAAGATGTAGGCCTACATTGACATGTAAGAACGCTGTGAGATTAGGGTTAATTCCGTACCTCTCACCAAGGAACGGAGTTCTTAGGGAGGAACTCAAATTGTTGATGTTTTTCCCAGCAACGTGGTACGAGGATATCAAGGGAATCTGCTGCAACACTGATCGGAACTCTCCGTGCCATACCCCTGCCGAAGATTGTAGTAAGCTTCCCGACGCACCCGCAAGTGGACGAGCTGCAATGGTATCCTGCATACGATTCAATCGCGTCACAGTCGACGTCAAAGACGGACGTTGATGGCTCAAGTAAAAGCGACAATCGAGATTCATCTCACAAATCCGCTAAGAAGTCTGCGAATTAAATTCCTGCTTTAATCGCACGCCTCGGGGCACCAACTGTGCTTTCTATGTGCGACCAAAAACATTAACACCACGAAAGAGATGATGATGATGACGGGACGCACCATTTTTTGATCGCCTTGTAGGACGACTTGCAGCTCGAAACGAAGAAAGTATTCAAAGTGCAGTCCCAGCCTCTACTTTGAACCTCCACACCTTCTAAGGCGAAAACAGTTGCATTGTGACTGTCAAAAGATCTGTGCTGTCGTCTCTGCAAGTAGAACAGCGGCTTTATTACCAAAAAGCATGACAAAGTCCTGCAATATTCCAATTTCCGATTCACTCACCTCCCTCGCTTTGTCACTCTTTCTATGTCTATACCCGAGTCCTTCTGCAAACCTGTTCTAGCTCCTGACGCGATTCCAATTTCAAATGTCACCACCAATACCTGATGGCCTGATTGCATTTCCTACTCCTAGCCAGCTGCGATTCTGCAACCCCAGACCAGAGCGGCGGTCGATCATTGTGCTGCGCTGTCGGACTCGTACATAAATTCAACAAAACGGCAGTGTCCTTTCTCTCCACTTCCTTCCGAACCTATCCTCTCGTCCACTACATCTTCAACTGGCCATGGACATGGAGGTTCTTCCTCTTCAAGCCCTTTCATTGCAATATTCTAGCATTCATTACCAGCAATCCTGCTCCACACAACAGCTCCAGCACGCGAATGATTCTTCCACAACGAAGCTCCCACTCTCAAATCCTGACCGACTGAAACACAAGCTCTCGAAAACAGAGCAAAGGGAGCGGAAGGCCTGAGGCCTGGGGACCTACCGCGTGAAATTCAGGCGTGCTTCTGGCAGTGCCAATCCCGGCAATGCGGCTGCAGCCAATCGATGCAGGAACCGACGCCGTCCACGGCGAATAGCTTACCCCACAATTGACGACGCCCTTCCTGATCATCTAGCTCATTCTCCCTCCACAGGAAGCGACAGCACGCCGAGGTAACGTGCGGAAGAAAGGACCGAGCGCGGCGAACACTGCGGGAATCCCAAACCAAGCCACAATCTTCCCATCGCGCCGGGAAAATTGGATCCTAAAGCTCACATCGCAGCCTCCGACCTGTCGCCTTGCGAAGCCTCGGGTAGCTGCAGTCCGCAGGATCTTGGGGACCTATGACCGTGGAAGTGGTCGTAGGCGATTCTCGCCTTTTACTCGAGCCAATTGAAGAGAGAGAAATATCTCCCGGTTTTAAATTTAAGCTGACGAATCTGCTCATTGAACCAATTGAAGAGAGAGAAATAGCTCTAGTTTCTAAATTTAAGCCATAATAAATTAAGAGCCTCTTTACCAAGCTAAATGAAGAGAGAGAAATAACTCTGTCTTTTAAATTTAAGCCAACGTAAACTAAGAACATCAAGTCAATTGAATGTATGAACATTAGGCCATGAATTCTTTATACCTACGGATTTTCATAGTGAAAACACAGAAAATTGCCTCATAATCTATATTCAGAATATAGGATTTTTAATATATCATTCATCAACTACTTAGATGTGATGAAGTTTTGAGTATGAATATTTGAATATTATACCTTTTACATTTAATCCTCTTTAGTCGTCTGAAGAATTTGATAAGAGGGGAATGTAGATTTGGAGATTATGAGGAGGGGAATTTAGCTTCATAAGAATTCAAATAAAAATATTCATTTTGTACAAGTTTTATTTTTATTTGCCTTACTTCGCTTTTAACTAATTCAAAACCTTTAGTTACGTATACAAATTATAAAGCATCAAACAACAAAGCTAGTCACATCACTAAAGACTAGGCAAAAATATCATTTTCATCATACTCTTGTATACTTCATCCATTTGTTTCACCTCTCACATCAAGATGTTAAGATTATTGATTATCCATCCACTTGATGCTAGCTCTTTTAACCCCTAAATGCCCAAGGCTTTTTTTGAACTCCTAGGAATTTGCTCTAAATTGAATAAAAAGTCAACTTTTTGATATGTTGTATCATTTTTTTTGAATTGTAACCATATGAAATCAAACTAGACATGTTAAAGATCACATAGGAAAAGAAAACACAACAATACCACTTATGGATTGAAAGAGTATAACGTTTAATTACGAGGGTGTTAAAACTACAAAAGTGACTTGAAGTCTTTCAATCCTCTTTTGACATGTCAAATCCAAAATTTGTCCACCAAAAAAATACAAGGATAAAGGGTCTAACATGCATAACCCCAATCAATTTATGGCTTCTCAAAATCTATTCTACAATTTTTTTAAATGAATTTTTCATGTGAATTTTTCTCTAAGATCTAGTGTATTTGAGGCTCATTTCCAAGAGCCCTCAATACTATGGAAAGTCAAGATTGCAATGGACACCCTTGCACAACATCTGGAATAGAAAAATCATAATCGATCATTTTGATAATCGACTTTTTGATGCTAAAACTAAACTTCTAAAATAATCTTTCAAAAATATAAACTACTAAAAATAGTAATTTGATAAGATTTTGTTTAACTTTAAAGTTTTTGCGACACCACATTTGGGTACCTTGGGCATTTAAGAATTAAGGATTGATAAATCTTACTCCCAAAGTTCAATATAATATAATAATACAATGCAAATGTATGACAAGTATGTTGCAATTGATGATAGTACAAAAAGTGCAAGATATTCTAGAGTATCATTTTAAGGATGGGTTTAATTTTTAGGTATCTAAATAATAATAGTAATTTTTTTCATATCTATCAGAATTGAAATAAATTTTTTTAGTAAGTTTTAAAATGGACTTCAAGAAAGGAACAAAAGTTACAAATAGAAAGAAGAAATTATGTTGTATATTTTCTTCTACAAGACAAAATGGACTTAAAAAGTTACCACAACCAACCATAAGCTTCTAAAAGTGAAATTCTACGTTTACATCGTGAGTAGATGTACTAAAGGGGAACTTATGTGTGCTTGCTTGGGACAAGTTTGCATTCATCTAATCTTCAAATTTTAAACATCTAGTCATTTAAATGATTAAATATATTTTATGTGCCGTATTGATGTTTGAACATTCTTTCTTTAATGTGGAATCTTCACACCTTGCCCATATACATTCAACCAAGAAAATTTGTCATTCAAAGTAAGGTGAAAACATCCAAAACCATCTTCATACACATCCCCAACAAGTAAATTTTTCATTAAAAGTGTCCCGCAAAGTGTCATTAAACCCTTTCCATATTTAATTATAATTAATTGACTGCTCATTTCTGTAGATTTTGGTTCCAGGACCCAAGCTATGTGAAGGATTCAGTGATCTAGGGAGTAAGTTTCACTTTGAAAATTCATAGAAATTACATGTCTCACCTAAAAATTATAATTTATTTTTTCCAGAAATTCATAGCTCATACTACACCACAATGTTTTTCTCAAAAGAAAAAAAACGTACCTCCAACTATGCTCACGGATTGCTTATTTTTGGGTGTTTTAATTTTCAACAAAAAAAATAATTTAAAAATTGAGTAAAGCGAATGCGTCTTTACCGTCCCCTGCAGCCTTTGCATGTGCATGAATGGCCCATTAGGCTTCGCGCACTGCCATGTCGCGCACTGCCATGTCACGAACTGCCATGTCGACTGCTGAAAAAAGCAGTTCCAACTTCCAAAACATCTGGCAAGCACATTCTTGTGGAAGTCCCCTTTCAACCTGGTGGAGACACGATATGCAAAGGACAAACGAACGGGAGGTCCTTGTCACTGATGAGCTTCCACTGTGGCCCAGGGCCATTGGACTGGGGCAGCTAGCCAGCCAAGGGGCTAGAAGACTGGATGGATGGATGAAAAATAGTGGGATGACTGAAGGACCCCGCCACTCAAAGCAGCCAGTTGGCACCAGGGGATTTTTAGCGCATTTTCACTGAAAAGCAATGCAAAATTTTTGATAGGGAATAGTTGGCAAGATATTCTTTCTTTTTCACTGGATGAAATTGTGAAATACCACCAAACCTTGGGACAGTACATCGGGAAAGTATCCCTCATTGCTTCAATATTGTTGCAATGGGTTAGCAATATAGTATTGAAAGTATATTGTTGCATTACTGCAAATAATAATGCAACAATATTGAAGCAATGGGAGCCTTGTATTTTTATTAAAAATATATTATTTCAATACTACAACAATACATTTTTAATACTATATTGTTAACCCATTGAAACAGTACTGCAGCAATGGGTGGCTTTTTTCCGATGTATTGTTCTACTTTCAATGAATACATAATTTTTCATCCATCTATTACAAGTTTCATCCATTTAAGTGGATGTAAGTCACTTCATCACTCTAATGAAGTTCGCTTTCTGACTAGAATAAATGGGAAAAAACCCACCTGCTAGGGAGGCACTGGTTGACAATTATTTATAGAATTAGCCGCCCTGCAAATATCAAGGGAGATTTGAACGGTAGTTCAGGATTGGGCACAGAAAAAAATAAAAGGTTGGTTCAAAAGTTCAGGACTTCTTATACGGTAGATATTTGGAAGGGGAAGGTTCATCTGGCAATGGATTGGGATGGTGATGCGGTTGGGGTGCCTATCGGAAAGGTTAACCCCGAAAGGACCGTGACTATGTTTTCACCAAAAACGCTCCAAAATTGTCATTCTTAGACAAACACAAAATTTTCTAAATAAATAAATATGTTTGGACACATGTAATTGGAGGATCTTGTAGTACCCTGGTTTGAGAAGATGTTGAAAAAATCTCAGAAATTTTCACAATGTACATTACAAGATATTAGCGTTTGAAGTGACAAAACCCCATTTTTTAGCCCTCTCAAAAATTGGGCAGTTGCACTTTACAAGATCACATTTGTATGAAAAAATGTCCCAAATTGTGGTGCTTCTTTGGATTCATTCTTCAAAGCAAGTTGGTTACATGCTTGAAAATTTTTAGATCATTTGGAATTGTACAACATATACAAAAAAATAGTAAATAGAAAGAAGTAGAGAATGATTCAAAATACAAAATTGTTGAGAATTTAGTTATGGAATTAAAAAATGCCAATCCCAATGGTTGCAATGTTGTAATAAACAATCTACATCCTATGAAATTTTTTTACTAAAAAAATATTGAAGTTGAGTTAATCAAAGGACTTCAAAGTTTATTTTAGAGTAGAAAATTCATAACTGCTTGCAAACTAAAATGCTTCATAATTTTTGACTCATTGATCAAAGAGTATGATTCAAAGCTTTCCACGTATATATAAATCTTAAAAACCAATTTCAAATTTTTATTTATGAAAACAATGATTTTTTCAAATCTGACCAGACTGCTTGAGTTGAAAAACAAACCACATATTAGGCCATAACTTTTTGACTCATATTTCCAAATGTCTTGAAGTTCATTGCATATGAAAGATATTCCTCATCCCTATCTTCTATAAAAATTTCGGCCTAAAATATGCAAATCTCTAGTCACAAGTACCTGCCAAAATTTTCTATGTTGCCAAAAAATGCTTGATGGTCCTTTAGGAGATAACTCCCAAATGCACGAGGCACCAAATTTTGGTGTAGACAATACTTTGAAGTTGAATAATACCTAACCAAGTTGCTATTTGTAGTAGTTTATATTTTTGAAAAATTATTTTTGAAGTCTAGTTTTAGCATCAAAAATTTGATTTTGAAAACGATTATTAGGATTTTTCTACTCAAGATTTTGTGTAAAGGTGTCCATTGCAATCTTGACTTTCTTTAGTGTTGAGGAAACTTAAGAATGAGCCTTAAGGAATACTAGGTCTAGGGAAAAAAATCACATTAGAAATTCATTTAAAAAATTTTAGAGTAGCTTTTGAAAAGCCATAAATTGATTGGAGTTATGCATGTTAGATCCTTTATCTTCATATTTTTTTGGTGACCAAATTTTTAGATTTGACATGTGAAAAAAAGATTGAAAGATTTCAAATCACTTTTGTAGTTTTGACACGCTCATAATCAAATATTAGGATCTTTCAATCCATAAGTGTTAGTATTGTGTTTTCTTTTCTTATGCAATCTTTAACATGTCTAGTTTGAATTTGTACAATTACAGTTCAAAAAAAATTGACACAACTTATCAAAATGTTGGCTTTTTGTTCAATTTAGAGCAATTTCCTAGAAGCTCAAAAAAGTCCTTGGACATTTTTGGGTTAAACTTAGGGGCTTACATTATAGGATCAGAGTGCACATGCTCCTTCCCAAAATTTATTCATTACATGAGATTTCACTATTGTGGAGGGTTGTGAGTTCCCTAGAGTTCTTAGACTGTGGGAATTCCGCTGCAGCATTAGGCTGACGTGGCGAAGCAATTGCCTTGTCAGATATTAATAATTAAAAAAAAAATTATACGTGTATATATATTTTTTAATATTTTTTAAAAATTTTATATTCTGACCAATACTAGCTAGTTCACGACTTAGTTCACAGGAACGGGAATAGGCTTGAAACGACCCTCCAGACCCTCCAAAAGACCAAAACACATCTAGTAGTACTGAACAACCATGTGGCAAAACTCAAATAAAGATAGTTGAATTTAAAATCTTTCAAATAAATGGATTGGAGTCTATTATTGTTTATCAATGAAGGACTCCATAGGAAACAAAATGATGTTATCAATGGCTCCTCAACCAATCCCAATCCTTAAACTAACTGGTAAGTTAAGTCCCTCCCATGCATCTAGCAAAGGATAATATCATCCTATTACGGAGAGGACCATTGTCTAGTGATACAATTGGAGTTGTTATTGGCACCTTCAATCTTCAAATTGTTAAAAGAATGAGAACATGACACTTTCTCTTAGAATTGTGGAGGGTCCATTAAGGGTTGAGAAGTTCTTTCTTTCTCTTCTAGAGATGAAGAATGGGCGTGAAGATTATAAAACTGTGAAGATTGAGAAGCCGTGTTAGAATTCTCATTTTTCACACGATAAAAAAGGGGGTCACATCTTCTCCATGGAGAAGGGCTTTTATTGGCTCCACTTTTCACTCCATACCTTATCATTCTTCATAGAAGTTTCATTTGTGGAGAAGGTGAGACAACCCCTAATGTTATGTGGTTCTTGTTATTAGCCTTGAACAATTCACATTGAAATCATGAGGTGAACTTCAATATTTTTTGCTTTGTATCCTATGTTTTTACTTTGTATTATGTATTTTTTCACTAAATTTGAATGAAAATGTTATTTTTACTATTTTTCATACATCAAAGAGCCCGTCTCTTACATTTCCAAAAAAATTCAATTTTTTAAAAAATGATTAAGAATTTATAAAGACTAAGTTAAAGAAATTCATATCAAATACAAAATTAAAAAAAAATTTGCAAATTTCAACATTGCTATATATATTCAAATTCCAAATTCTCTCTCCCTTGAATTCCAAATTCTCTCTCAAATTCTCTCCCTATGCAATTTTTGAACAATGTATGAATTAACTTGAATTCTCGAAGTATTCAAACTGGTTGTATCCAAAATTAACTAGAAGTTTTCATATTCAATAAACTTATATTTTAAACAAGAATCTAGATGGGAGAATTTTGCAAATAAGTCAAAATTAGATAAAATTAACTTATCTTTAGTGCACCTCATTGTGATCCACTTCTAATATGGACCCCTTCAAATTTCTTTCCTAAAATGTGCAACTTATATTGATGCAATTCTAGTGTTGATTTTTTATTTAAAAAAAATACCTTTTTAGTACTTTAATCATTCCTTTTTTATTCATATAGTGTCCAAAAATGCATTAAAAATATTTGAAATTTTCTTTCATTCCCAATGAGATCCAGTATGTACTTTGAAAATATGGTTACAGGAACTATGCTCAAGTGTAATATTGGACAATTTTAGGTGTAGTACTTTAATTCCCAATTTAGATGAGGGGGAGAGATCTTTTTCAAAACTATGGATTTAGAGTAACCTTGCCAATCATTGTACAAACAAAATTCAGATCCTTCTCCATAGTATAATAGGAACTTGCAAGTTCTAAAACTTGACATAATTATTCAATGCCATGTTAAGATTCACTTCCAAAAACAAATGTGCAAAATGGTTTACTCTACAAATAATGTCAACTGCAACTCAATAATAACATGCTTTTAATTCTAAGGAAATTTTTTTTGCAACCCGTCATTGCATAATATGCGGTGGTATAAAGGTTCATGTGCGGTTCTTATGTGGTATGAAGGTTCATGTCAATATACTTGAATACTAAGTTACTATGTGGTTCTTTTCCGGGCATTAGTGATTTCATTGTGCGGTGATTGGAACTGTCCAGTCAATGACGGGTTTACTCTAAATGGAAATACTTCAAATTTAGTCATGATTTTGGGCTAATTGTAGGACCTCAAACTTAGATCAATTTCAAACCAAATCTAATTGCAACCAAATTATATGATAGTCTTGGCTTTCTACTACAAAATGATGTTTACCTTTGGTTAAAGTTGTCAATCAAGTTTAAAAAAAATGACCTCTTTGTAAACCTTTCATTTAAAAATTAAAACCACATTTATACACTTAGTCTAATGGTTGGACAAATCAATGTACAAAAATATAATTTATTAATGCATTCATCCAACTAATAAAACCATCTACATATGATAGTATAGCTCTATCCCATCCGAGATCCCATCCAAAATAAGGTTAAAAAGTGCATCTCTGTCAATTGCACAATTCAAACCAAATTTTGATATTGTTTAAAGTGATGTCAACTTAGATGTCTAAACGTTTTTTGAGACAATTTTTGAGATGTTTTTTGAGACGTCAACTTCAACAACTAAACCTTTTGCAACACCAACTTTGACATACACCATACATAGTATACCGTATACAATTTGCAATACATTATACATCATATGCAATATGCTAAACATTATACAAAATATGCCATACATTATACATCATATACAATATTTGATATTTATGTTGCACGGCTTGAAAAGCCACTTATTTTATATATATTGACATGAGAAAAACAAACTATTTATACAAGTGGGGTAGTAGGAGGGAAGGCAAACCATATGGAATATGTAAATTTTCTAAATTTTACAAAGTTGTTGAAGTTGATGTTGCAAAAAAGATCTAGACGTCTTAGTTGATATCGCAAAAAATATCTGGACGTCTCAATTGATGTCTCAGTTGATGTCTAAAAAAATAGTATTCAAATTCTCAAATGGCGTCAACGTGTGCTGACATGGCATGTACTTCATCCTTAATGGATGCCATGTTACTCAAATGCCATGTCAATTGTCATTTTTAAATATTATGTTAATATTTTAATATTTTGATTATTTTTTAATTATTTAAAATATGATACATGGTTGCCCTTTTTCTATGTTTTCACATTTGGTCAAGGTCTTACCTCAATCCATGTTAACTTTCACTAACTTATCCAAAGTTAAACTAAAATCCTTTGCCAACGTGGCAATTCTATGTTTTCTTGGACGTTGTATAGAACGTCATTGTGTTTTTTTCAATGTCTCTCAGAAAATCATTGTCGCACAAGACATCTATTCCTTCTGCCTATGATATTTGAACGTTTTTAGGATCATCCAACTCAATTCTATCTCTTATGGCTGCTATCCCATCTTCATGCTTTTGTTTTGAAAAGCATATGCGTTTGTTGCTAATATCCAAACAAACAATGTTTTCTTGTAGTGATAGTTCATGTAGAGTAGGACCAATATGAGCAGCAAAAATGTCCAAGAGGTGTACAGTGAAAGCATACAATGATCACAACATGTACATTAAAAGCCATGATGATCATTTACATCAATTTTGTAACCAGCCTATGGTTGAAAATTGATTTGCCTATATATTGAGAATGGAACAAATAGAATCTTTACGAAAAAATCATGGTAATTTTATTTTTGAGGGAATCTTTTTTAAATTATGAATCCTTCTGCAATCTATTTCTCTATATAGGAAAAAAAATTCCTGGCAACCTTCCCCATGCCACAAATAGGCTAAATTGCTTAAGTAGTTAGAAATAAGTGATCATCTTGATAATTGTAATGCAAACTTCAATTTGTAGAAGGGATGTAAGAGGAATCTTCAACTAAGAATAATACAAAAGAAACATGGCACCAAATTTCATTATATCAAGTTTGGATGCTTCACAAAGTTTTGTCCATAATATTTAGTAGTAGTGAGAAGGACTACCTTCTCTTGGACAAAATTGTGTAGAATATTCCACACCATTTCATCCTTTGGATGCTATGATGTGAAATATTCCACATCCATCAATAGCTAATTATCTATGCATCGTAAATTGTTAGCAAACAAAGCATACTTGCTTGGGTATAGTATCTGGGCCATAGATGCAGTTAAGTTAGTAATTAAATGGGTTAGTAACAAACAGTTCACTCAACTAGGTTAGTAACAAAATAATTAAATAAATAAATAAAACTTAAAAAACAAACCCATACAATCTATAGAACAAAGTTTTGACATTCAAATTTCCTCACTATTTGTTGAAAGCCATTCATGATTTGCATTTATAAAATGAAAAGATAGTTCTTTATATACATTTAGGATGGTAGGAAGTAAAACATATAATGTGGGGTATATAAACTAGAATTAGTAGGAGCTCAACTGCTCATAGTTAAGTCAAATTAACACATGAATTGTATTTGAAGTAAAATTTTAGACCTCATTTAGGTATAGTATAATAACTTTTTTTTAAACTTTGAACTATAAAAAGTTGAAAACTCAAGTTAAATTTCATATCCCAAAATCCGTTTGATATTTCTAGCCTCTAGTCAAAAGTTATGGACAAATTTTAGAGAGGGAGTGGAAAAGACATTTTCTTTGACATTTTCAAACATCCTCTCTGAATTTTGTCTATAACTTTTGATTGAAGGCCTAAAATCCCAAACGGATTTTTGGAAATGAAATTTAGATTGATTTACCAACTTTTTTTAGTTTTGAAGAAAAATAATTCTACTATGACTACATGAGGTCTAAAATTCTATATCAAACAAATTCTTGCATTTTGGCAATGAGTGGTCAAGTTCTCATTTTCAAACTATCTCATATCTTTTAGGGATTCATGGTAGATAATTGAATTTAATATTAAATAACACCTTTAACCTTCATTCCCACAAATGTCATTGAAGCAATTTCTTCATTGGGTCATTAACCCCTAAAGTCCCAAGGCCATTTTTCCATCAAAAACTACTCAAAACTGCCATTTTTAGAGCAAAGAGCAAAAAAAAAATTTAATGTTTTTTTTCATATTTAACTGTACAGTCTTGTACTAGACTAGTGTAAGAATGTGTGTAAGAAATTTCAGAAATTTTGACCATGTAGATTGCAAGATATTTGCATTTAAAGTGAAGGAATCTAGTTTTTTTGTACCTTGTTCAACTACATTTTTGGGCTTTGAACCTTTTTAACTTAAAATTTTTGCTCTATTGATTTTGAATTTCTAATTTTATATGATGAAGAATTGAGTTGAGAATCTAAATTTTTTTTTAAATTTTAAAAACACATAGTTTTCACTTGTTAAAAAATTGTTAAGTAGAAGTAGGTTCAAGATTGAAGGAAAAATTAAATCTTTAATAGCTCTGAGATAGATTTGAAATATACTAATCTCAATGTTGAGATTGTTCTAGCAAGAAATCCTGACCTTTTGAAACTTTTTTTTCCTTAAAATTGTTAAAATTGAGTTCAAAAATGAAACCTAAAAGTTATTTTTTCAAAATGATGCTCTAATTGTCCAAAAAATAAGATTGACCATAACTTTTGCATAACAAATCCAAATAGAATGAATAAAAGCTTCCCATGTAAATAAAAATAAAATCTATGTGAAACAAATTTTTTTTAATTTTAATTTTAATTTTTTTTGAAGATTTTTTTCTGCCCGTTGAACTAAAATTTGGGATTTTTGTGCCATAACTTTTGCTCCCGTGCACCAGTTGAAATAAAAATTATATTTTTGGAAAGCTAATGTGATTCCCTATCTTCACAAAAAATATTTAGAAAATCACAAAAAATATTTAGACCGTAGGAGCCTGCCCGAAATCCATTTTGTCCCCCGAGGGGACAATGGGACTTTAGGGGTTAAATTTGTTTTTGTTGGCAAAGGATTAAATGACATTGGAATTTTGATTCAAAGGGCACTTGAGGTTTTTGGCAAATCATCTTAACATTTCTTTGTAGATTTTTTTGGTTGGTCTAAGATTTAGCAAAAAGAATAGTGTACACCATAAATCTACTGCTACAATCCAAGTACTCAATATTGAAGCTTATTTTAATTTTCCATATGGATTTTTTTTGTGGATGAGACCTCCGAAAAAGGAAAGGCAAATTCGCATGCTAAAGGCTACTGAATGTTATATCCTGTGCTTTTTCTCTTGTGTTTTTCTCAAATTCTTGCTCCTAGGCCTTCATGGCACAGTTTACGATTAACTCTATTAGAGTTAATTGTAAATTGTATGCAAGGCATGACCAAGAGTGGGAGTTTGGGAAAAACACAAGACCAAACTCTCTTGGAGCACCTAAACTTAGGTCTAATTGATTTTGGCGCCGTTTTTTTTGTTTTTTTTGTTATTTAAACCTTCCTTTGACACAGGTTTATAAATACAGGATAAACTTTACAATCAACTCTACTGTTGATCAAAGTTTTTTTTATCTTGCACGAAGAATATTTTTACAATGGTGGTGGTGAAGCTTCCCAAGAGTATTTACACTTAAGAACCAACAAAATTGCTAGGTCTTTGTATTTGATGGGCAAATGCAAAGGTGTGCGTAACACACGCTGAAGACGTCTCTCAGTGATTATACTTACGAGCTTTAGCTTCACCAGTCTTGCAATTTCTGGCCGGGGTGGATTGATCCCCTCGCTCGGCCCTGCGGGCAAACCCTGTTTTCTGCACATGATTTTTTTTGCAAATTTTAAATTCATATAGACCCCAAATTTGTTAATTGAAGTCAAGAATATACCCTGGAATGGCCCAAAATAGGGGGCTTCTTTTTACATACACCCTTGGTAAGGCTGAGCGAGGGGGTCAATCCACTCTGATCCAATTTCTCAGGTATGCCCCTCCATCTCAATTGAATCCAAAATGGATTGAAAAAAAGCGAAAATATATAGATGTTACCCAATCATTGACCTTCAACCATCTTGGCCGATGGCAATAGGGGTAGTCACAACCCCTCCGAGGTTGAGAATTTCTCTGAGATTGAAATTTAGGCACATGAAATGGGGAGCCAATGGGGAGCCTTGTTATGTGGAGGGGCTATAACACCCTTTTTGCAGCATGATGAGATCTCGGAGGTTCACCTGCGCAAAGGTTTCGGAACCAATTGGATCGGATGGGCCTACCTAATGTTCGGCAAAGTCGTGAAAGTACAACAGCAAGGGGTGAAACTCCGGAGCCCTAACGTAAAATTTTCCTCAAGGTTGAACCATCCAAGCCCACTTCTTCACTTGCAGAGGAGAAGAACAACAGAACATGAACCTCCAAGATTGAGCAGTCTCCAAACAATGGGAAACCAATTACACAAAGCCACGCGTCCAATCTCCGAGAAGCGGACAGTCCTCAAATGGGCTGTGACTACCTCTAATGGGCCAACGGCAAACCTCTTGTGGATTACTCACCCACGACAGGCCGTAAACTTCTTATTGGGAATTGCCAACTGACAAGATCGATCCCGTCCAAATGGCCTGGGCTCTTCTCAAGCTACCTTTGAAGGTCGGGGTGAATTGACCCCCTCTGATTGCCCCAACCAAAGATAACTTAAAAAAATTCCCCCTATTTTGTGTTGCGTTTATTGATAATTCTTCACCTCTCCTACCTAATTTGGGGCCTCTAATTGCAAATATGAATTCAGAATTTCAAGAAAAAAAATTGTATGTTGCAAATAAAAAATACCAGTATTTGTCCTAGTGGGACAATGAGGGGGTCAATTCACCCTGGCCCTCGCTCGTCCCGCCTAAGTCACTCCAGGGGTTCATATAAAAAAAAATTCCCTATTTGTGCTTGTTTCATTCATCTCCTTACACCTCTCATAGCTAATTTGGGGCCTTGGATTGCAAATATGAACTCAAAATTTGCAAATTTTATCATGTGTGGCAAATAAATAATTTCAGGGTTTTCCCTCGGGGACGAGCGAGGGGGTCAGTTCACCCCGGCCCCTTTGAACCCACTTGGAAGGACGTTTGGAGCAGAGCCCGACCACAGAAGGAGGCAGCCTTCATGTGGTCGCTGTGCCATAAAGCTAGCTGTGGCGGTAAACTCGTGGCGTGCCCAGATTGGCCCAGGGATTGATACGAATTGTGTTTGTTGCACGCTCGCCACTGATGAATATCCCCTATTCATAGGTTCTAGACCTGCCCACAGGCTCAAGATGTGTGGGATTACGCGCAATCGATCATCCACAACATTTGTGGCATTCAGCCAATTCTAGGCCCCCATCGTTGCTTTGTTGCCTCCCAGTGCATTTCTGGCACGCAGATTCCCAGAAGATTTCATGCCCACAGGACGATTTGGACTCTCATTAGAGTCTCAGCTCTCTGGCTCTCTGGATTGTACGTAATAGTAAAGTCTTTGCCCGTGAACGTTGACCCCTACCTTGTATTCAAAAAGCTCTCTGGGAATCTATACTTGATTCAGGACGGGGCGGCGTTTCTGAAAGCTCATCTTCGACCGCAACTAGCGACCGCAACTAGCATGTGACATTTGGTCGAAGTTTGATCATATTTGGCTTAGATCTTCAGTTATAGCAAGCAGGAATGGTAATTTGGTTACTTGGAACAGGGGGTCCCCCTGTCTGTTTATTTAGTCCGCTCTCTGTTTCTTTTGCTCGCTTCTCTTCATTCATACAATGGATTTCCATTTGTTTCAAAGAAACAAGAAAAACACGAACAAATGCTTTGTTCTCTGACTTCATTTTTTGTACCTTCAACGCTCTCCAACCCTGATGTCCTGTTTTTCACCCTAATCACGGTTGTGAACAGTGAATTTTGATGGCAACGAATCATGACAATGAATACGGAATTTGGGATTGCCTTGTCTTGGTTATGTGAAACTTGCTCGAGTGCCGTCTGTTTATGGTGTCGTCTTTCTTATTTTCGTGGTCGAGAGGTGTTGCATTGCTTTCCACGGGATGAACTGTTGGACTGAAATTTTGGTTGCATGTTTATCGATCTCTGATCAAATCGTCTTGCGAATGAGCGTGTTTCGATTTGACAAAAGAGAAATTCGATGCAATGGGGCCGAGGTCTATGATTAGATTTTGCGTTTGGTTTAGGGTAGATCTCTGAACTTGTTTGATGAATTCTACATATCCTTTTAGGTTTGTGCGCATCGTAGCTGAACAGTTTGAAGAGTTCTTCGTCTGCCGGTTGATGAGTTACTTAAGACGCCAGTGATTTCGATCATTCGCAGTTTTCTTAGGGAAAGCCGAGTTGAGGTTGTCTCGATCTTCAATGAGCTTACTGCGTGAGGGGAAGAAATTTGAGCGGAATAGTTCAGTGCATGCTTGTTGCAACATGCAAATATATTTCTCAGCTTTTAAATGAACCATAGCTTTCTTACCTCTAGCCCTCTGTTCGTATTTAATTTTATGTGAGTAGATCGTTATGTTCAACGGCAGGGTGCGTTCTGAAACCACAACTTCAGATATTTAGTTGTTTCTTATAAGCCTGTGAATCCTTGTCTCATCTTGCTCGTGAAAGCCTTGAATCTCTAGAGCCAACCTGTATTTCCATTTGAGCGGACTACAGGCATTTGGATCAAGTTTCAGCTCGTCACTTGGAATTTGAGTTGGGCATTGAATGGTAACATAAGCTATAACTTTCAACCGTTGAATATTATGACTCTGTAGTTTGAATGATGTTCTAGTAAGGACAAAAAGTTATAGCATTGGGGCAATCCTGCTTCTTCTGGATTGGCATTTCTTCATTATTTGGAAATAGTATGTGAAATTACGAGTTGCAATTCTTACAAATTAGAAACTCTGATAATTCCGCCGTAACGGCATTCACCAGAAACTCTGATAACGTTATGGAGTAACGCTACATTGTTTTCCTAGATATTGTGTCGAGACAAAACTACAGATCAGAGATAGAAAAACACCTCTGGTAAAAATTGTGCACCATGCTTGCGTAATCATCTTGTTTGCAAATGTCCTCCCTACAATGTGACCTCATGCAGTAGTACTGGATGCCTCGGTACTAGGTAACTCAAATCTGGAGTTTGGTTGTGGAAATAGTACGTGCTGAGTTGTGCAAGTGTCAAATGTTGTAGCGTTTACGCTTTTCCAACAACCAGACTCGAGATTTCATTTGTTTTTGCATAGTCTCAATGAGGATGCTACAATCGTGGGTGATCCAATGCGAAGTAAGAAAATCTTACAATTTGAAAACTGAGAGTGAGAATAGAAACTAGAAAGAGGTGAGTGAGTATGGCTTCTTTCGCAGGTCCTTTTTCTTGAATGACTGCCTGCCACTTGTAGATTGTATGTCTTCATAGAGATTATGCTCTCTGGAATTTGATAGCAAGATTATTGATTCTTTCCTGACAGCGAGTTTGAATTTGCACTCAGACTTTCAATCGTGATTAGAATCATCTGTCGTCACTTCAAGATGATGCTGTTTCTGGATGCTGATTGTGCTCTTTTTGCCGGATGACCATTACGGACTGTCAGGGTGTGAGAGTGTGAGACTTGTGTCCCGAAGGAGGTGATTTTGGCAATGCAATATCAAGTTTCTAAGTGGACCTGCTGCGTTCAGACAAGAATGTGGGGCCTCAGAATAGACAGAAAAGAGGACAGTCTCGCAGTTGAAGTTGAGCATCCTGACACCCCTTATTGAGTGTTCTTAATCATTTTATTGTTCTTTGGAGCTAGGTTGAATGAATTTCATAGTGAAGAATCAGATGTGGCGCATTCAACATCTCCTGAAGTGTCCGGAAACCAAGTTACACCTGATCCAGGTCAATGTTGAATGGGTATGCGGTATTCCTGCAGGGAAGTCTGTGAGTATGGTTCATTTAATATATCCGATTGATGTCCTCCACCAAAATTCTGCCTACCGGCATTACGAAAAAAAAGAGAAAATTAGAACTAGTACCGTTCTAGAGCAGTGTTGACTGGCCACCTGTGTATTCTAGTTCTTGCCTGTAAGGTTTAGCCGAGGACCCAAAAACTTCCTTTCTGTTGTTTTTTTTGGAAACAAGAGGGGAGACGACGCTGCGTTGAAAAAAGAAGAAAATAAAACCCTAAACCCGAAAACGGGAGAAAGGCCAAGGCCGAGGACCTGCGCAGAGAGTTCCGAGGTAAGTTAGGTCAATAGAACTCGTGATTTCGGGTTTCGGGTTTAGGTTGGGCTGCCGAACACCAAACCTTGGGTAGTTAATTAAGGGCGGGTTTATACACGCCCTGTGGCCGGATGGAAGGCCGGCCGGATTTGCCTTCAATCCGGCCTTCAATCCGGCCTTCAATCCGACCCCAATTCACCACTCCGGCCTTAGATAATGTAAAGTGGTGAGGCCGGATTTGGGGGCCAGATTGAGGATTCATCACTCCGGCCCCAAGTAATGTAAAGTGGTGAAGTTGAATTCTAGGGCCGGATTGAGGATTAATGTACTCTTGTATTTTCTTAATGTTCAAATAAAAAAACATAAAACATGAATATTTCTTTTTTCTTCTTATTTTTTCTATTTCAAAAGAATAAAAGAGAGAGTTTTATTTTTTATTTTTTATTTTTTATTTATTTTTATTTGTTCAATTTCAAACATAGAAAAGATAGTTTTAAGATTTTTTTAAAACCCTTTTTTTATTCCTACTTTATCTATTTCAAAAATAGAAGAGAGATTTTTTAATATTTTAAAATGTTTTTGTTTTCTTTCCTATCTTCTATTGGGAAAAAAAAATTATTTGATTTGAATTTTTTCCTTTCTCTTCTTGTTTTTGTATTCCGAAAGAAAGAATTAA
Source organism: Antitrichia curtipendula (assembly GCA_951230915.1). Taxonomy (NCBI): domain Eukaryota; kingdom Viridiplantae; phylum Streptophyta; class Bryopsida; order Hypnales; family Leucodontaceae; genus Antitrichia; species Antitrichia curtipendula. The sequence goes on along the minus strand of OX579634.1, from coordinate 34,265,742 downwards.
AAACAAAAACAAAAGCTTGGAACTTTTCCTTTCCTTTCTTATTTTTTCTATTTAATTTTTAATTTTTTAAAATCATATTTAAATGAAAGTAGACTTCATTTATTATAATATTTTTTTATTATTATTTATATAGTCAATGTACATTAAGTCACATTCCCTATTTTCCTACTTTTGTAATAGGGTCACAACATAAAGGAAGAAAAAAATCAATTACTTTGATGAATTGGTACTAAAAAGGTAGAAGTTTCTAAATTAATCACTAATAGCTCCATCACCCAAGACATTGATTTTGGCCACTAACCAACCTAATTAAATCCGAATTTCATCTATTGAATTTTTTTTGTCATGGATTGATGGGTCATTTCCATCTAATGGGTCATTTCCTAGGTGCATGTCATAGGTGGTTTGCCTATCATATGCAAATTTATCTTAGTATCATTAGTATTATTCCTTACTTTCAAGTTCAGTCTCAATTCTATATTGACACTTAATATGCAAATAGCCCTAATTATTTTTTAATTATTTTTTGGGGAAAGAAATGGGTCTAGACTCAAGGTGCAAAGCATGTGGATTTTAATTATAGAATATTTTAGTGGAAAATAAAAATAAAAATAAAAATTCTAATGTTTTTTCTTGAAGTTTTTTTCTTATGTTGAAATTCTTTTTTAAATTATTCCTTTTTAATTTAAAAACAAAAATAATTTTTTTAGAAAATTTCATTACAATTATCTCCAGTGGCTCTATTAACAGGGGCTCTATTAACATACTGTATGGCTAGTCACTGCCTTTGTTGCAACTCTGTAATCCCATAAATGAAAAATAATTATTGATTACTAATTAGCAGTAAAATCAGTGACAGAACGTAAATCTTCAGTTTGACAGAACAAGCAGACCAAAACTCTCTTGTTTCACTTCTTATTTGTAAAATCAAAGAGTTCGTAAATAAAATAAAAAATAAAATTCTTTTCATCAATGGTGGAGATTTGTACAATCTAATGGAGGAGCCCAATTTGGCCCCAATCTGGCCCTAGATGGGAAATCGGGCCACCCAAAACCTCGTTCCAATTGCTCCTCTGGGGCCGGATGGTTTGGCGCCAAAACTATGCCACCTAAGGCGACACATAGGATGAGTGGTGGTTTCAATCTGGCCCTAGTATAAAGCCCTTGGGCCGAATTTGGAGAAATTGAGACATCCTATTGGTTCAAACTTGGAGAGTTCCGGCCGGCCTTCAATCCGGCCCCAAGTATAAACCGGCCCTAAGATTATTCGTTGGCAAGGGAACATTGTGTCAACTTGAAGCTTCAAGCTTGATTTGCAAAGTGGAAGTGGGTTCTTGGACGAAGTGCTTACTCAACGGCGAAATGTATACATCAATACTGGGTGAAATGCACCGTGTTAATTTGCAGTTACAAGAAACCTAAGAATTGATTGCAATTGTGGTTGCACAAAAGCTAAATTCAACTAGGAAATGACTACAACTATAAAATGAAAGAATCCAATAAGTTTAATAAATTACAAATGTTGTGAATGTTAAAAAGGAATCACAAAGCATCATTTTTGCTAAACATAAAAATTAAAAATATTTCAATTCTTATAAAATGAAATCTTTTTGGGTTAACAAGATCAACCATGAGGGTTAAGGACATCATAATGAGATAGGATTTAATAACATTCATAATGAAATCTCATAAGGAGACCATGAAGGTTAACAAGATCAACCATCTTACATCTGTCTTTTGGGAATCTATATGCTTGATTAGGACACTTGGTGTGACTTGTTGTTAGCCACTCAACACCAATTTGTGAAGCAATGATTATAAAATAAGATTTATATTCATAAGCTATATTCTTGAATTCATGTTGGAACTACTTGAGGGCTTGAATACATGAAGTTATAAGTTAGTTTTAAAATAAATATAAGCAATGCTATTGGAAATCAAAGTTAAAAATACATGCTAAGATATGCTTGAATCCTCTTTCAATTTGCAATAAGATCCAACCAAAACTAGGGTTTCAAGGTACTTCACAAATTAATCAATGATTTATCCTACCAATTTTCAAAATAAAACAAAATAAAGTGGTTTGCTAATAAGACTTAAGGTCAAGTGTTTATTTGGAAACTTTCATAATAGGGTGATTACAAGAATTGGTGGTTGATTTTGTAGTACTTTGGCAATTTTTGTACTTCTTATGGGAAGTAGTATAAAATTTTAAAAAATATATTAAAAAAATATAAATTATATAGCCAATGTATATACTTTTAAGAAGAAGGTACTCTAGGAAGGAAAAACAATGAAAACTCTCTCAATAGGAGAACTAGAAAAGTACATAATCTCAAAAAATAGATACTTTGACGTTTTAATTTATAAAAAAAATAGGAAAAAAAATTACAAAAAAACTAAAAATTATGCATTTGGAAGGGCTTCTTGTTGAAGAGATTTCTAAAAAATGGATGATCTTGAAAACAATCTCTAATGTTCAAAAATGTAGGTGCAAGGGAACACTATTTTACAAATGTGGAGGACATAAAATAATGTATTTTTAGATATCATTTGATAGAAACATGCTTGCTTATTGTAGAAATAGATCACAAAAATTCCAGCTCTAAATAATTAATTTTGGAGACTCATCCAATACTAAAAATCCTTGAATGTGATAAATTAGCAAAATTGAGTTTTAAATACAAAAATGATTTTTTAACTTTTGAAAAATGAAGGATTTGATCATTTGATTGAAACATTCATCTTTAATAAAAAAAAATTCCAGTTGATCAACTTCATGCTTCAAAAGCTATAGCAAAAGATAGTTATGTCATGCTGCATGTGACACCAAAATCAACCACAAATTCTTGCAATCACCTAATAGGGTCATTGTACATATAATGTTTGCTTATTTCTAAGTAAAATATCCCAAAATGAGTGTCTTTCCATCTCTTGTCATTGAGATGTATAAATTTTCACCTTCCAAAATTTGCCACAATGGTGAATTTAAAATAATAATATTCCTTTTGAAAGTTTTTTGTGCCATTAATAGATACCATCCTTTATGCATAAGGTAGCTACAACTAGTCGTGCTTCCTTTTATTCCCTACCATCTACACTTCAATCATGTAAAATCGCTACAAGTTTTACAGGTGGTCTCATTGAATGAACACTTGTTGAGAGAGAGGAAATTTTTTTAAAAGTGAAGGTGACCACTTCAATGGTGTATGCAATTGACAATTTACTAATAACATATTATAAGTGTTTTGAGTTGTCCTACAATATGTTTAGTGATTATTGGAGTTCATAGTCATTTAAAATATACAACTCTTCAAAGAACTAGTCTATAACAACATCATTGATATATTTTTTGAAAAACAATAGTACTTACTTGACTTTGAAGCACTGCATGGTATTGAAAATTGTATAGTTATAGACATCTACTATGTGGCTTCTTTTTGTGATCATCTTTTGTAATAAAATCCGATTATCCTATGTGTAGGTCAATTTCGTAAATAATTAGAGAAAAATTGGAGCAATTCTAAAATTTGAAAAGTTATACAACTATTGTACAACTATATAAAAATCTAAGAAAATTTCATTGTTGAAAATTTTGGATATTCAAAAATTATTCTTGAGAACTTTTTAAAAAAGAAATGTATTCACAAATGAATAGAAAAACCCGATTCATTTCATCAAAGTGTCCAAAAATCATAAAGAGAAACATGCCCAAAGCCAAGAAAATCATATCAAGCTACTGAATTGTCCAAATGCCAAATTTAAATTATTTCAACACCAAAGTGCCAAATGTGACTTGAAAGTACGGTATGTCTTTTTTTTTTTTTATTCTCCATTCTTCAAAAGTCAAACCAAACTTGTTTTTATCTTATGAGCATGCTTCTTTTAAATATTGTTTGGAATTTCTTTTGCTATAATAACATACACAAGTGAGACACTTCTTAACCCCTAAAGGACCATAAGGCCACCACATGGCTTCTACAACTCTATTTGTAAAAAATTTGATATGTGAACCTCACTAACAGTCCGTAAGCAGCAAAGAGACCCTAGATGATTTTTGTTGTTGAATTCGTCAAAGCAATTAGATTGAAAAATGATTGAGTGCAATTTTGGGTGAATTTTTTGAGAATTGAAAAGGCATTGTGGGTTGTTACTTTACATTCTCATATCTTTTTTTCTACACCTCAAAATGATTTGAAACAAATTTCACATCAATATTATGATGATATGCACATGTGGAAAAAACATCAGAAGTTTTAGAGAACTTTTGAGCATTTTGATTTCAACATTTTGATTTTAGCATACATACAAAGTACTCCCTAACTAAACATCTTTCAACAATCTTGTCAATGGTGGCATTTTCTCAGAAATTGTGCGATTTTATTGATCTTTTTTTAATAAAATAAATAAATAAGTCTTGCTTCATTACAATGGTGGCGATCATCAAAATTATTCCACACAAATGAGGAATTGTGCTTGTTAAAGTAACTAGTCAAGAAAACAAGGACTATGCTCAAACACCCCTAGTCCTTTAGGAACTAATAATAATATATTTAGAGAGCTCTAATGATTCAAATCATAATCTTTTTAATGCAAAATATGCCTACAAACCTTAGCCACTTACAAGCTTCATTCTACGTCTTCACATCCCATTTCTAAACAAATATGCCAATACTACTATGATTTCCAATCAACCAATGACTACATGGTTGTTTGGGTTGTAAAAAATAAACTTGAGTACCATATCTATAGGATAGGTTCAACTGAAAATAATTTAACAAACAAATGTCAAAATTTTTGGAAACCTATTTTTTGAATACAAGAATCACATAGAAATTCTTTTTGAGGAATAATTTTAGTTTAGCATTTGTTAAACTTTATTTTCCAAAACAAATAGTGTTTGGTTAAATAAAGAAAGTTAATCCTACTCTTAAAACGTCCTCAATAAGAGTAATATATTGTCCTTCCAAATATAAATCTAACGGCTTTTCATTGCTTTATAATCAGACCTTGAAATTTCTATTATTTGAAGCGCATCCCAAAGTACTTTGATTATGTACAAGAAATCTCAAATTTAAACATTGGACAATGAAAATTAATTCCTTCAAAAGCTAACTAAAAGACAAAAATTATAGAGGTGTTAGCAAATCATGGTTACAAAACACATTGTACTCCAAATTTGTACAAATTATTTAGCTAACTTTTGAAGCAATTTATTTTCATTATCCGATGTTTTAATTTGAGATTTCTTGCACGTATTTAAAGTGCTTTTGCATGTGCTTCTAATGATGAAAATTTTAATTTTATTTATAAAATGGTGAAAATTAAGAAGTTAATTTAGAAGAGCAAGTTATAGAATGCACTGAGGATTTGTAAGGTAGCTGACTTCTTTTCGACCACTACCTATTTTTGTTAGTTAGATTGTTTTTTTTTTGATCAATTGTGGTTTAGGGTGACAACTCACGTGGTTAGGTGACAACTCAAGTAGCACAAATGTAGGTGAGGTGTACACTGAAAGCATATAATGATCACAAGTTGTACATTGGAAGCCACAATTATCACCTACTTTGAAGCATGAGCAATTTTGTAATCACCTCATGGTTGGAAATGTGCTGCCTTAGAGCATCTCCAGCGGTGACCGGGAAAAGTCACTCGCTACATGTTCTGTAGCGTGACAGACTGGGCCTCTAGTTTCCCGGCCGGCCAACGGTGACTTGGATACGGCCACTGCAACTTGCTTCCCGAGGAACTGCAACTTTGGGTTTCGGGAAAAGTAAAAGCACTGTCAAGTTCAGTCCGTCCGTCAATTGTCCGTTTGAGAGGCGGGCACTTATCGAGCAACAAGGGAAAAAACTGAGCACATTAAGTTCCGGAGAGAGAAAACAGGGAGCTCTTTCAAGCTTTTCTCGTTGAGAGCATGTCACTTTCTTGTTGTGCTTTGAGTGAATGTTGTGCTTGGAGTTATTATTAAAGGCTTGAGAGTGCTTTGTTCTTGTACCATACACAATGGATGAGTGGAGGCAAAGGCTTCTTGCCGCAAGGGAGTTCCTTAGAGAAGATGACTTGCACGATGAAGTGATGCTAAATTTTGTGCAAGGAATAGGGGTTCAAGATGAGGAAGCTACTGTGCCTCGTGTGTGGGGTGGTTCCCGACCCGGTAGAGCACCAAATGTTGATCGATACAGGCAAGCTATGCATGAGCGGATGATGGAAGATTACTTTGTTGCCGAACCAGTCTATGGGCCAACCCTTTTTCGAAGACGATATCGCATGCAACGTCGTTTGTTGGTGAGCATTATAGAAAAGGTATACGCTCGTGACAACTATTTTCTTCAAAAGAGGGATGCTGCTGGGCTTTTGGGTTTCTCTCCGCATCAAAAAATTACCTCAGCACTTCGTATGCTATGTTACGGGATTAGTGCAGATGCTACGGATGAGTATTGCAGGACTAGTGAGAGTACTGCCATGGAATCTCTGAAGAGGTTCTGTGTTGCTATACGTGCAGAATTTGAAGGTTACTATCTTAGGCAGCCTACACGTAATGATATAGAAAAGCAATTGGCCATCAATGAGGCACGAGGTTTCCCTGGTATGTTTGCATCTTTAGATTGCATGCATTACCAGTGGAAAAACTGTCCAGTTGCATGGCAAGGAGACTTTGGAAATAGAGATGGGAACCAATCTATCATTTTGGAGGCCATTGCTGATGGAGGGCTGCATATTTGGCATGTGTTTTTTGGCCTCCCGGGATCAAACAACGACCTCAACGTTCTAGATCGTTCTCCCCTTGTCCAAAACTTGTTGACAGGTGCTGCGCACAACATGACTTTTGTGGTTAATGGTTGTGAATACAATCGTTACTACTTACTTACAGATGGAATCTATCCACCTTGGTCTTGCTTTATTCAAACCATTCATGAGCCCCAAGATGAAAAAAAGGCCTATTTTGCCAAGAGACAGGAAGCAGTTCGAAAAGATGTTGAACGATGCTTTGGTGTTCTCCAAGCACGTTTTGCTATTATTAGCAATCCTAGTCGTCAGTGGAGCATGGAGGTAATCTCTGACATCATGTTCACATGTTGTATTCTACACAACATGATTCTTGAAGATGAAGAGGGTGTTGAGAGTCTAGAGGACATCATTGGAGATTTACAAAGTGATGTATCTATGCCTAGAGATTTTTCTTTTGAGGAGATACTAGATGATACTATGGACATAGAGAATGTAGATACACATTTTGAGTTGAGGGGAGATCTAATTGAGCACTTATGGAGCTTAAAAGGTTCCCATTTATTATGAGTATGTATTTGAAGCTTGTTTTATATCTACAAAGTAGGATGGTTTAATCCTATTTTATCTTTTTACTTGTACATTTCACTTACTTTTATGAACTTCTATCCTTTCCAAATGAGTGATCATTGTAGACCTTTTCTTTGTTTTCAAAATGATGTGTGTAGAAGGGCTCAAGGAATGTTAATCTTCTTCGCTATTTTTGGGGTTGGTAAAAACACTTATAATCTTAATCATTGAAGTTGGTAATAGAAAATGGGGATCCTTTTTTACTAATGTTTTTTAAGATGTCATGAATGAAATGTCTTTGTAACATTCTCAAAAAGATTAGAAGTTGCACTTAAATTAAAAAGGAAGAGGTTTAAAAGTCTACTTGTTTTATTTTACTTTTATAAGCTTTTATTTTACATCAAAGCTTATTTTTAAATGAAAAGCTTCTACTTTTACATTTACATTGGCATGTGTGTGTGTGTATATATATATATATATATATATATATATATATATATATATATATATATGCATATTGTTGTATTTGTAATCCAAATCTAATTGTGCATTTATATTTGATTTTTCATCATTACTATAAATGATTGTGTTTATATAGAGATTTGATACATATCATTTTCACCTTCATTTTTCAACTCTAATCTTTAATCCGACATTTTTTCCACAACCTCTAAAGCTTGATTCTCAACAATTTGTACTATTACTAATAATATAAAATGGAAGGAGTGAATTCTAGAAAGCAAAGGCAACAGGTTATACGAGTTGAATATTTAGCACCAACAAATGTTATTGAAATAACATTTGATGAAGGTTTTGGCGTTGGATGCAAAGGTGAAGGCCATGTCCATCTTCGATTTGAAAGATTATATGTTTTGCCTTGCAAAAAGACTCTCCAAAATGAATATTTTAAAAAGATCTTTGAAGAACAACCTTCCAATGAAGATCAAATAGAGGTTACTAAAAAACAACAATTTTTTATAAGTGCATGTCATAAGATTTGCTTTAATTGCATGGACAATCAAATTACCCAAGGAAGATCTCAGATCAAATGCAAGGAGTGTAAAGAAGAAAACACATTTGATTTCTCGTTTTGTAATGAACTAATGAATATGTGCTTATGTACATCTTTCAAAATCCATAATTTGAAAGAATTTCATGATATTCACGGACAATTCAAATCACATGTTTTATTAAAGAATGCAGGGAATTCTAAAAAGAAAATGAAGACTACACCATTCATGGTGCTCCAGTGTGAATTCATATTTGCAGGTTTGGCTGAATTAAAGATCTTTAAAAAATTTGGAATAAAAGAAAATATGAATGTGATGGTATCTTTTTCAGATGTTCCAAATGAGTATATAGAGGGCAAGAAAAAGAGGAAAAAAATGAAGGAAGATTGTGAAGCATTGCCCTTTTGGAAAGATGACACTTATTCAGAAGTATGGAAAGAATATTATTCATCAGATTTGGTTAAAACTCAATATCGACCTCTATTGGTTTTGGATGGAAACAATATCATTCAAAATAACATCTTGGAGTTTGAAAGCCTTACATTTGACATGGTACTAATGATTTATTGCTCTCAATTGTGGGAAGAGTATTTATACAAAACGACTTTGAATGAAGTTAATCATTATTATCTTACATCTCCGTACAAAGCAAAGGAAAATCAAGAAAATCCAAGGAGAGGAAAATATTTATCTGTATGTCATGGATATAATGCACATGGAGGAAAATCATCTCAAGGAAATGTGGTAGTGTACTCCCAAAATACTATAGATTATGAAGTGCAATTGAGTTATAGAGCATTGGGAGACAACATTGCTTCATCAATTTGGAGATAGTTACCAAAGTTTGGCAATGGAGTAGTAGATTTTTTCAAAAAACAATTCTATTCCATAAATTGCATTCCTGTGGGTTTGGAAGGATATGGTACTTTACCTTTTCAGAGTACTTCTTTTAAAGATTTTAAATTAGGTGTTGCAATAGTGAATAAAACGGCATTGCACACTAGAATGAAAAATCAATTAAAAGAAGGAACTTCTTTAACATTCAAGGATAAAGAAGAGTTTGAGAAGAAGTGAATATTATAGACAAAAACTTAGGTAGAAATGATTTTACTTATAAACAATCAATAATAGTTTTTTCTTAGATTGATACTTCATATCTTTTAATAGTAGAAATGCTTCATTTCCAACAATAATAGAAAAAATATGTCCTTTTAGAAAGAAAAAATTTTAATTGTATTTTTGACTTTTTATAAAAAAGAATTTGCCCTTCACCTAAATATTTGGGCTTTTGTGGTATAACTTTAGCTTTCCATCACCAATTCAAATAAAAATTGTATTTCTACAAAGCTAATCAATTTTCCTATATTATGTGCAAGTTTCAAAAAGTTTCACTAGAAATTGAGACCATAGAAGCCTACTTGAACTGTATTTAGTTCCTTGAAGGGACAATGGTCCTTTCAAGGTTAAACAATCAATCAATTTATGTCCCAAAGTCATTTCTCAAAAAACTAGTTTATCATTTGAATTTCATTTGTAATAATAACAATTTATTTATAAAAATATTAAGTCTGTGGTTTTCTAATTTAATTCTAAATATAGAAATCATTGTTGATACTAATAATTTAATTATTGATACTAATAGTTTGACACTAATAATTTAATTCTATATATAAAAATGAGCTATTTTTATTAAGAATGATTTTTATATTTAAAATTAAACTATTAATATAAAACTATTAGTATCAATAATTCTATTTAATACTAATAGTTTTATAACTATTGATATTAATAGTTTAATTCTAAATATAGAAATCATTTTTAGTAAAAATAGCTCATTTCTAATTTTAAAAGAAAAAGATTTTAAACTACAAGTTTATGATCTTTATACAGAAACTAAATGTCAGAGATCTGAAGTTCTCTATTTTGGACCCAAACTTTTTGAGTTTGGAGCCGAAGCCTCTCCAATTTGGGCCCAAACTTTTTAAGTTTGGGGCCGAAGCCTCTCCAGTTTGGGCCCAAACTTTTTGAGTTTGGGGCCGAAGCCTCTCCAGTTTGGGCCCAATTTTTTTGAATTTGGAAGTTGAAATAGAAAATCCTTGGTATATAAATTTATTGAATTTGATTGAAGTTGTTTAGGATTGGAATTAAAAATTTCATAATGTTTGTGGCCTTGATTAAAAAAACTTGGAGTCCTAACTTCTTGATTTTGGGGGCCAAAAATTAAGAATTTAGGATCAAAGTTGTGTGGCTCTCATAATAGATGTCTTACATATAGGATATCAAATTATTTTCACTTTGTATTCAATACGTGGGTTGTTTTGTAGATGATGGAGGATGTTCACTATAGGAATATTTAGCTCATTTAAAGAGTTTGTCACCTTGAATTTTTATAGAAAAGAACGAATAGAAAAAAAAATTCCAAATAAATCAAAAATTACTTTTGAAGGGCTTTATATGAATTGAAGAATAATTGAAATGTTTCTAGAAAGACTCAGTCAATGCAATATATAGTGCATAATATGCAAAATACCTTAGAAGAAAAAAATAGGATAAAAATATCCTAAGTTCTAAGTCCAATAGGAGATGAAGACTAGTATCGCCGACCATTTAAAGACAAATCTATATCCACAAAAGTAGATGCTTGACCATTTTCAGTCTGCCCACCTTGCACACCTAATACATGCCATGTACTTGGCATGTTTGGATCAACACGGTCCATAGTGTCCCACTCACTATCAGAGCCGTCATTTAAATGTATTGCATCATGTTGATTATCAACCATTCCTTGCCGAAATGCTCCTCTACTAACTCCATAGGTGCTGGCTTGACTGAATCCTGCTTGAGAGTTCAAATTCCTACCTCCACCAACATCTAGAGCGGAATTGAAGGTATTGGAAGCTTGTCCAACTTCTACTCCATCCTTACTTGCACTCTACAAATGGAATTCAAAAATCAATTTTAGTAAGACAAAGCATATTAGAAGAATGCACTCTAAACCTTCAATCTTGAACTTGATTCTCAACCGAACTTGATTCTCAACCGAACTTGATTCTCAACATATCTTGAATTCAAAGCAAGTACACTGGGATATCAAATGAAAAACAATTTCCAATACATTCTGTAGCATTTATAAAAATTGCAATCTTGAAGACACTTCAACCCTAATTTCAATCGGCAATGTGGATGACAATTTGTAGTCAAAATCTGAAAATAAAAAAACAGAAGAGAAACTGTCCGATGAACTTCAAATGGAAGGCCTTACCCTCATTCGCTTTTCTCGATGTTGTTCTTCATAATTGCAGATGTTATTGAACATCGGAGAGGCCTCCCTACTCCTCGGTTGTGAAGTCACATTGAAGCCAGTACTCCTCGGCGGTGAAGTCACATTGAAGCCAGTACTCCTCGGTGGTGAAGTCAAATTGAAGCCATCAAATGCACCTCTCATGAATGCCGGTGTTGTAACATTGGAGTTGAAGTGGCTTTCGTCATCATTTCTTGTCCCCTCCCCCTCCCATCCGTTGTGGGTGTAGTTGTGAGTCATGATGTGTGATTCGTTGGAGTCTGGAGTGAATTGGCGGTGGACATGTTGTTCCTGCAACTGGTGCATGGTCTCGTCCCGGATGTGTTGTTCTTGAGAGGCTCGAACTCTTTCACTCTCCAATTGAGCCTTCTCCAAAGCTACAATTTCCGCAGTCAATTTTGCCTTGGCTAGGCGATCAGATTCAAGCCGGAGATGCAACTTGACAAGTTCTTCTTCTTGACGGAGTCTCAAATATTCTTGAGCAGCAGGGGCAAGAATTTGAGCAGTGGGGGTTGTCATGAGCAAAAGTATATTTTGGTCCTCCAAAATCTTGTTCTTCTCCCTTGTAACTGCTGTCAACTCAGTTGTGGCCTTGACTTGGGCGTGGCTCAATCCTTCCTTGGTCTTAGATTCCCGCTGGATTTCCTTGGCAGCCTTCGTGCCGAGCGGACGTTCTTTCAAAATCTTGTTCTCCGGAGCTCCAACATTCCTTGGAATAGGTTGGGATGTTTCATTAGTCCGAGCTTCAGACTGTTGAGTGCTTGACTGTGATTTCATCCTACTTGGTGATGGAGATTTCACAGCACTCCAACCGGCCGCCCACTTTGGAAAATCCTTCACAATTAGCCAACAATGCTCATAGACAAACTCCGCACTCTTGGCTGATTTTCTACTGTAAAGCTCCTTCGCCATGCGCAAAAGATCGGCTGCAGAAGTTCCAGATGGATTCAACCCCACCACCTGTTTGTACAAGCCACAAAAACGAGTAACATCGTGCTTGATTACGCCCCACTTAGACTCTAATGACCTAGCTGGTCTATAATCACCCGGACGCTTATCTTTGTAATGTTCAAAAATACGTTGCCAAAATGTATTCCCTTTCTGTTGATTTCCACAAATGGGATCTTGACTAATGGTTAGCACACTTCGTGTCAATTGGCGCTCTTCTTCCTCATTGAAATTCTTCCCCTTCGGATTACTTCTTCCCCCCTGTGATGAAACTCGAAACCCTAATTGTTCGTCTCCGCAAGGCTCCTTGCCGAACCTGCTCCGCTCTTGCGACCACAATCCTCCGTCTTGTACCTCCACTCTTGCAACTCCAACCCCTACTTCTCCAACATGAAATTCCCGACCGAAAGACTGCAAAGGTGCTTCAACACCAAGCGGCGGCGGCGGGTGAACATTGTGGAATCCCACCCCGGAACTTCCTAAACTTGCATGTGGATTGAAATTATTCCCTTGTTCTCGATTCTCACCAAATTCTTGCCGAATCGCACCAGCCTGCTCTCCAAAATTGCGGAACGGTGGTTCAAAAGCTCCTGCCTGCGACGGAGGTTGCAAGTTTTCTCTCCTCCTGCCCGAACGTCCTCCACCTCTGGGTGCCATTGAATACAACACCTAAAACTAATTGCCTTTGCCAGTAGCGTGGCACGAAGTCAATCGTGCGAGCCCCTACAACTTTCCGTGTGGGGACAAATTTTTAGTGGGGCCTGCGTTGAAAAATGCTTCCGGCTGCAACTGTTGGCTCAATTTTCTCCTTTCGGCCGCGCCACATGCTTTGCCGGGTCACTGTAGCGTGAACCGCTGGAGATGCTCTTAGAGCATCTCCAGCGGTGACCAGGAAAAGTCACTCGCTACATGTTCTGTAGGGTGACAGACTGGGCCTCTAGTTTCCCGGCCGGCCAACGGTGACTTGGATACGGCCACTGCAACCTGCTTCCCGAGGAACTGCAACTTTGGGTTTCGGGAAAAATAAAAGCACTGTCAAGTTCAGTCTATCCGTCAACTGTCCGTTTGAGAGGCGGGCACTTCTTGGGCAACAAGGGAAAAAATTGAGCGCATTGAGTTCCGGAGAGAGAAAACAGGGAGCTCTTTCAAGCTTTCCATCACCAATTCAAATAAAAATTGTATTTCTACAAAGCTAATCAATTTTCCTATATTATGTGCAAGTTTCAAAAAGTTTCACTAGAAATTGAGACCATAGAAGCCTACTTGAACTGTATTTAGTTCCTTGAAGGGACAATGGTCCTTTCAAGGTTAAACAATCAATCAATTTATGTCCCAAAGTCATTTCTCAAAAAACTAGTTTATCATTTGAATTTCATTTGTAATAATAACAATTTATTTATAAAAATATTAAGTCTGTGGTTTTCTAATTTAATTCTAAATATAGAAATCATTGTTGATACTAATAATTTAATTATTGATACTAATAGTTTGACACTAATGATAATTATTGATACTAATAGTTTTATATTAATAGTTTTATATTAATAGTTTTATACTAATAGTTTTATACTAATAGTTTTATACTAATAGTTTAATTCTATATACAAAAATGAGCTATTTTTATTAAAAATGATTTTTATATTTAAAATTAAACTATTAATATAAAACTATTAGTATCAATAATTCTATTTAATACTAATAGTTTTATAACTATTGATATTAATAGTTTAATTCTAAATATAGAAATCATTTTTAGTAAAAATAGCTCATTTCTAATTTTAAAAGAAAAAGATTTTAAACTACAAGTTTATGATCTTTATACAGAAACTAAATGTCAGAGATCTGAAGTTCTCTATTTTGGACCCAAACTTTTTGAGTTTGGAGCCAAAGCCTCTCCAGTTTGGGCCCAAACTTTTTAAGTTTGGGGCTGAAGCCTCTCCAATTTGGGCCCAAACTTTTTAAGTTTGGGGCCGAAGCCTCTCCAGTTTGGGCCCAAACTTTTTGAGTTTGGGGCCAAAGGCCGAAGCCTCTCCAGTTTGGGCCCAATTTTTTTGAATTTGGGAGTTGAAATAGAAAATCCTTGGTATACAAATTTATTGAATTTGATTGAAGTTGTTTAGGATTGGAATTAAAAATTTCATAATGTTTGTGGCCTTGATTAAAAAAACTTGGAGTCCTAACTTCCTTATTTTGGGGGCCAAAAATTAAGAATTTAGGATCAAAGTTGTGTGGCTCTCATAATAGATGTCTTACATATAGGATATCAAATTATTTTCACTTTGTATTCAATACGTGGGTTGTTTTGTAGATGATGGAGGATGTTCACTATAGGAATATTTAGCTCATTTAAAGAGTTTGTCACCTTGAATTTTTATAGAAAAGAACGAATAGAAAAAAAAATTCCAAATAAATCAAAAATTACCGAATTCACCAAATTCTTGCCGAATCGCACGAGCCTGCTCTCCAAAATTGCGGAACGGTGGTTCAAAAGCTCCTGCCTGCGACGGAGGTTGCAAGTTTTCTCTCCTCCTGCCCGAACGTCCTCCACCTCTGGGCGCCATTGAAAACAACACCTAAAACTAATTGCCTTTGCCAGTAGCGTGGCAAGAAGTCAATCGTGCGAGCCCCTGCAACTTTCCGTGTGGGGGCAAATTTTTAGTGGGGCCTGCGTTGAAAAATGCTTCCGGCTGCAACTGTTGGCTCGATTTTCTCCTTCCGGCCGTGCCACATGCTTTGCCGGGTCACTGTAGCGTGAACCGCTGGAGATGCTCTTATATATGAAGAACAGGTTGAACAAAATCTTTATAAAAAAGATTCATAATTATTTCTTTTTTAGGGAAAAAAAGAACACATTTTGAAACCCTCCTCAAATCTATTTCTCCACGGGGGGACTTTTCCCCTCACCAAATGCATACTGAAAATACCGTAAATTGCTTAAATGGTCGGAATGAGGTTGGCTACGTCAAGTTTACAGAAGATTGCTCCCCAGCAACTTCGGGCCAGAGGAACGCTCATGGTCACGCGTTCACACAGCCCCTTAATGGAAACCAGATGTTTGAGCACCACCATTTCTTGGAAGGGGAAAAATATCATTGGTCAAAGTCTAGAAGCTTCCGGTAGACAGAATACGAAGGCACGAATCCACGATATGCCACCTGTACAGCCCATGACCTGGGTGGGGCCATGGCGGGCTTCTAGGGTGTTCTTAAGGGGACGGATGCCAATCGTCAGCCCTCCGATGATTGTCACGGACGGCGGAGATGAGCCGCCTGCCTCTGAGTATGAAATGAAGCAGTTGGAGCGGGTTCATCGTGGCCGTCGGTTCCGCGCCAGTTGCGAGGACGGACGGTCCAGAGGGACTCCGTGGAGCCTTCTAGTGTGTTCCTGAAGAAGGCTCCAGAAGACGAAGGCGAGTATCAGACATTGGAAGACCTCCCTCGTGAACTAGGGTTGGGTCATAACTCTTTTCATCAACGTGCTTGGGCTTCGGCGTGCGACGTCTGCATCCGGCGCTGCATTTCCTATACAGACTTCGATTATTTGGCGGTTTCGGCTTCTTCATTTTTTAATTATTTGAGTTGCACTTGGCCGAAGAGGAGAGCGCGCACAAGTTGCGGAGACGAAGCTTTGGCGAGGAGAGTTGGATTGAGGTTTTTGTTTTTGTTTTTGGACAGCGTTTGGTAAAAAAAGGTTAGCAAGTATGTTCGGGCGTATGCCATCGAAGAAGAGTGATAACTCGAAGTATTATGATACCCTCGGGGTGTCAAAGACCGCGTCGCAGGATGAGCTCAAGAAGGCGTACAGGAAGGCGGCAATTAAGAACCACCCGGACAAGGGCGGAGATCCGGAGAAGGTACGTTTTTTTGTTTTGAAAGAAAGCAGGTTGTTTTTTTCGGAGCATTTGGGTTTTGCATTATCGGCATATCTTGGATGGTAGTGAGGATTCGGGGAGGTTAGGTTGATAGTCCTTATGAGGAATTTTATGTTGTTTATTTTATGTTGTGGAGAGTGTGACTTCTTTATTTGTCTTTGATACACATAAGTGTTTTGCTAGAAGCACATAGTGAGTAATCTTGCTTCAAAATCACGAGTGTGGGGAGTTATTATTTACAGACAAATTTTGCTGCAGTTTAAGGAGCTTTCCCAGGCTTACGAAGTGTTGAGCGACCCGGAGAAGCGAGATCTGTATGATCAGTATGGAGAAGATGCTCTTAAGGAGGGAATGGGAGGAGGAGGTGGCTCACACAACCCCTTCGACATCTTTGAATCGTTCTTCGGCGGTGGTGGCAGCCCATTCGGAGGTGCGGGTACTGATTCAACTTTTTCTAGACTTTAGACAGGTGTTGCGCCAATTCTGCAGTCATATCATTGCGCTTTTCTGTTCGGAAGAATATTAAGAGGACTGAGGCGAATTGGATTCGATTTTCCTAATTTGGCAGATTCACCTTTTTTCAGGCGGGAGTGGTAGGGGCGGAGGTAGACGACAGAGAAGAGGAGAAGATGTCGTCCATCCCTTGAAGGTGTCTTTGGAAGACCTGTACAATGGCACTTCGAAGAAACTGTCTTTGTCTCGGAATGTTATTTGTTCCAAGTGCAAAGGGTGAGTCTCTGATTAGATTTATGGTTTTGATTTGCAGTTTAGCGTGAAGGCCACAATCTGCCTTCCAAAACGTTACGCCGAGTGGTTACCGGTGAAACTGACGAGAGCAATATATGACATCGGGAGAATTGGGAATTTCTAGTGATATTCTTTTGAAACCTTGCTATATCCTCTCGTGGCAATTAATCTGCGTCTAGTTAGCAGTGATAAATGACCTAAGTGAACAGGTCACTCTAATCAGTTTGGACAGAGTCTTTCTAGAACCTAATCGCTCCTGAAGTGCTGGATACTCAAATTTCCTGCCCCTCGAGGCTGAGATTTGGAGCATTTGAGTGAGACTTGAACTGAGGATGAGTATGCTATTATGACGAGGTCTTTTTCTCAATCAAGGCGTTGTTTTTTCAATTGTGCAGGAAGGGGTCGAAAACAGGTGCCTCTAGTCGCTGTGCAGGATGTCAAGGTTCAGGCATGAAGGTGTCAATTCGTCAGCTTGGCCCTAATATGATACAGCAGATGCAGCATGTGTGTCCCGACTGCAAGGGCTCAGGTACTATTCTGCTTACTTCTGGCTCACGAACCATGGGTTTGAGGCAATGTCTTCTTGCTGGTGTTAGTCCCTCGGATGGTCTTTCATTTTGCTCCTATCTACTGCTTACATAGTCAATCGTGACGCAGGTGAGACAATCGTCGAGAAGGACAGATGTGGGCAGTGCAAAGGTCAGAAAGTCGTGCAGGACAAGAAATTGTTAGAAGTTCACGTCGAGAAGGGAATGCAACACGGGCAGAAAATCACCTTCCAAGGCGAAGCCGATGAGGCGGTACGTCCGACAAAACGCCACGTGTTTGTTAACTTTATGCTTGTTCTCCTGTTCGATTATTCATGGGTACTCAAACTCTCACGTTTTGTCTTTGCAGCCGGATACTGTGACGGGTGACATCGTCTTCGTTTTACAACAAAAGGAGCATCCCAAGTTCAAGAGGAAAGTGGATGATCTGTTTGTGGAGCACACTCTCAGCCTGACCGAAGCTTTGTGCGGATTCCAGTTTCCTCTCACTCATCTAGATGGAAGACAGCTTCTCATCAAGTCCACTCCTATGGAAATCATCAAGCCAGGTATTTAATCTGCAGCAGTAAATTTACTCAAAACACTTTTATGCATAGCCTGTCCATCTCTTTTTTTCCGAAGTTAGTTGCACTGCTTATGATCGTTGAGCTAGGAGCGACATCGGAAACTGAATGGTGGGATTCCGGTTGTCATGCAGGTCAATTCAAGGCTATTAATGATGAGGGTATGCCACATTATCAGAGACCGTTCATGAAGGGTAGGCTGTACATTCATTTTTCAGTAGATGTTCCTGAGAGCGGTTCTCTGTCGCTGGAGCAAATCGCGAATTTGGAGAAAGTTCTTCCTCCCAGATCAAGCAGTCAGATGACCGACATGGAATTGGACGAATGCGAAGAGACCACTCTCCATGACGTGAACATTGATGACGAGATGAGGAGGAAGCAGTCGCACGCACAGGAAGCCTACGACGAGGACGAAGAATCGTCTGGCCCTCGCACTCAGTGTGCACAACAATAGGCCGGACATGCACACGTAACTGGATCCGCTGACCTAATAGTACATGAGTCGATTTTCTTATCCATGACCACTTTTTTAGAAGTAGATGGTAGGTTGATTGTTTAAGGCGAGGGTGTCAAAATTGTATGATGCCCATGAAAGTAGGTGAACACGATGACGCTTATCTAGTGTGGGAATATAATGACGAAAGTATGTTAAACTCGCTAGATTACCGAATTGAATTGAGAAGCGTATTGACCCCATCTCAGAGAGCATTGCATTTTGCATGAGTGGATTCTTCTCTTCCTTGAATGAATGTTGAAATGCATAATTTTGAGGGGTGTTATTATATGCTTCCGTATTTGATGCGCAAATGCCTGTCCACATATTACACACCCTTCAAAATGAAATTAGGGATCAAATTTTCCGAAAGAAGGGAGAACCATGCTGCAAATTTTTGGGTTTTAGGGTTCTGTGTCATCCATCGGACCAATCTGGTCCTTACTCGGACCCTGGAAGGATGCTGCGGTCCTATGGATGGCAGAATCTTCTATGCAAGATAGAAGTGCATATGTTCATCCTTGGAATTTTGTGCAAAAGGAAAGGTCTCTAACTTTGCAGGAATGTGACCCTTCAATGAGTGCTTTTGTTTTTTTAAATAAATGATTCACCTTATACTAAACGTCCTTGGAGGATCAACCTTGGAAGGTTGGATCCATGACCTTTGATTTTGATTTCAAGTTTCATTGTCTATTTTTTTGTTTGTTGCTATTTTGCAACTAAATATGAATTAAATTTTTTATTTTTATTTTTCAAAGATGAAGTCAAATGTCTAGTATAAGCCATAAAATCTTCAAATCTTTTGGGAAAAATTTGAAATTATTCAGAATTTTGTTTAAGAAAAAAATGATCAGAATTCATATCAAATAGTACAAAATAAACTAAATTTTTTTAATATTTTTAGTATAAGCCATAAAATCTTCAAATCTTTTGGGAAAAATTTGAAATTATTCAGAATTTTGTTTAAGAAAAAAATGATCAGAATTCATATCAAATAGTACAAAATAAACTAAATTTTTTTAATATTTTCACTAGAGATGCATATTCTAGTGTATAAAATCATGATATATACCAAATTTATCAACATGCCAAGGTACAATTTTTTTTTTGGAGTTCTAAGAAAAAATTAGAAAATAATAAAGTAATTCCAAATCAGGTTGAATAAAACTAAGTTTTTAGACATGACTAACTTTTAAATTGATTTTCTTTCAAATCACAAATAATTTTTTCTTCAAACTTCCTCAGTAATACATAATATGTTGCATACTACAACTTCCATATATCTACTTTTGAACTTTGTCCATTGATGCTTATGGTATGGTTGTTTGAATGAAAATGTTTCAATATTATACTTAGTTTCATCCATCACTGTAAATCAAAGAACCCAAAGCATGACATTCTTGAATAATGAAGTTGGGGTCCTTTCTCTAGAGTGTCACTTTTTTGTGACACATTAGAAATTATTCTTTTTCATTTGTTTACAATGCAAAAAAACCCCTTCTATTCTAAATTCTCTACAATAAAGAACCTTCAGTCTCCTTACCTTGGAATCCAACAATATAATAAAAAGAACTATAGAGTGGCTACTATAATACTAAAAAGGTAGAAAAAAAAAGTTGATGGAATCGCCGAAGAATATAATTTAGAAATGTCAAGTCTACCAAATTTTTATTGAAGTTTATTAATTTTAGATAATATTATGGATGAAAGTATAAAAGAGATGAATGAACGAACAAAATTGGATGATTTGTCTAAGTTTCTTGCATTCAAGGGGGTAACTGGGATTACCACTAATGGTTTTATTTTGCCGAATTTAGCCAAAAGGCAACAAAGATGAAAGGCTAGCGATTGAATATTAAAAAATTTAAAGAAAAAAAAGGAATCTTTTCCATGTTGTCTCCATGTTCACATAGTTGGTGGTAGCTTTGCAATTATAATATTGAATAAGAGGCCCAAAAGAACTTCTAAAGTAACTTATATATTGCCCATTATTAGATTGCAAGTTGATTTTCTAACAATTGTTTTTTTGGCACGAAATTCAGATTTGAACTTTTGTCCGCTGAATGCTTCTTCAGCTAGTGGAGTTTTGCATTTGCAACAACGTCTTGCTTGGGTGCTAGGCCTACATTGCCACAATGTTGAAGCCAAATTTACTTGTTGGTATTTTGATGTTGTAAGCATTTGGTTTTGTGAGTTGCATTTGAGGTGTTTGGAACTTGCAACACTAGATCTTGGTAGTATGGTGTGGTTTTGTGAGTTGGATTTGAGGTGTTTGGAACCCATGACACTAGATTTTGATCGGGGTGGCTCTTCGAATTTGACTTTTAGTTTTGAATTAATAGACTATTCATATTTGACATAGTTGTAGTATTCATGTGTGTTGATGTATGTTCTCTCTTGTAGATTTGTAAAGCCATTTGACAGAATTAATGTTGCAGTATTTGTAGACTTGACTTTGTAACATACTTCAATTTTGTTCTACCGGGTGGATTTTCTTACAGAAGGTGCATTCACGTTCTTTCCTTTAATTTTTTTTACTTTGGCCATTGAAGCATTTATTTTAGAAACTTCATATTGATAGTGCAAATCGACAATGTAGACACTAGAAGAAACCCACATTTTTGTAACATCAAACAAAAACGTTTGTAAACATAAGGACTGTTAGAGACTTTGAGGCAGTGGGCAATAAAATTGTGGTGGACGTTGTAGAGAATGTGTGGATGTTAGTGAAAAAACAATGTGATGCTAGAGAAAAGTTGTATATTCTATGTGACATCCGATAAAACTTAGTCATGTTCTTGACAACATCCAAATAAACGTGACAATGCCATGTTAGTAAAGTGTAACAATTTCACTATGGGTAAGTTTTCTGAAGTTGTTGAGGGCAGAGGTAAAATGCTAACCACATGTTAAAAAAACAAGTGAAGGATAGCCACATGACATACTTCTACAAAAAACAACGACAACATGGCACTTGACGTGGCATTTGGGTGATGTGACATCCAAATGTTATGACATGGCATTTCACGTTAGTATACTTTGACGCCATTTGAGAACTTTAACATTATTTTTTTAGACATCAACTACAACATCTGCATGTTTTTTGCAACATCAACTGAGACAATATCATATTCATCATGGTGCTCATGTTTAAAATTCTACTTTTAATACCATAATTCCTAAGTTTTACATATCCCATATGGTTTGTCTTCCCTCTTACCACCCCACTTGAATAAATAGCTTGTCTTCTCTTATGAACATACTTACAATAAGTGGCCTTTCAAGCCATCCAATGTACATGCCAAATGTGGTGTATTGTATATGGTGTACAATGCATGACGTGTTGTGTACAATGTATGGCCTATTTTGTATGGTGTATGTCTAAGTTGATGTTGCAAAATATTTGGACATCTAAATTGACCTCTCAAAGAACATTGAGATGCCTAAAATAATGTTTCAAAAAATTGTGACATGCACATTAGGCAAGTCCAAGAAGACGTTGTCCATGATGTCTTCATGCCTCCATGGATGTGCTGTAACACACAACGGATGCTACATGACGTCCAAAAAAATTCACTTCAAGTCACTACTAATGTCCGAAAAAATATGTACGCATCATAGTGGGCGCTTGACAAAACATGTGCACTTCACAACATATGTCTAAATAGACAATACCTAGGGCACAACGTACAAGACAAGTCACTCATTTATGGCTGCCATGTCATGTCTAACATTATGAAGGGGACAAACAAAAAAGTTGTTGACATGGCATTGCTTTGTTGGTACTGACGTAGAGGCAAGGTAGAAGCCACATGGCAACCTCTCATGACCTTGGAAGTATACGTTTTTTGTAACATCAGACCATGTTTTTTGTGATTTTCTATGTTTGTGGACATGTCCATTATGACGCATTTTTTTAGAAATCCATGTGGATACGACTGATGTCCAAAAGAACGCACCTATTGCATTATGAACTTGTTATAAAAATGCGGGTTGCTTCTAATGAGATTGATAGTGCCCAAAACTTTAAATTGATAGTGTAGATTGAGAATGCCCTTAAATTTTCAAATGTTGAATACCAAACTTAGATTTTCTTCTCGTTGACCAAGCAATGAAATGATAATTATGTTGTAAAATAGTAAGAAACATGTTGTAATTCTAGTGTATAGAAATGATATGGATGATGGATAAGTGGAGTGAGTGAGTGTTTGCAAATTACAGGGAATCATACTATAATTTTTGAATTGCTGCTAGCAATTGCTAGTTTAGGGGTTAGGATTTAATTACAAGACAATATTGTGAGAACTTGTATGCTCAAATCAAAACCACAAGAACTAGTTGTAGTGCTTCTTTGGGATTAGTTTTAAATTTGTCAAATACTTAATCCTTAAAACAACATTGAGGCCAAAAAGTGGCCAATGGATGACTTGATTGTTCATTGTAGAAACAAAGAATCCATCCATTGGTTCAATAATTCAAGCATTTTGGTGACTACCTTGGTCATGGGGGGTTGTGTTCTTTAAGGGTTAATTAGCCCTTTGCTCTCTACCATTAGCATTAACTTGATTGATAGTACACTAAGATATACTTGAAATAATTCTAAAAGAAGGTCTACAAGTAGTTTTGCCCTCACTAATATGTAAATCTGAATTGTGAAGACCTACATAAAATTTGTCTATTATGTTCTACCTATTGGATTTTAGAATAAATTCAATCTAAAGGTATGAATTGGACTTCATTTATATATAAAATTAGCCAAATCTCCCTTGCCATGTGAAGCCTTAGTAGGTGCAAAAAAACAATTATGTCTCCTCACTTGTAATCCAAGAGGTCTAGATTCAATCTTCATTAATAATTAGCAAGGCAAACTAAGCTTCTCTATGGACAAGGTTGCAATTCTAATCTTAGAAATGTAATTTGCAAGTTCAAAATCCAATGCATGTTGATGCATTTTATAAGTATTTATGTTAAAATGCTTTAGGTTGTCTTTGGACAATTTAGAGACCTACCCAACGAAAGGAAGGCATTTTTATTCTTTGTGAAATTGCTAAGTCTAATGAGTAGAATGCTCATAGTTAGTTGTTGCATGCCCCCTTGTGTAACTTTTTTTTGAGTATAGGGCTTGGATTTTGAATCTTGTTGCTTTGTTACATACTCATGTGTTTAAAGTTTGTTGCTAGATACTTCTTTGTTGCGCAATTTTTTATTTTTTATTGTTGAGATTGAATTTTTAATCTTGTTATTTTTTGTTGTTTGTGTTTGTAACATGATCTAGTGTTGGTTGGATTAAATAAAATATTTATAAGTTTGGTGTTATTTGTAGGGTGTGGTCATTGTCATTGAAGAAAATGTCTTCATCTTCGTCTACCAAGAAGGGTAAGGCAACACAACAACAACAACCACTTCAATTTTTGTTCCACGCGAAAGCGTTTGAGACTTCAAAAAATGTAAATAATAGGGGCCAAATTTCAAGCGCAATCACTTCATTAGGCTCTACCAATGTTGCACCTTCAACATTAAGATTGGGCATTCAAAATGTGTTTGTTTTGTCTTCTTCAGAAAAGAGGAGACCCTTTTTTTTAAAGCTTCAATGTCTTCTAATGCTTCTATGGTTGGCAGTAGAGTTGCCTCAATGGCCAAGTGCAAGGAATCAATTTTTGAGGTCATTAAATTGCTTAGTCCCATCAACATATATCCTAGAATCATCAAGTTGTCCAATTCCACCAATATGGTGATTGCAGCTGCAGCAATTAAGGGGCAGAAGTTTCATGACGCATAAACAATTGAGTTTCTTTTGGTAGACAAGGTGTTTAAAATGGTGTGTGTGTGTGTTGCTCTGAAGTGCATCATTTGCATAAGAATTGA
This sequence comes from Antitrichia curtipendula, assembly GCA_951230915.1. Classification (NCBI taxonomy): domain Eukaryota; kingdom Viridiplantae; phylum Streptophyta; class Bryopsida; order Hypnales; family Leucodontaceae; genus Antitrichia; species Antitrichia curtipendula. Next base: position 34,241,097 of record OX579634.1, on the reverse strand, counting down.
AAGGTGCCTTTGAATTGTGCAATTAAAGAAAGAGAAGATAATGAAGCATTCTGGTTGGAAAAATGTGGTCAAGGTAATGTCCAAAGAGGGAGTAGTGACAAGGGATCTCTATCTTGATAAATCCAAAAATCACTACAAGAATGAGAAGATCTATACCACCAGCAATTAGAAGACCGTTTTACAACAATTCTAGAATGTAAGATTCAATCTCTTGAACAAGAAGCGTGAGCAGTTTGTTGTTGTTTTCCATTTACTCTCTACAAGTAGACCTAAGCTAGAAGGATTATCTTTCTCATCAAGAATTTCTTGCTTTTTTAAGGTGTTGCAGTACCTGTGAAACATTGGTGTATAGAATTAGCATGGTCTATAGCTAATAGTATTCACCACACTATTTTAAAAGAAATTAGAGAATCTTTAGATACTAGACAATTTTTTAGTATCACTTATGATGAGACTACCATTGTAGACACTATGTTTTAAATTTAAATTCAAATTCATATATATATTGTGAAAGAATAGGCCTAATCTTCTATGCTGTTAGAGAATAGAGAAGGTTTAGGGGACACCATTATGGAGGTCACCATCAACATTTTAATGAGCATGGGCAATCTTTCCTAGACAACTTTGTTGTCTAAGTTTGTGTATTTTGGAGCTGATGGGGTGAATGTGTTTTTAGGGTGCAAAAATGGTGTCACCAAGCAGCTACAAAGGAATGTGGCTCCTCATATGATAAACATTTATTGTGTTGCTCATTGTGCCAACTTGGCGGTGAAGGCCTTTTCAGCCTTTGTATTTGTGAGTCAAATTGAAGTCTTGTTGAAGGTGATGTATGGATACTTCAAGACTTCCTCAAAAAAACAATTGGAGCTCAAGACCTTAGTTGAGATTATGGAGACAAGAGGTACATAGATAAACAAGCACATTGCAACACAATGGGTCAATCTTTTAGATTTGAGTAAGAGGATTTTTGCAGAATACTACACTTTGATTGTGAAAATAATGTTGGATTTGAAGGCTTATGAGCCTTTGAAAAATTTATATCATTATTTGTATGATTATGATTGCCTCCTTGGGTTGGCTTCCATTCTGCCACTCATGGATGCTACTCAAATTCTTGTAAAGTTTGTCCAAACTTGTGATGAATACCTTGGAGATTTTGCTACTACGATCTTAGTTTGCCACGAAGAAATCCAAGCTATATACTTAGACCCACACACTAGCTTTTGCTTTGATGCTTTCCGTTCCTTTAGAGATTTGTATGACCAAATCTTTGAATCCATTAAGATGAAGTGGGTCATTGATCTCAATATGGAAGTAGAGTATTTGTGCTTCAAGAGTTCATTGATGTCTTCCAATATCATGTGTACGACATATGACGTCTTTGATCTATCTATATTACGAGCTCTAGTCACCAAGGACTTGTTACAACAGACTGTGTTTTTCATCAAGAATACCGTAATAGGTATGTCTTATCATTTTGATTTTGTGCTTTTTCCAAATTTTTAGCATATATGCAGTCACTATTATTGCTTCTTTATTTGCTTGTTAGTTTTGTGGTTATTTTTGAAGGTTATTGTGGTTTTTTAATTATTCAATCATAATTTCACATTGATGAAGCACGTAGGGATTTTTTTATGTCATTGTTGGATTAGTTATTATATGCTATGTTATTTAGGGCTATTTTGGTGTGAAAATTATATGTGTAGCCTAGATCACAACTAATCCAATAGTTTTTTAGGTCATTCTAATGTCTAATAGTTGTCTTTTATTAAGTCAAAAATTAGATATGTGCAACATCTTTGAATGTGATGTTGAAAAATCTTGACTTGAAGCCACATAAGAATGTGGCCTGCATTATACTTTGTAGATGCAACATATTGAGAGCTATATGATGAGTTGGCAAGTAAGTTTCCATTTGTTCACATTGTGGATGCACTAGGTATACTGTATCCACAATATTGGTTAGTAAAAGGGACATAATTATTTTTTGAGGGTCATCTCAATGTCATCAAGGCAACCTATTGTCACCCACAAGTATACAAGAATGCCAACAAAGTTGAACATTGGATGGCACCAATGCTCAACATGGATGATTTGGACTTTCAAGCACTCTTCTTCAAACGTGCTATAATGCACAACTCAAAAGAAGCCATGCAACCACCTAATGTTGTGAATCCCTCACTTGTTTATGGCAAACCTTTGGCAAATTCGGTGTTGAGGAATTCATCTTTCCTTGAGTACTTCAAGTTTCTTTAATTGACCATTGTCATGATTGTGGGATCTGTGGAAGATGAGCGAGTATTATTGACATCGAATTTTGTGAAGGGCAAAGTCCAAGACAAACTTTTGGAGTACTTGAATGTGTATGTGTGGAACTTTGTCCAAAGATTTTTTACACTTCAAACTTTTCACTTTGTATAAAATATCCTTCGTTGGAAGGATTTGTGACGAAGGTGTGGTTTAATTGGTGCAATAGTTTTGATTTTGTTTTCATTTGGGAAGGTGTTTCCAAATGCCTCATTGTCTTGATGAGCTCAATTATTGTCATGAACTTCAAAGTTCAATGACCGCTTGTGGATGACAACAATAGTTATTTCACTTTCATATTTTGATTGATTTGATTGAATTAAAAAAATCCTCTCTTTTGAATTTTTAATCACTTGAAAAGTGTGCATTAATTTTATTTGGAATTTTTTACTATATTGGCTTCTAAGTCACAAATTTATTTAGCCATTTAAAGAGTATGGAAAAACATGTATAGCCTCTAGGTTGAATCATGTTTTTGAACATTAACCTCAAAGCTAAAATTGAATGCATGCTTGTAGGTCACTGGCCATCCATTTCACTTGGTGGAGCTTCTAATTATTTAATTACAGAAATTAATCTTTGCCTCAATGCTAGTGAAGTTAGCCCCCCAAAAGCCCCAACATGCTCCTAAACTAAATTGGGGGAAAGCAATCAATGATAAATTTTAGGCAAGGATGCCTAATGGTTCAATTCATGAAAAGAAAACACTGGTTGCCACCCAAAATCACATATCTAGACAATTCCTCCGTCGCCCTTGACGCGGAAAGTGGCCATACAGACAATACCCGCGAAATACGGAAGGAATCAGAAATAGAAGAAGTCCCCCCTCGCCGCCCGACAAAACATGTGCAAAATGAGCCAGTAACTTATTACAGTTCACGAATATCACCACAGGGACGGACCCACCTGAATCCGAGTTGGCGAGTCCCCGCTCCTCCCACCACTGAGAGCAGGCACCTTGCCGCTCTGGCCGTCGGATGCCACCCGCAGAGGGTCGAGATAAGCCCCCGCAAAAGTGAATACCAATGAAAACTCCTGACCGTCGATCCGGAGCCCGGTCACGAACGGCAGGGATGGTGTCGCGACCGGAGGCTACTGTGCGGACTGCGGACGCCCGCAGGGAAGGATGACCGGAGGCCCATAGAAGGTGCTGGAAGTCCGTCGGAAGGAAAATGGAAAAGGAAAGACCCATCACCCATGGCAAATTGAGCTACCTGCCTGCCTGCCTGCCTGCATCCTGTTTCACTTCGTTAGGGTTGCTGAAGGCGCCTTGCCTTGCCCCCGCAGTCTCCCGCAGTAGCCTCGCTTCGGAAATTACTGCTGTGACTCGCGTGTCCGCTCGACGGGACCGGCCTTACCTGCAACAATCGGGCGCTGCAGCAGCCGGATCGCTAGTTCGGACGCATTCCACCCGCGTGATTTTACCCGGCCCTCGTTGGTTGCTCCGCGACGCTGCGTCGCGTGGTTGTGGAGGAGCCGTACGTTGGTTGTGCATCTGCGACTCCATTTGCTGGATTGATCGCCTCCTCGCTCCGTTTTTCGTCGGTAGGCGCGGTCGGCAGCCATGTTCGGGCGCATGCCATCGAAGAAGAGCGACAACTCGAAGTATTATGACGTTCTCGGGGTTTCGAAGACCGCGTCGCAGGATGAGCTGAAGAAGGCGTACAGGAAGGCGGCAATTAAGAACCATCCCGACAAGGGTGGGGATCCGGAGAAGGTAGGGTTGTGCGCCAATCGGAATTGAATTGAGTTAGGCTCGTAGGGTTGCGTGGTGCGGGCTCATGAGTGAAAGTGTTGCGATCCCGTGCTTGCTGTGCCGAAAGGTTTCCGAAATTACGCGACGGGCGACGGTGTGGAGTGGATCGTTGCTTGGTTGTGCGTGCGGTGTTCCTCGGCTTTCGCCTTTGCCATTCAATTGACTACGGGAAGCTATTCTTGGTCTGCCGCGAAGGTGGTAGGTACTGGTTTGGGGGAACCGGGAATGCTGTCGCCACCTCGCGTGATGCGTGTTTGCGGTGAGTTAATGGGTTGTCTCGTGTGTGCAGTTCAAGGAGCTCGCTCAGGCTTACGAGGTGTTGAGCGATCCCGAGAAGCGTGATTTGTATGACCAATATGGAGAAGACGCTCTCAAAGAAGGGATGGGTGGAGGCGGTGGATCACACAATCCGTTCGACATCTTTGAGTCTTTCTTCGGTGGCGGCAGCGGTTCCTTTGGAGGTACGGTAGCTGTAGACGGTCAGATTTGACGCAGATATGGATGGTCTGAGCACCGCCTCGACTGTAAATCGTTGAGCATTTTCGTTTCGAAGTGCATTTTCTGTAAATTGATGTGCTTGACCTGTTACAGGCGGCAGCGGCAGGGGTGGCAGACGACAGAGAAGAGGAGAAGACGTTGTCCATCCCCTGAAGGTTTCGCTGGACGAACTCTACAACGGAACATCGAAGAAGCTTTCTTTGTCGAGGAACGTTATCTGCTCGAAATGCAAAGGGTAAATGTCGGTGTCACTTACAATACGGTGTTGGATGGGAGTAATTCGTAGGGTTGAGTCGAGATGGAAAGTGGACATCTGGTGGGCTTTCCGAGGGTGTTTTCATTTGGGCTGAACGCTTCTTCTGAAGTGGAAGCGTGCGGCCAGAAGATTAGGTTAAACCAGTGTCTGTTGAACCCCGGTTAAATCAACGTTGTTTCACACGTTGAGCTTAATCGCAGTTTGTTTGGGACGTCATTTTTTCATTTTCTCGGATAGCGTCCATGATCGAGGAATTGATGCCCCGCCGCGATAGTAAGAGGAGTTGATTAGGGTTCGGTTACTGCGGGAATGATCTTATGAGCATTAGTTGTCACGCGCTGAACGTGTGGCCGGTGACCCAGGCGATTTTCTACCCAGCGCCGTGTTTCATTGAGATGAGTGCGATTTCTCGTTTGTATATTGGACTGTATGGCGCTTGGAATGTGCGAGTGGCCAATGCCGTGAACTTGTGCATGTGTGCGTGGCCTGGGTGATCCCGTCGTTGGAGTGCAACGGCTGGGATTCATTTTCCGGCATCCGCAAGTCTGGAAGCGTCTCTTTATTGATTGGCAGGAAGCTCCGACCTCAGGCAGATGATGTCAATCGATGTTGTGGCGAATTCTGAGGATTGAGTGTTTCGAATGATGCAGGAAAGGATCGAAGACCGGTGCATCCAGTCGGTGCGCGGGTTGTCAGGGTTCGGGCATGAAGGTTTCGATCCGGCAGCTCGGTCCCAACATGATTCAGCAGATGCAGCACGTGTGCTCCGACTGCAGAGGCTCAGGTGCTGGAACTCACCTCGATCTCCGACTGCATGTACGGGAGCTGGAGGATTGTGAGGTGCATTGTTTAGCGGGTGGTCGTGTCCTTGACTGAAGAAGTCGTTCCTGTTGTGCAGGCGAGACCATCAGCGAGAAGGACAAGTGTGGGCAGTGCAAGGGGCAGAAGGTGGTGCAGGACAAGAAATTGTTGGAGGTGCATGTGGAGAAGGGAATGATGCATGGACAGAAGATCACGTTCCAAGGCGAGGCTGATGAGGCGGTACGTGCTTTTGCGACACGTTGGTGTGCCTGTGCTGATAGGGGGCGGTGTCTTGCCGCTAGAGACATGCCGGGGTTTGGGGGATGTGGGAGCTTGAGGAATCTTCATTTTGAGTTTTGCTTTGGAAACCTGCAGCTGACATTTGGATCGGTTTTTCTGTTTGGTGCGTTGTGCAGCCTGATACGCAGACAGGAGATATCGTTTTCGTTTTGCAACAAAAGGAGCACCCGAAATTCAAGAGGAAAGGAGACGATTTGTTTGTGGAGCACAGTCTGAGCCTGACAGAAGCGTTGTGTGGTTTCCAATTTCCTCTGACGCACTTGGATGGAAGGCAGCTCCTGATCAAGTCGAACCCCGGGGAAATTGTCAAACCAGGTATTGTTCTATGTCATCATCTCCCTACTTTGAATGTCTTGGATAGAGGGCGTGTACCCCTGTAATGCGTGCTGCTATAATTCGTCGGCACTAGTTGCAGAGAAGAGTGAAGTGGCATGACGTTTCTGTGCGCCCCATCAAAATTCCCCTGCCTCAAGGGTTTCTGATTCCAGATTGCAAATTTAGTTGATGAAGGCAAGGGCAAGGATCCTATGGACCGACCGAAGAACGCTGTGTCGTTCCTGAGGATGCAAACGGTTCATCTGGTGGCATTGGTTTGCTGACGTGTTCTTTTGCTGCGAGCAGGTCAATTCAAGGCTATCAACGACGAGGGCATGCCGCATTATCAGAGGCCTTTCATGAAAGGTAGGATGTATTTGCATTTTGCAGTGGAGTTCCCAGAGTCGGGCGCCATGACAGCGGATCAGTGCGCAGCATTGCAAGCTATTCTACCTCGTAGACCAGGTAGCCAGTTGACGGACATGGAGTTGGACGAATGTGAGGAAACGACACTAATTGATGTGAACATTGAGGATGAGATGAGGAGGAAACAGCAGCAACAGCAGGAGGCATACGATGAGGATGACGAAGATTCCTCTGGTCCTCGTATTCAGTGCGCCCAGCAATAGGCATGTAAATGTCATGTCTTTTTGCTCATTTTGTTGTGGTTATGGTTTTCGGACGTATAAAAGGCGTTTGATTTTTTTTACAGACGACATTACGTCATTCCCTTTGTATGTGTTTTTGAGGTCAGGTGACCGTTGGGTTAGGTATCAAGAGCGGCCTATAGTTATACCCCTAACTGATATAGCGCATGGGGCTGGACATCGGAAACCACTTGCTTGGTATACAATGTTGATGCTGATCTGCCCTGTGGCCGTCTTAAATTTTAGCGATGTCTGTGGAAATTCATGGAATCCATACTACTGGAGTGAACCCTTATAGAAATTCTTATAAGATATATTCGAGAGTCAATAGTTTTTTCTGTTGAGTAATTGGTTCGAATGTTATACCCGAAAATTGTTTCGAGCTTCGTATTGTTCTGTGTCTTTGTCGGATGCTTACTTCAGGCTTGAGGCATTCATTTAGTTCATTATCCTGTCTCATGTGTATGGTTCGTTTTCTGTAGAACATCCGAGTTATCTGGGCGCACGAATCCTCTTCGACGACACTATTACGAATGTGCTTCTTGGACATTTGTTCACAACTTCTTGTGTGGGTCGTCCAATCAGACGTACTAAACGGGAGTGTTCTCAGGATATGAGCTCTTCTAGAGCGTCATAAGTGGGTTGGGCGTAGGCTGAGTTGTTTGAATTTCGTAAAGTTCCTGCTCTGGTGGAGAGCTGGTCATGGAGCACCAAAGTTTGGTATCTATACGGGCATACGAGCCTCTACCATTGGTGTCCCAAGCCCAGTTTTCTAGTAGTACTGGAACTGGGGTGTTGCTTGAATTTTGTTTGTGACATGAATGTTCAGTAGAAAAGTACTGTCTCGTTTCCTTTTGAATGACATCAAAGTGGTTATAAAGATGGATGGATGCTAGATATCTTGCACCATGTCAAATGGTACTTTGATGATTGTTGCCAAGTATTAGAGTACATATTAGTAATATGATAATACAATAATTATATACTATTGTGTGCTCCTGTCTATTGAATGCATAGTAAGGCAGAGTAAGGCAGAGGTAGCATTCTGATTTAACCCTCAATCCTCTAGGGCCTAAGGTGCCCTTTTTTTGATGATGAAATCATCTTGATGAAAGTTGGTCTATAGTGTTCAAAATAAAATAAATTGGACTTTTGTCCCAAATTTGGGAGCATTGAAGGAATGTGAACTTATTATGTTAATCATCATAGGTGGAGTCATATGAATTTGTAAACAAATGGAACCTTTTGTGAGATTCAGATTCCTTCATGATTGATTAAGATTTCTTTCCTCTAGAGTTAATATTCATTCAAAATCATTGTATATAGGCTTATTAGATGCACAATTTCCATGCCCTCCTACTTCATTCAAACCTTGCTTCCAAGTGGAGCATTGGTTTTAAATTATTTCCAAAATTCAAATTATATCAACCAAAACATGGAGGCTCGGCACTAAATGGTTAATTGCATCAACGTCTACTTTTTGGACAATGAATAAAGGGCTTGTAGGTGCTATATCATCCAACTAACTTCTCATTCATCCAATATGCCACTTGAATCTTGAAAAGACAACCTTATTTAATGCCCAATTTCATGAAACATGGTAGGTGATTTTTCTATACAAAAATATAAGCAAAAATGTGCCAAAATTTGAAAAAGGATTGAGGCGTTAAGGAGTTAATCTTGATTAAATCCCTCTAGAATACACCTTTAATAATATGACAACAAATGATACGACATAATACAATAACAAATGATAAGACATAATACAACAACAAATGATAAGACAAAAATAAAAATGTGGAGACAAATACAAAGATACTTGTTTGACAATAGAACAAAAGCATTACCTTCAAAAATCCTCAAAGGAGTAAAGAACTTTTATTTTCATTCAAATTTTTTTGCCACAAGTGTTTAACCCATAAACGTCACAGAGGATGTTTTTTAGCCGATGAATGGCAAAGAATCTTTCTATGCAAGATAGAAGTGCAACTATTTGTCTTCCAAATTTTGTGTGGAAAGGGAAGGTCTTTTACAATAGTTTGCCCTTCAATGAGTGGTTTTGCATTTTTTTAAGCCAACACTTTACACGGTACCCAAATAGATGATTTTCATGGTGACCAACCCCTCGTTTAAGGATTAAAGAAAATCCATAGTGAATCTTTGGAACCCTGAACTCTAATTTCTAAATCCTAATTTCAGTTGGGTTTGTACACCATGAGCTCGAATCTCTATAATGCGTGTTATCACACATTATCCTTATATGAATTGACCACTTCACAAAGTTCATGGACGTGCTTCAATATTCTTCCTTGTAAAATTGTAAAATATAGCAGATTCTACTAACACTTCCAACACAACAGTAGTATTTCAATAAAACTCGATAGAACAATCTACAACATTGCAAATAACTTCAAAGTTTCATTTTTATTAAAGTGCTGTAGCAGGTTTCACGACCAAAAACAGCTGTGAGATTCGCCTATTGAAAACAAGGAAACTGTCTATCAAAAATAAAAGATCCAAACAAAAGTCAAAAGCATGTGAACGTTTTGTCAGTACAACCGTAACTGCGCTTCAGAACTCAGCATTCAACAAGTTTAAAACAGGTTCATTTTTTATTTTTTTTTGAAACACAAGGACAAATTCCATTGATAGAGGAAAAAGTACAAAGAACCAAGGGAGCCAGTCCCCGGCGGAATTTTTTAAGTGATTTTCAGACAGCAAAACCGACCAAAACTGAACACAAATACACGCCAACTCGAAGTCGGAGCCGAGCAGGACCATTGCAAGCAAGAAGTCAGTTGAAACTCCCGACCTCCGGAAGAGCATACTTCCAGGTGATCGACAGCCCAGACCGCTCGCCAAAGAAGCTGGTTTGAAGCCAGGTATTGTCAAATCTTCTCAAGAATATATCCGTCTTGTTGGGGTAGAGTTCACAGAGCTTCTTGGCTTTCATCCATGATATACGTGCATGATCAGTGAAGGCCTCCCAGAGAGCGTGTTCCAGTAAAACAGGTTCATTCATAAACAAGCCTGAAACACTATGCGTTCAAATTGTCCATTGCATACCACTACAAAAAGGAGCAACCCTAAAAAAATAGACAACTAAGATTGACGGTGGAGTTTTTTGGGGTTCCATAACATGAGATCAATGGCATTCAGGGTGGTCTCATTTTTTTCTTATGAAATCCAACAATGGAATTATTTTGAATCAAGGGGAGGGTCAGGGCAAGGTTGGTTGCATCTTTCTAATGGATAGTATTACAAGGTATGTTAATATGCTATTATATAACAAAAGATTATTGTATATTTACAACATATGCGAAAGAATTTTTTTTTTTTTTCATGAGATTGTGAACTTGATGTTTAAGTTTTAGTATTGATTTTTGAATTATATAATAAATATAATTGGTAGATTTCTAAATTTCCATACATAATTGAGTTATTTAAACTTGTAATGGGTTAACAATTCTATTGTAGTTTGTGGTTCATTTTGTTTTGTCTATACAAAATATTTTAAATGAAGGCCCAAACTTTGATAAAATGGTAGGGATTGACCAATGATGCTAGTTTGTGAGTCTTAAAGCGTGAGCTTTGGAGCTGTGAGTGTAAATTTTGTGAGCCCAATGATTCACTTTGAAAATGTTGCCAATTTTTTGGTTTGTAAAGGAAAAAGTTGCATCTTCTTGGAATTTTTGCGGGAATTTCAAAATCTACTAATATGTTATGGGGGTCCTAAAATTGTGGATCTATTACCTTGGATCTGTTTTAGAGACCTATTTCGTAGGCTAGATATGGGTTCAAACTTTGACTTCTTTACTTAAACCATAAACGCCGCCGAGGACGTTTTTTGGCCGATAAATGATAAAGAATTTATCCATGCAAGATTAAAGTGCAACTATTAATCTTCCAAATTTTGCGTGAAAGAAAAGGTCTTTTGTAGTAGCTTGACTTCCATTGAGTGCTTTTTCATTTTTTAAGCTAACAATTCACATGGTACCCAAATAGATGATTTTCACGATGATCACTCCGTCGTTTAAAGGTTAAGCAATGTATACAGCTAACTTCTATATAGAAATTGTAACCTATAAATATCCCATAACCATTGTCAAGTCTAACATGAGTTCATATAAGAAAACTTGTGTTGGATGATTTGCCATCTTAAAGAAGGGTGTCAATTGACTAACACATATAATTGTGTTAGACAATTTGCGTCCTTTTTTGAGATTTTGTACTTCATTCAAATTGAAATTTCCATAGAGGCTTTTCTTTATTTGATGGTTTGGATGGATTAGGATTAGATACTTGGATTCCTTAAATATAATATTGTTTGTTTTAAATAAGATCACGCATCATTTTTTGAATGGTTTAGGATGATATAGACTCATGAGAATATGATGTGGCAATTGTTTTTTAGTAAAGTCAAATGCTATTTTTCTAGGAATTAGGGTATTGCAAAGTTCTATTACATTCAAAGTAAAAGGACCACTCCCCCCCCAAATGAAGCAAATATTGGTTACAAGTTCCTATCGGGTTTTGGCAAAAAATATCATCTTAAGCTATCCTCTTGCACAAAATTCTTAGGCTCATTCATAGAATAAAACCTCTGAGGAAAAAAAAATGTAAGAAAATTGAATTATCTCACAACTTTGGCCTCTTCTATGGACCTATTTCCATGGTGCTAAAAACATGGCCCTTTGATTATTAGGATAACCAATTTTCTACCTATTATATTATTAATGTATCCTACACTTATAGCCTATATCCTATGTTTACTAGACCTAGACCTGGTCCTTTGTGCATTTTTAGGAAAAAAAAATCCAAATTATTTTTCTAAGTTTGGAGGGGTTCAATTTTTTTTCTAGTTGCAACAATATGGAGTCCAAAATCCTCTCTCAATACCAAGAGAAGATGAGGGTAGACAACTTCAAGACAATTTTACAAAGTGTTATGCATTTTATATAGAAAACATTATGTCTTGTAGTGATTTCAACGCGTATTTTTAGTATAGTGTAATATTGTATTTACAACCCCTGAGGCCAATGACCCATTTTCCATGTCATCCAAGGGGGAAGGTTTAGGATACATTGATATACAAAATGCAAAGTCTCCTCAAAACTCAATATAAGTGTATTCAATCAAAAATTACATATTATGACGATAGGCCCTAATACCCGTCCTTATATAAAATACCTTCACTAATAATAGAATACATGTACGGATAGAAGATTTAGGATCCAACATCAAGCGTTCATACGTAATCGTACAACAACACTAGACATTACTCTTCATCATTCCAAGTGCCATAAGAAGTTTCATCACTTCATCTATACTCAAGTTTGATGGGTGAATGAACTTATATTTTCTGAAGTCCACCTTGCACATATAACACAAAATATAGTACATGCATTTGCAATTGGCATAGGTCCCTTATTTTCCAATGGATGCAAACACCATTCCCGTAAAGTACAAGCAGGTGCAAGCGGAAAATTGCGAAGAATGATGCAATACATCTTGTGCTGAGATTTGACGCCAAACTACAGACCAATGACAACTCCAAGACCTAGATACGGCAAAATGTTCATTCCTAAAATTGTACTTGTCACACTCTAAGCACTCTCCCATTGGTTGCGATGATCATCAATAGGTGCCTTGACATTCTTGCAAATGCTCTTCCTATTGTGAATGCATGGAGGCTTTGCAACACAAAGCGGTCTTGCATACGTCCACTCTACAATTTTGAAAAGCTTTGAAGATGTGAATAGGCATCTTGAAGACATAGATGTGTGCTCCTATAGGCAAAAATTTGCCTCCTCAAAGAGAATAATTTTACATGAAGTGCAGTATTTTTTTTATCAACATTAGTCAACCAAGAACATGAGACTTCTTGGAACCCATCACGCAAAGTTGAATGTCGTCCAAGTAGAACCAAAATTAATTTGTCTCCACTCTTGAACCTTTGAACTTGTGCTTTTGCCCCTTGTATATTGGAGTAGTGGTGGCTTTAGAGTCCTAGCTATCAACATTTTGCACGTCACCTCTGTCTGGGACTAGATGGCATGGCATTTCTTCTTGAACTTCACAAAAATGCAAGATATGTGCCATTCAGAAGGATCACAATCTATCTCCAGTACATGCTTTATGTAGGGTGTCGGTGGAGTGGAATTTGTTAAATAGGAACTGAGACTATAAGAAACTGGTATTTTTGTGATGTCAAAAAAAACGTGGCCTGATGTTTGTTATGACACAAAGGAAATCAACATAGATGCCACCTAAAATATGTCATACTAGACGGGCAAAAAATGTGCCAAATTTTAGAAAACATGCTATTTTTTACCTCGTTTTTTTACGACATCTCGAGAAACATGGTCTTCTAAGGTTTCCATGATGCACCATTTGGTGGACAGCTCATCGTTGCATAGAATTTTTTTTCATCCGGTTTGTTGGTGACATGGATGCGGAAAAAAGTGACGTGAACCCACCAAAATCTAACGTAGCATGCTTTGTCAGTGTACTTTCATGCCATTTAAGAATTTTAATACTTTTTTTTGAAACGTCAATTTAGACGTTTAGATAGACGTTTTTTGAGACATCGATTGCAATATACCATATCCGTAAGTTAAAGTTAGTAGAAAATATTGATTTAAAAACAAAATAAAAAAGAACACTTGTTGAATTCAACAAGAATTAAAAAACACTTACTATCTACCATCAAGAGAATTTGTGATGGCCAAATGAAGGAATTTCTTCATTAAAAGTTAGTAAGAATTAAAGGTTGAGAGGTCCTATTTATATCTATTGTCCGTCCATAGTAAGACAAAAGATATAGGATAACTAGAATATGGGAACTTGACTATTGTAAGTCTCAACGTTGTTTTAGACATCTCAATATTGTTTCAAACATCTTAATCATGTTGTTTCAGACATTTTATATTAAACACAATTCTTGCTTTACATATCCCATATAAATTGTCTCACTTCCTACTACCTGACCACCCCACTTGTATGAAGACCATCTCTTTTCATCCATAGCATACACACATCCATTTTCCTTTTTTTGTAAAGCATACCATGTGGCTGCCCTTCCCCTGAATTTTTTACATATAGTCAATATTTTATTATAGACCATAGTAATTTTTACTAACTTATACATAGTCAAATTTGGTCTTTTTATTGATGTGGCAATCTATATTTTTTTGGGCATTCCAAAAAACATCAGTATGTCTTTAGTTATGTCAAATAAAGAGTCAGTGTCAATAATAACATCAACTTAGGTATGCAGTAACGTGATAATGTTTTTCACAACATCCATAAAAATCTAACTTATTGGACCAAATGTCCTCCAATATCTTCATGTTTTATTGGACATCGCACATTAGTAGAAAAACATTGCCAAAAATGTGGTTTTCTTATAGTATGGAACATCAGTAGATCTAGTTTGCACTCAAGGATGGTAAACGTTTACCTTGTCCGGGAGATGAGAATCACCTTTAGTACGGACATCTTGATGAGGTCCAATAGGGACATCAAACTTTTGCTTCATAGAACCAAACACTTTCTCCCCTTCCAAATGTGGAATGCGCATGCAAAGCTCTTTTGCACTAAGCATATTGTAGATGGCCTTCATGATTTTTTTGCCGTCCATTGAGGCAACTGCTTGCTTCAACTTCAAGTCCTTCCGTGATGGACCAAATCTAGGGGCCACAGTTGAGATACACTCAATGATTAGTCATTGACATAAAGGCTTGAACCTAGTCATTGTAGGTAGCAATGTACAAGTCTGTGTCACATTTTTTGGATGCCTATTGCCACTTGTTGTGGATGGTTTTGGATAGCTTGCATGATGGAATATCTGCAAGCTCTTCTAATGACATATCATGCAAGTCAAAATTTGGCAAGTCATGGTTCAATATTTTCTCCTAGATCTAGAATTTCTTGAATATTCTCATGAAATCAATGTGCATCTTTCTATATTCCATCTGCTCCTTAAACTTGCATTCAAGCTTCTTCAAAGAAACTAACTTCTTCTTCTTCAACTCAACTACTTCTGATGTCATCTCATGTTGTACATCTACAAACGACACATCAAAATCTAGTGTTTGGTCAACAAGGACCACAACCATTGTTCCTTTGAAGTCATTCACCCATGATTGTGCCTCCTCTATACTTTTCTTCCATCTTGCATGCTTCCATTATTTCTTCAAGTCATTTGTCCACTAGCAGGTTGACATTTGAGGCCAACCCCTCATCTAGGCCTTTATTGAATTTCAAGTAAAATTCTTCTACGTTGTCCACTTCTTTTTGTTGAACCTACAAGCGAGCTTGCCCTGTTGCAATCAATGCTTTGAGGGTGTGCACATTGTAGGCTTCAATATCATCTATGGTGCGTTCACTAAGACTCTTACATTTTTTATTTATTTTTGAGTCTAACAAGAAGAACCTTCAACTCAATTTTATAAAAGAAAATTCTTTGTACCATGCAGATGTTGTCTTGAAGAAGTACAACTTCATCTTCTTCTTCTTGAGGTGGGAGTTCTTCACAAGAGGGCAATATTACTAATGCTTGTTTAGTATCCCACTGCAACCCTATCTCACCATCCATCGTGTCATTTTCAATTTTTTGCATGCTTGCATACACATATTGAAGCACTTCGTCTACTTCAAGATGAGGGATCTACACTGGTTCCATGATATGAGAGGTTCCACGTACATTGCTATGGCCCCTTATATGTCCCCTACAAATGGTAGTATGGTACCACAATTGCAATATTATCTTCCACGGATGGGTCTTGATTTATGGGCATGGGATCTGAGGTGCCCTCTTCATCCGAGGTTGTGGAGTTGAATGAAGATGACCACTAGTAGTCTTCATCCGCCACTTCTTCAAAATGTTTTTTTGGCCCTAGCCCATCCCGCATATTGTTCAAAGGACATGCCCTTGGGAATATCTTTGGTGGTGAAAAGTTTGATCTTCAGGGATGGCTTCATAGTCCTCCAATCTACCGTACGTGGCAATTGTAGCTCTCTGTAATCATTTGTCATATGTCCAATGAGACTTCATTCCTTTTCACTTTCTATGTTTTATACAATGCTCAGTAAACTTTGATACATCATTGCACAAATGCATTGTCCCTGCAATAGTGAAGATTAGCAACGTTTTGCCTAAAATGTACGTGAGGGAATAGCTTGTCCAGATGGCACCATCCCACATATGCCTTGCAAGTTGTGAACATCCAATTAGATTGCACATTACACTAGTTTTGGAATGCCCTGGCCGTTGAGTCAAGAGGGATGCATTGATTCCGGTTGTAGAGCTCTCCTTTTTTCTTTGTCTTCTTCAAGAGTGGAGCCATGGTGTATGATTACTATTTGGGGATCTTGGAAGCGGTCAAGGAGTAGCGTTATGTTCATTAGTCAAAAGAGCAATGAGGCTCTAAGATCCAAAGTTCCAACCCACAAGCATGCATCCAAACGCTTCAAGGCGTACATAAGCTGAAGCAAAGCGTTGAAACTGAATTGGCGAGATAAGACTCATGTGATCGGATTATACTCGAGGTCATCTTGGGTGGGTGTGGGAAGGAAAAACCGCAGGTTAGAGGTTGATTGTGAAATTGGGGCATGTGCAAAACAGGGCAACTGTGGGTCAAGGACTCAAGGGCAAACAAAACAGTCCACTAAATTTTCCACCCTACAAAAATGGAGGGAACACATTTGAAAATCCAAAGCCTCTAAATTTCTTCTAAGTTATTTGGGCTTTTCTATAAACTCTTACAAGTCCAAGGCACCCAATTCTAGTATAGACAATACTCTGAAGTTAAATTATACCTCACCAAGTTAGGGTTTTTAGGATTTTTTTTAAGAATCCTTTTTAAAGTCTAGTTTTAGCATTGGAGATCCGATTTTGAAAAGAAATGATTATGTCCATAGAAATTGTTTGGTTGTTTTAAAAAATGAAAGAAAAACAGGAATGATTATGATTCTTCTATCTTTGATTTAGTATAAGGGTGTCCATTGCAAATGCTTGTTTTCTAATGTATTGAAAGAATTTAAATTGCTTCTAGCATTTTAACACCCTCTTAATTAGACATTATAATCTTTCAACCTAGAGGTGATAGTATTGTGTTTTCTTTTCATATCTGCTCTCCAACATGTTTAGTTTGAATTTGTATAGTTTCAATTCAAATAAAATTGATTATACTTCACAAAATGATTGTATTCTATTTAATTTACAGCAAATTCCAAGAAACTCTAAAAAGACCTCTGGCATTTAGGGGTTTAGTGTCTCCATAAATTGCAATATGGCAAAAGGATATTTACTAATATCCTTGGAATCAACTTCATATATTTCAATCATAAGCTTGTGAAATGTATAAAGTGAGAAATTAAGAAGTTATAACTTCCAAGGCCATTTCCAATCACTTCCCTATAAACTCCACACTTTCAATCATTGAAATCCCTTCCAAGTTAAAAAAGAAAGAAAAGACATTTGCATTAGAACTTCTCTTCTCTATTTTGGCAAGTTCCAAATTAAATCATGCCACCATCATGTAGTTGGGGAAGAGGGAAAAAAAATGAAGTAGAAAATTCAAAGCTTGGAAAAATTTACAAGACACCTCCTCCATTTTTATTTTTTTCCACTCTACAATACATCTTGGTCATGTACCATTTACCTAAATTCCTTTCAAGTTAATAAAGAGAAGAAAAGAGATTTGCATTTTTAAGTACTTTGAAATTTCCAGGTAGTTTGCATATGACATGTAATGGACTTTGGATAAATATAAAGTGCATATTATGAATAGTTGAGGTCTTATTCATGCAGTGATTCTTAATTGAAGTAATGCGACACTTCTGAATGTAATATGAAAAGAAAGATATATATATATATATATATATATATTTGAAGGACTCTTTTATTAAAAATCAAAGAAACTTAGAATATATCATTTGGGGTTTGTGACATACAATTATAATGTCTAGGGTCACAAGGATTTAGGATTTAGGATTTAGGAGTTCAGGATTTGAGAAGACAATGAACATTGCAAAAAAAATTGAATTACTCTTTGCCCACTCACATCCTATCATTTAATAGAACATCAGCTGAAGTAGTTAGAAGATACGCCTAAACCAGAAACAATAAATTTAGCAGACTCTACACCTATTTTTATCTGTCTATTTCACTTGGTTAGGGGCGACTTCTAGTCTAGACAACCTTGGGTAGAAGAATTGTCCATTTCTTCTCTTCTTGAGAAAATATTTGGTTGTTTTGGCAAACTCAGGGCAAGAGCGACCTCGGCCCTAGGCAATTGCGGGTGCTAGAAGTCGTGAACCCTTCTCCTGTTTTTCATTTTTTGGGCTGCTAGATGAGCTCAAAATCTAAGGTGACCTCGACTCTAGGTGACCGCGGGTGCTAGAAGCCCTAAATCCTTCTCCTATTTTCCATTTTTTTGTGTACTAGGCAACCATGGATGCTAGAAGTCATGAACTCTTCTCCTCTTTCCCATTTTTTTTGCTAAGCAAACTTGGGTTTGGGGCAACTGCGGGTGGTAGAATTCTTGAACCCTTCTCCTCTTTCTCACATTTTCTTATCTTCGGCGAATTCAGGTTTGGGGCAAACTTGGCTCTAGACGACCGCGGGTGCAAGAAGTGACCAACCATCGTTTTATTTCTCTAATTTTTGGGTGTTTTTACACTATAAGAACCCCGTGTTTTTTTTTACGTCAAAAATTTGGACGTCAAAAAAAACACGGGGTTCTTATAGTGTTAGTGAACCTGGGTTTTAGGCAATAACAAAGTAATTTAGTTGAAAAGTACTCTATAATAAAGTTGCAAGCTAGTAGGATTAAAGCATCAATGGCCAAGCCTAGTGGAATTGGGGAGTCTTTCTTATACTTTAAGAAGGTGCCATAAGCATTTGGATTTTGAAGACTCATTTGGGGTCCTTAAGGTCTAGGATTCAAGTCCTAGTGACTACATTTGGTTTGGTTGCAATAGCCAACCATATCAAAAAAATAATAATGTCAACCAAATTCTCAATTGTATATAAGAGGGAATATGATTTGATTTTCAAGGTCTACGAAATGGACTATGGGGGATTCTGGGAGATGAATTCAAGTTTCGGTGCAGATTATTTAGGGAGAAATTGAACCATAAACATTTTGCTCTGGAATTTGAAATTGTCCCCTCAGAGTCCTCAAAAAACATCATTGAAACCTTGATAATAAAAAAATGTTCTATACTCAAGTAGAAGACAGTCTTGGGTTGACATTTTGTTCCTTTTGCAAGAAGTGTTTCAAAGTATACAAAATGATTTGAACGCCAAGTATATATTAAACACCAAAAAATTGATGCTTGACTCTAAAGCGTAAATCCGTGTAGATATCTCTAAGTCTATTTTCTTAAACACTAATCGTTCTACAAGGTGAAGTTTTGCCTTTCAACATGTTTAGGAAAAATCATGTATGCCCTATAACTCTTTCATTTTAGTCAATAATCTGACAAACATGATAAAATTTCACCATGTACATTGCAAAATATTAGCATTGGAAGTGGACAAAAAACACTTTGGGGCGCCCTATAGAAAAAGTAGGTAGTTGCACTTTACAAGATCACATTTGTATGAAAAAATGTCCAAAATGTTGGTGCTTCTTTGGATTCATTCTTCAAGGCAAGTTGGCTTCATGCTCAAAAAGTTTCAGATCATTTGAAATTGTACAGTATATAGGAAAAAAATAGTAAGTAGAAAGTAGTAGAGAATGATTCAAAATACAAAATTGTTAAGAACTTAATTATGGAATTGAAAAATGTCAATCCCAATGCTTGCAATGTTGTAATAAACAATCTACATCCTATGATTTTATTTTACTAAAAAAAATTTGAAAATTGAGTAAAATAAAGAATTTTAAAGTTTATTTTAGAATTTAGAGTAGAGAATCTACAACTACCTGCAAACTAAAACTACTCACAACTCTTGACTCCTTAATCAAAATGGAATGATTCAAAGCTTTCCACATATGTATAAATGTAAAAAATTAATTTTAAGTTTTTGTTTTTAAAAAAAGTGATTTTTTTTATCTGCTCAACCTGCCCATTCGGAGAAAGTAGTAACATATTAGGTCATAACTTTTGACTCACATTTTCAAATGTCATGAAATTTAATGCATATGAAAGATATTCCTTGTCTCCACCTTCTAATAAAATTTCAGCCTAAATTGTATGCAAATATCCAGTTATACAAACTTGCCCATAATTTCTATGATGCCCAAAAATGCATGCTGGTCATTTAGGGGTTAAATTGTAATATAGAAAGAGTTACAAAATTGAATACATAGCTAATGAACTAATAACATTTGGAATAATTGTAGAATTGATAGTCCATTGGTGACAATTTTGTAATAAACAATTAATCCCCAATTGCCCATTGCACCAAATTTTGGTGTTGTCTAAACTTTGAAGTTAAATAAAACCTAATCAAAATTGCTATTTTTGGTAGTTCACATTTAAAATAAATGAATTTGAAGCCTGTTTCGAGAACCCTAAATCTAATTTGAAAATGACTAATTATGATTTTTTTATTCAAGATTTTGTGCAAAGGTGTCCATTGCAATCTTTCCTTTCTTTAGTGTTGAAGGCTCTCGGAAATGAGCCTCAAATCCACTAGATCTAGTTGAAAAATTCACATCAAAATTTCACTTATAATAGTATGCTCTAAAACCGCCCGTCCTCTTCAAATGGCTTCTATATAAAGGTATGGAACAGATATGATTTGGTTCACAAATGGACCTCTTTAGCTCTTGATTGAATTGAGATAAAAATATTCTTCACTGCAAGAGCCAATCATTGACCTTGATTTGCTCAAATCCCTTTAGAAGTTTCAAGTGGATGCATTTTGGGAGACCTAGAATCATAAATAGGTACTTGCAACAGATCTTTGAGAAACCATAACTAAATCAAAAACGCGTCAAAAATTATGAAACCACTTGTGTTACATAATGCATTTATTATTCTTTCTCTTAAGAATGAATTTAAAAAATCCCATTCATGAAATCTATAAGACAAGTGGAGTAGCCCTTAAATGGTCACTTTTTAGAGCATACTACCTTAGTCCAAAATTACAGAGTTTGTAGATTTATAGAAGCTATAAATTGATTGGGGTTATATGGGCAATTTCGTAAAAATGATGGAATTCCATTAATTTGGCACTTTTAACAGTTCAGACTGTGCACTCTGAAATGGTTTGAAATCTATACCTATCTTAGATGTTTTAAATCTATATTAGTCTTAGATATCTGGAATCTATAAAAATCCTAGATTTTTAAAATTGTACGGTCTAAAATCTATATTTGTCCTAAATTCTTGAATTCTATACTTGTCCTAGATGTCACTTTTATGGTTTAGAGTGGGCACTCTAAAAATGGCACACGAAATATCGCCAATTTAACGAAATTGCCCATTTATGCGTATCAGGCCCTCTATCCTTGTATTTTGTGGTGAAACACTTTTC
This sequence comes from Antitrichia curtipendula, assembly GCA_951230915.1. NCBI lineage: Eukaryota > Viridiplantae > Streptophyta > Bryopsida > Hypnales > Leucodontaceae > Antitrichia > Antitrichia curtipendula. The sequence continues at coordinate 34,219,720 of OX579634.1, read as the reverse complement.
AGATCTACATACAAGAAATTTGATACAAGTCATCAAAATGATGGCTTACTATTCAATTTAGAATAAATTCCTAGAAGCTCAAAAAAAATATTAGCCCAATAGGGGTTACTATGCTCGATTTTTATTTCTACTTGACAATTTTCAAAATTGAAAGAAATAATAGGCTTAATTTTTTTTTCTACCATTATGTCCAACAAAATAAAAACCCTAGCATGCCTTGGACCCACGGTTGTCTATGTGTATCAAGACTTGCAGTCGCTCAGACCCTAGTGTGCCAATACCCGTCGAGACCCACGGTTGCACAAGACCCACATGCGCCCAATAACCCGCACTTATTCCAAGGCGACCATAGCTACATAAGCAGTTGCCTTCACATGAAGTTGCCACTTTTAGTCTTACACAATGGCTTCCATCTACTTTGAAACGACTGAATGTGTGTTTGTAGGCCAAGATGGTGATTTGAGGAGGTGACTTGTTGCCGTTAATTTCTACAACTGAAGTTCTTTTAAAAACCCTGTAAACCTTCTTTAAACAAGAGCCATGAGAAGGTAGCAATTCAACGCAACCATTCCTCTGAGACATTAATCACAAAGATCCCTAGTAATGGGAGATTGCTACAAGGAAATATGTTTTGGACATGGACCTTGACAATCCTACTCGGTTTGAAGTGCCTATAGGTATGTATGAGTCAACGGTCGTAGGATTGTCATCGAAGACGGCACATGAGAAGGATCCAACCCACCCTCTAAGGGATTATATGATATTTGCACAGCAGGTGTACTTGCAATGATATGAAGAAAAAGATGTACCATTTCTAGAGTCTAAGTATTTGAGGCCTAAAGAAGCAAGCATTGAGAAGTTGAGGAGTGATTTGAATGAGTTCATTATAAAGAAGTACAGAGAATCCGCAAAATATGCTGATGTGAACAAAACATACTTTAACAACCAACCCAAATGGATGGCTAACATTCTCAAAGAAATTGTATTCAACACCAAAAAATTGATGGAGGAGCACCGACCTATAGTCCCTGGATTTCCTGAAAGTAAGAAGGCTAAGGATTTTTGCAATAAGATGGCATGGTGGCAATAAGCTGCCAAAAGACTATCAAAGACTAAGTCTAGGAACATGGGGTGGAAGACGAACATATTGAAGGCTGTTCTTTTGCAAAATAGTAGATTGTGCATCATGTGGATCTGCTCTTCAGCGAAGGTGGTTTCCTGTAGTGGATTTCATCGACATGGTGGGTACGAAAGGGTGTGCAAGGTACGCATTAAAAAGATGGAGATAATCTCCAAACATGTATTTTTTGCAAGGAAGGTGTCAAAGGCAAAGAACAAGCATGATGCAGGGGTAGATTGATCCATTGAGGCCTTGGTGTGTCCATTAAATCACCTAGCTATTATAAAATTCTTGGTTGTTGACAACACTGCAATGGAGGCGTATATGTTGTGGTGGAATGGTGGTAATTTGAGAGAACTTCTTATTCTGAATGACAAAGTGGTGCCACATGCTGAATGGCATGAAATTAAGTTGGTGAAGGAACTTTGAGCTGACCAAATAAAAGAAATTAGTCTCTTCCAAAGGCACAAGGCGAAGTTGGCATGGGCCTTAGTTTATATGATGAGTCTTGTGCACAATGTAGGGGTTCTCCACAATGACTTGTCCCTTGTGAGCATATTGTTCCATTATCCTAAGTATTCAGACAAGACTATCAACATTTGGATTTGTGAATGGGGAATTGCCAATGGTATTCAAGAAGGAACTCCCTCGCATTATGGATATTAAACTGCAGACGAGGATCTCATGTTGGCAGACAAATGGTGGTTGGCTCTAGAGTTGTTTTATGTGTTTGGACAACTAGATTCAAAAATGAGCCTCAAGAAGATGCAAGCAATACACAAGTGTACAGTGAAATCTAACTTGTTTTCTATTGGAAAATTGACCTAATATATGAAAATTAGACATATAGATGAATACAACAAGGAGCTATATAGAGATATCAAATCGGCAATGAAGTTACATCACTATGTGGACTCATTGAGATTGATATAGAGTATAAACTAGCATGTGCCGAAGTAGTAGGTTTGTTTATGGCTCTACCATGGTCGATGAAGCCTCCCCAAAATAGTTTTTTGTAACTCATCTTATAGTAGGATAGTTGGATACAATAATATCAGTTTTAGTAGGAATATAAACATTGGCTACAATGGGTGCCTCCCATTTTGGAATAGCACTTTAAATATATGTAAACAATTTTTTTTATGAAATGCAGTTTTTAACCAATTCCAAATATTGTGGATGCAGATTGTATGGTTCTTTGTATTGAATCTCCCATTTCAATCAAATATTGTGTCAACACTGACAAATTAACATTATGGATGTATTTTGTTTCCAGTGAAGGAATTTTATTACTAGTGCATGAATGCTCCCCATGAAGACACCAATATAGAAGCATTTATAGATGAAAGTGGATTTTGGTATTTTTATTGTATCCATTCAATGCACATGTCCTTCAACTTGTTACTCTACATATTATATTGAAGACAGAAGGATAGACTACATAATTATGAACAATTTCAACCAACAACATTTCTTATTTATGCTTGATTGAACCCCTCACGGTTTATGACTATATTTTTACCAAAATGCTCTAAACATGGGTATTTGAAATTGTACAACACATAGGACAAATATAGTAAGTAGGAAGAAGTAGCACCTGATTCAAAATACTAAATTTGCAACAATTCATTCACGTACCAGGAAAATGCCAATCCCAATGGATATAATGTTGTAATAAACAATGTACACGTAATATATATATTCTTTTTGTTGGACAGCCGTTCTAATGTGCTTAATATATATCCTCTGCCTTTAGTTTTCTATTAATTGCGATGCGACTCCTGCACACAGAAACGGTGTCTATCACATTCAAGATGACTATCCAGATGATCCCGCTGCTACCCAACCTGGCTAGCTAAATACTTCAATTTCGTTAAATTGGGGGAATTTCCACTACTCTATCGGCCTGAAACGAAAGCCTTTTCCGCTCCTACCGATTTTTTAATCTTTCTGTAGATGGATTTCACAATTATTGGAGCCCAGAATCTCGCCAAGTCAACGATAAATCTCGCCAATTTAACGAAATGGACGATTATTTCACACTTGAGATCATACGTTCTCACAAGAGAACCTGTTCATAAATCCAGTGGGAATCAATTCGTCGCACTCACACTTCTCTCTAAAAGCTTTCTGAGTGTTCGGCGTCCACAACTTGGAATGTCCAGTCCAGTGCCCTGCCGAAAAGATTGTCGTCCACGAGTTCACCCATACCTGCCCCTGGCGGGACGACATTCATTTGGGCAGGGTACTGTACAACTTCCAAAACTCCCTCTTCTGAAGGTGTGTTTAAATGTTGAATATACTGACGGACGCGGAAAGATATCCTCTGAGTAGCTTCAACTCGTATCCCTCAAGTGAGTCGCAGATCGACGTACGAGCACTCAGCACGAGCTAGATTCAAGTACAGTGTGAATCAAGCTGCACCTGGCATTTCTAAAAACACATGCATACATAACAAATTTGTTTCCACACAATCAATACCAAATTGATAAATTCCAAACGCACAACTCCAAAAGATCGAAGCTGCTTCAACTCCAACCAAATTTTTCCATTTCTCTGAAATGTCGGTGAACACAAATCACATACAGTCTCAGTGCTTATTTGAGCTGGCACAGCTAGATTCACTACACGTCCTCTATCTCGAGGCTTATTTCAATCGGTTTCCAGGCAGAATTCAAAAACTACTCATCAAGCATTAATTCCTGAGCATGCACCGCTCTATACTACACTCTCCCCCCAGCAGCAAAAATTGTGCTTCTGGAAAGTACTCCCATCTCCTTCCCGATCCATGCCATCACATGCAATGTTCCAGCCACAAATATATTTATTCAAGTAATACCGGCACTCTGCGTCGATCCCGAATCAAATGCCTGCCGTAGGTCCCGGAGCTTCCACTGGCGCGTAACTGGGAGCGTAAACAGGCGATCCCTCAGGAGCAACATATGGAGATGGCGCTGGCTCATAGCCCTCAGGAGCAGGCGAGCTTTGAGCGCTCACTTGCACGGACGCCGACATGCACACACACAACATCACCACCACCATCACTGTCACCATCTGCTGCTTCGCCATTCTGTAATAAATAATACAAAACTCAGCTCTGTCGATCACTGCAGAATGACGAATTCCCCTGCCTACTACAGTACGTAATGGATATCGATATTTCAAACCACAACTCCAAGCTCGCTCACTGTACCAGCTGGATCGAATTGATCGAGTCCGGATCCCTGAACTCTGTTCTGGTGCTGCCACACTCTCTAGAGAGCGTGGTGTAGTCGGAAGGTGAATGTCGACGGGAGCTTGAAGTTTGGGAGGTGAGAGTGGCGCTTGATTGTGAGATGGGAAGGGATATGTCCTGTACTGCCACTGGCTGCTGGAGAGTATTTAAATAGTGTGGCCTATATGTAATCGCTGTTCACTTCGAGGTGAGCAGCAACTGAGCCCATTCAATCATGCCAGCCTGAGGCATGAGATACAGTTGCAGCCTGCACACAATTTTAACGTGTCACAGGTGGACTTTCATTCATCACTGGGGTCTCCAAATAGGAAGTTGGAGATAGTCATTGCTGTGCAATAACCAGGAAATGGGACTCTCCATGCTTTGGGAGGGACTTATCAGTTAATTGAAGGACTCAGTTTGGCTGAAGAGCCATACAAGACAATTTTGTTTACTGTAGGTGTTCCCTTTTCAAGGATGCAAAAGGGACCCAAGCTGCCTCATTGGTTTACATTACTGTTAATTGATAAACATTGGTAACCAATGCCTAATTTCATTCATAAAATGTCAATTTCATAAACCGCCATAGACAAAAGAAAAAATGTGGTTGTGGGATAATTGGGAGTAAAGATAACCCCATGTTTTTATTGGGTGATGATCAAGTTTTCATAAATATTGTATAGCCTTTGTAGTGATTATTGTTTCACCTAGATATGAACATTTTATTGTCTATATTAATTCTTTCTGATTTTCATTACGGCTACAAGAAGTCAAGAATTGCAAAAGAGATAAAAGAAAGAATAACTTAAAAAGAAAGGCATGTAGTTTTTGCCCCCACATTCATAATAATATTCAACAATTTAGTCAAGTTATCATTTGAGTTACTTAATGCAATAAGAAATAATTTAAACAAAAAAAAGAGCAATACTATTTTTCTTTTTGTGACTGACTCCATGACTCGTATCTCTCTCTATCTCTCTCTCTCAAGCTCAAGGACTTCCATTACTAGTTTCTTGTTTATTTCTTGAGTTCTTAATTTGGTCAACTTGTCAATGTGTTAATTTGGACAATTGCCCTAAAGATTTGACCTTCTCGTTGAATTTCCAACACATAAAACAATGACGAAATTATATTCTGCCTCTTTTCAGGTTGACTGGCGAATATCGAGAGCTGCTGCCGAACTGAATAATGGCCTCAAGTTTACGTCCCCAACTTCTGAAAATCCGAGGACTGATACGCTACTTCCCAGAAGTGGGTTCCTCTTAACTCAAATAAAACCTCCCGACTCCAGAACTTCCCATGCCATACCATACCATTCCTTTCCAAAAGCCAGCCGCATCGACCACAATTATTGACAGTCTAATGATTTGATTTCCACTCCGTATAAGTCTATCTGCATATATCAGTAAGAGTAACCGTTACCAATAGAGCGTAGCCATTGGTAGAGTAATTCCGCATAGCCATTGAAAGCTAGCCGTGTTACATGCACAACTCAACGAAGCTCCACCTTCAACTTCACTTACTGCAGAAACAGTCGTTTTCATAATGCGGGTATCTTTCCATCATTCTCGGACGGATCAGCCAGGTAGTCCATGCCATCTGTGGAGTGAAAATTCACTTATTGGAACTGAAAAGAAGGAAAATTAAATAAAGCAGCCAACACTGGCTTTGAATCCGTCGTCTCCACGAATATGCTCTAGCTTGCATCGAAAGTCGTGTAATCATTTGCAAGTAAGTCCGTCACTTGCTTTGCCCTGCCCAGGTGGGTTGCGAAGCTTTTAGCTAAGGTAGATGACCTAATTCCAACCACTTAAGCGATTGGGCCCGTATCCAGCATGCAGAAGGTTGAGGAAATTTTGCCTCGTCTGCACCAATACAATTGAAGAGGATTGCATATTTTTTGAGAATTTCATTCTAAAAATCGAAATTATTACAAATCTTAGGCGGGAAGATTCTATTTGTCCTCAAATCGTCATGTAGAATCCCCTATTTCGGACCACCTGAGCATACAAATCTAACAGTGCTTTATTACTGAAATAGAGAATTGCAGACTCGAAATCTGCTTTAACAAGACACCACATATCGTAGTCAATCATAAAGTCTCATAATGATTAGTTACTGATGTCCACTTGCTCTGAAATACAACACTATATTTTTTGGAAATAGACCATTCTACGCTGCAAAAATAAGATGACGATCAATTACTGATGTCCACTCCTATAGCCCAGCTTATGATATCTTGTCAAGGAATTGGCACTGTTGACAACGGGTTCTTTGCCCAGGCAGGTCCGCCCAGGAGTCAAGCACGTATGCGGAGGCTCGGCTCTATGATCAATCGAGTGTGTTCCCCAAAACTTACGTGGTTTACAAGATTCAGAGAATAAGTTAATGTTTCTTGCAAAATGTTCAACAAGAGGACATGGAAATTAGGGTTATGTAGTAGATCTACCAACTCAACATTAATTGCTCACAATTTTTATTGTTAGGTTTGAATGATAAATGTAAAACTCTACCCAACTTTGCTTGTAATTTGTCTCTGTAATTAGTTGATGACATTAATTTTCCAAAGTCACACTTTTGAATCTTTTTGTTAGCAAAATTTACACTATATTTGTTCTAATTTTCATAAAATTTTACAATGACAACAATTTTAGATCCTCACTAATAGGATAAATCAATATAGTTAGCTATTTGACTGATTAGCAATCTACCATATGAAAAATTCACTAATTTATAATAGTCTTCAACAAAAATCCAAGGGTGTCTTGCGGGGAGTTATGATAGTTTGCAATAGTTGACTATGTTGATATGACATTTGCCAAGTTGTTATACAATTGGTTGTTAGCTTCCTATTCCTCTACTAAATTAGTTTAAAGCAATAGAACAAACAAAAGTTAGTTGCATTAATCTTTAAAGGATATGTTAAACCCAATACAATTGGTTGTCAACTTTCTACTCTATTTTCAAATTAATTAGTTTTAAGTCAAGTAATGAACAAAAACCTAGTTGCATTAATCTTCAAAGGACATTTTGGATCTTCAACAACATGGCCAAAATTGATTTTTAGAATTCAGTTTATGACATTGGCATCTTGAAGCTCGCTTACAAGGCCAATCAATGATGAATTTGTACCCTCCTCAACACAATGGCAAACTCAAAGCTACCATTCAAAGTTTTTAACAAACTTTCCATTGCAAGAATTACACATTTACATTGTGATTTGTTACCCAAAAAATAGCATGATAGATTCCATCATTTTGGAGACAAAGAAATTGATGATATTAAGTTGGTATGTAGGTGTGTTGGAGATGGTATCCTGAAGATGTTATGCTATTGCTATACAAAATATATTTCAAAATTTCAAACTATACTAATAATGACATTTAGTTTGACAACACTAATTACAAAGCACAACACTAAATGTCAACAATTTTACTAATGTTACCAACACTAAATGTCAACATAGACACTATTTGTCAACTTCCTGTAAATTTTCGAGATATAAATTTTTAACAAGATTACATTTAGTGTTAATTATAATTTCATATTAGTGAAAAAGTTGACAAGGGGTGGAAAACACAACTCTAAATGAAAACCACTTGAAATTTAGAGTGGGTATGATAACAGTTCAGGTAACACTATTGGTGACATAACACTAAATACCATTATTAGTGTAGTTATGGTGCAAACAGCCCAGGTTATTCTTCACGCGAATCTTCATCCCTTGAATCTTGCATGTCCAAATCTCGACCTTCTACGGTGATCTACTTTCACAGGAATAAATGGTCAGCAAGTCAATTGCCCAAACTTGACGACGGTTTGAAGTGGCACCTCGCAAACAGTGAACACAGCTGAATGAAAGGATGAGCATCTACCAACAGGAGGCCAATTAGATGGACCGAAGCCTTACCGTGTAATAGGGAACCGCGTCCAAGACCTTTTCCACCCTTATCGTGGGTGATACAGTATGCACATGTTTAGCAACTACTCCTTCCTTATGTCTTAAAACACTCATAATGTCAAGTTCAAATTTCGAGGCAACAGTGTCACTCTCTTTGGCTCATAAGAAAACCACAAAAACTCATAAGTCCTCTACTCAATGTGAGCCATTGAGAGCCCTGTGATCAATCAAAAAGTACAGATTTGGACATTCAAGATTCAAGGAGTGAACGGACATTATTTCCAATAAACTTCTTAGGCCTCCCAGTTCTCGCAGTTTATCTGGTCCATAACGATGAATAGTTCCTACAAACGAAGTGAATCATGTAACTAATGTGTCTGATTGATGGGCGTTTTAATTATGGATATTTAGTACATTAGTGGAATGAAAGGATTCTCTGACCTGAATCATCTTTTGCTATGGACAAACGTCGGCATCTGAAAACTAACCACTGCTTATCAAGGCTGAATCCACCAAAATCGGATCGAAGCCCTTTCTTGAAAAAAGTATAGATGAGAACGGATAAACCAATGTGGCTGCTGGGATCGTTCCCAAGATCTCTACGGACAGACACGGAATTCACGACACTGAACCCGAGCCACGTAACACCTAAAAAATCTCAAATTAAAAAGTGTTTAAATGAATATGCAAAATCTGCCACATTACTGCACCCTCGTCAATCGTCGTCCTCAGCAGCGTCTTCATCCTCAGGGACACCCCTAAGGTACATGACATTGTTACATCTGCAAATACAAGGTAAACTTCAGTAGGCATCATCTGGAAGGACAGCAAATGCTTGAACAACTTCTCATACCATTGTTAAAGCAGAGAGGGATATGGAAAGCTAGACCTGATCAGGACCTCTCCCAAGTTGCCAGTAAATGCCCCATCCACATACTCCTCCGTGCTTGCTAGCTGTCAACCACAAACAAGCAGAGCAAGATCTTTAAGGAGCTCGATCTATCATCATCATCAATCAAAAGTAAACCCCAAGTTTTATGGTTTCCATAAAATCACTGCAGAATATGCAGAATATGCACAATGCACCAGAGAAAGGGTGCCGCAAATGGTTTTAGGATTCAGGAAATCAATTCCCAGCTACCACTGATCAAAAGCATCAGCATGGCCACAGGAGTACACACTCTGGGCCTAATTCAGATTCATTTAACAACCAGATGAGGATATGGAAATGACAAATTACCTGCAGATTCATATATGAATCAACTGATACCAAGTACCCTGTTTTCAGAAATCCAATGGCCACAATCTCATCAGTAGCTAATTGCGATACATATCTAAATACAGGTTTTGAGAATGAACACCATCTTCACATGAGAACTTCTGTCAGTTTTAGGTCATCAACCGATAAAACTTTAAATCCGTATAAATGTTGCAAACTAGTATCCACACGTGGCATACTTCGGTTCATTGGACTCCCCCATACAATTCCAAAACACAATCAAAGAATTTGGTCATTCTAACAAAAGGAGCTACACTGAGCGCCTTGCTCAACTCCAAAACCCTAATGACGAGAAACTAGATTTAGGTTTAGGGAGAGATTACGACGACACAGCAAAGCCCACTGCATCGCTCAGGCAACGGCTCCGAAATTCAAAATACTGAAGAATAAGCGCAACATACCTTTGTACTCCATGCCCCACTTCAGTTTCACGATCACAGGCTTCCCCGTCAAGTCGTTGAGAAAAGGCTTGGGATTCACTGGAACAGTCTGCATGACAATGCAGCAACAACAACAAGGGAATCAGTAGTCAGTTTCTTCGCAATCGTCAACTTGAACATCCGAATCCAAGTCGAAAACCAAACAAAAGAAGCCTGAAAGAATGACACCTCAGCAAATGTAGACCGCAAAGGTTTCGAAATCAGAAGCAGAACAGACCGTATTAAACACTTCGAATAATTCAATGAGGAGGGCTTGATGAAATGACCCACCGCCATGAGGAGAGACTTGAAGCAAAACAGGGAGCTCGCGTTTGTTGATGAAGATGGCGAAGAAGAGGGGTCGCGCTGCGAGTCTCGCGACAAGAAAAAGTTGTACACAGATGTGATAATAAGGAGTTTTGCGAAAAGGCTTGTAGACCAGCTTACGGTATTGACTCTACAGTAATTTGTCTTCCAACGAGTGCTTTTGTATTATTTTAACCCCTAAATGCCCAAGGCACCCAAATCTGTCGTTTGCAAAACTTTGAAGTTAAATAAAACCTAACCAAGTTGCTATTTTTAGTATTTTATTTTTTTGAAAAGTTCTTCATGAAGTCTAGTTTTAGCATCAAAGATCCAATCTTGAAAATAAGTTATAGTGATTTTTCTATTCAATATTTTGTGCAAGGGGTACCCATTGCAAAATTGACTTCTCGTACTGTTGAGAGCTCTTGAAAATGAGCCTCAAATACACTAGATCTTGGAGAAAAAATCATATTCAAAATTCACTCAAAAAAATTGTAAAAGAGATTTTAAGAAGCCATAAATTGAATGGGGTTATACATGTTAGGCCCTTTAACCTCATATTTTTTTGTCACCAACTTTTTAGATTTGATTTGTGAAAAGAGGATTGTAAGACTTCACATCACTTTTGCAGTTTTAACACCTCCATGGTCAAACATTATAATCTTTCACTCCATATGTGATATTGTTGTATTTTCATTTCCTATGAGATCTCTAACATGTCTAGTTTGAATTTGTAGGGTTATAATTTTTTTTAAATAGATACAACTTATCAAAATGTTGGCTTTTTACTCAATGTAGAGCAAATTTCAAGATGCTCAAAAATTTAAAATACAAAATTTACTCAAAAAATCTGAAAATTTCACTCTAGATGTGTACTATAGTGTATAATATCATGGTATGAACCAAAGTTATTGTGTCAATCTAAAATTAGAAAATCAATGAACCATGATTATAGGTACAATTGTCCAAAATTCATACTTCTATAAAATATTGAAATTTATGATTTTTTCAAAATTTCCAATTGAAATGGAGACTGCACTTAGTAAGCTTCATTTCATTAATTGAACTCAAATTCAAAAAACATCATTTTTGTAGTTCAAACTCACATTAAGAGAAAATAGCAAGAAATGGCAAAAATACATTATAAGGGGGATTTGTGGATTGGACATCTTCTTCTTTAGAAAAGTCAAGAAGAGCATGAGGGAATTTGCAATACTATTCACTGAAAATGTACGCAAGTACCCTCCAAATAAATAGAATTGGATGAAAAAACATTTTTTTTGTCCTACAATGCCAAGCAAAGTCATCCAATAGACACAAGGTGTTTGCAGCAGTGGTATAGGATTAATTTCTCATTTATTTAAAACAATGCTTGAATCTTTAAAAATTAAAGCTTTAACTACTATCAATTTAATGTAACTGATGTGAATAACATAATTGTATAAATATGTAAGCAAAAAATGTGCAAAACTTCAAAAAAATGATTGGATTTTAAAAAGTTAAGTTTCTATTTGGGATAAATTGTCACAGTTTTCTTTGTAAAAATATTGTTAAATTTTTTTGAAACTTCACGTAATCATATGTATTTTAGGCACCTACATAGAAGCGTTATAAAGATATTATTGAAGTTGTTCCTAATTCCAAGTTCTAGCATTGTAAGATGGAATGATGGGATTTGCATCTATAAAAATATGAAAGTATTGTACTGATTTATGTGACAATTTGCCATGGTTCAAAATATTTTTTTTGTCTTATTTTTGCACTTATCTATGGAATTTAATTCAAAATTTTGACCCAATTTTTGTATGCTAAATGAGTGAATTCAATGAATGCAAAATAATTTCAAAGAATGTAAATATTGCAAGAAAAGCAATGTAATTATTAAAAACAAGTGGATGAATTTAGATGAAAAGAAATGAAAGTTGGTTGACAAGTACCTCACTCAAGATAATATGAAAACAATGGAGACCACATTATATTAATCATATCTAAAATACAATGAACTTCTATATTAGTGCATTTTACCTATTCACTCAATTCCATAATTTGAGTTGCAAAGTTGGGAGACTACTCGTTAACTATAGAAATATATAATCAATGCTTAATCTCTCCTATCAATGGATCCATCCAAATCATTTGAACAACATATTTGTTTTCAATCATTTGAAATTTCAACACTTGCTCATGCCCTTGTTTGAGGGTCTAAATGTTCATTTCAATAAAAGGAATAGGGACATCAATCCATTAGTAAAAACAAAAGGAGACACAGATTGTATAATTTGAAATACATTTGATCAATCCAAAAGCATGGCAATGAATAATATGCCCCATAATGTTAGGATGGAATTGTTTTACATTGTCATTGTCCAGGCAAACATAATGTTTATGTGTGACACTATCTCATGAGAAGAGACAAGTAGCTTGCCTTAATACAATGAGGGGAAAAGAAAAAGACCTCCCTCTACTACCATCAATCTAATTTTTTTTTTTAATTTTTTGTTGAAGTTGTTGGCTACCTACACGGCTACACCGCACCATTCAAGTGTTGTTTGAAGAACAATCAACAAGCATCAAAAGCCGTTTCGAAAGAGAGGTTTATGGCCAGCAAGAGCAAGTGGTTCTTTTTCAAGCTCAAATTTTCACAATGGTTTGGACAACATGTTATTTCTGGTTTGTACAATCCATATTTTTCTGCCATTGAAGAAATTATATTTGACATTGTTGTTTGTGTGTTAGAAGATGGGATTTTGATATTGTGGTTGAAGATCTTCTTTGGCAACAAAATGCAAATGAGATTTTTTTGAAGAAATTTTTGTGTGATTCTTGATAGTGACAAAAAATACTTGTTCTAAAGTTAGTAAGAAGTGGTGTTGGAAATTAATCAAACTTGTTCTTGATCAAATTTGTTTACTATTGGTTAAGGTTTGTTTTTTACCACAACTATGAATTCGTGTAGGATATTCCCATTACACATTTGCATATGACTTGTTGTGTCTCCAAGTATCTTTTCTCCCATCAGTAGCATGTTGCTTTAGAAATACAACATGCTTTAGAAATACAAAAGCTCTTGTTAGGATCCAAGAGCTTTTGTATTTCTAGAATTTATTGTGATAGAATTTTTGGCTTTTGGTTTTTTTCTAGTGTTTCCATTGAGAAGATCAATTTTGTTTGTTTGTTCGAGTTGTTTTCATGAGCATCTAGGGTTCTTAGTGCCATCTTCTCCATCTTTGTTTGTATGATTTGAAAAACAAATGATTCTTGTTGCTTTGTTTATGTGCTTGTTCGATGTCTTGTTGTAGCATAGTTATGTGATTTAATTAGGTTTAGTCTAGTGAGATTTAGTGTCCCGAGAGTGTTTGTATTGTTTTCTTTTGGTGCCCATTTCTTATAAGAGCCTTTGCAAGTTCATTGCACCTCATACTTTGTTACAATGGCAAATTTAAATGACACAGTAGATTTTGTACAGATACTTGAATCATAATAGCAAAGTTGGAATGAAATAGAGATTTTGTATTGGAGTGTTTGAAATTTGAATGCTGAAATTTTATCATATCTGTATAATTATTATTTTTCAAATGTTGTAGGAAAGGAGCAAAAGGGGACAAAAACGGAGAAGGAAACATGAGATTGAAGACAAAGTTGTTGAAAAGATTAGGGTTTAGGATTGAGTGGGTACTATATCCCTTTCAAAATTTCTATAAAATTTTTACAATCAATAGAAAATTGACATGTGTATCTTTCTTATAAATCATGTATGATTTTTATTGTTTTTGACATGGTTTTCTACTATCACTATCACCTTGAAAGAGGTAGTAATTGCCTATCACAATACAATGTGGCAAAAAGAGGTGAATATTCCTATCCGTTGCCATTAGTGTCCTCCATGCACTTGAAGTTCAAAAAATTCAAGACCATCGATCTGATACCAAAAAAGTACGTCTCCTTCCAGGTCTGCACTCTTGTGTCGATGAATTTCTTGAGCACCGATGGAGGAATTGGCGTTGAGTTTGTTGCTTCGCCTCGCAACGCAGAAGAGGTGAGTTTTTTATCTGGTTGTGATCGTCATTTGTTGAGTTTGTAGCTGAAGATTGCTAGTAATTACTTCATTTGGCATACTAAATTCTTTACCCTATTATGTCTGCCATGTATGGTGGTGATTGTGGATGGTGTTGTGGTAGTGTTTCAAAGGTAAGTACAAATTTCAAGTTGCCCAACTGAAATTGCTCCAATTTTGCTAAGCCTGATTTCGCTTAGCAGGTTTATAGCTCAACCCATGAAGTAAGTTGTCATAGCTGAAATTGTGGAAAGTCGTCATGTTCTCTTTTTTTCTTAGTGTATTGTCAAGGTCTGTAAGGTTTCAATCTACAATAGTCTTTGATGTCATGGTTTGGAGGTCACTGCGGGGAACAAGCGACAACGATTTGTGGATAAACAACTTATTGCAAAGGTGACCATTGTAGATTCTATGTTGTTGCTGGCCTCATTTAGGATTTTAGTTTCAACCTGAGCTTGCAAAAGATGTCTCTGGTCTGGTTATTAAAGGGAGTGTATGGATGACAAGTTGGGCACTTTAAGTTTTTGTTTTTAGAGCTCATTGTGTTTAAGGGTTTGAGTACCAGTGGAGATTTTCTGAGTATATTGTTTCCATTCACGGTCATTTTACATGTCTGATACAAAACATGATTCAAGGTATTAGAGTTTAGTGTCGTGCTTGCAAGAGCATTAATTTGTTTGTTTTAGGTGACCTTTAATATCTCTAGAATTTGGTGGACTTTATATAGGTGTCTAAGACTCCAAGTCTGCTTGTGTTGGAACTCTATTAGAAAGGTCATTACGAGTAAAGACTTAAGCATTAAGGTTTAGGGATTCTATATGTCTATAGCAATTTGCGAAGATTCTAGGGTTACTCATTGCAAATATTCTAGGGTTTGGAGCTTCAAAAATTAAGCTTTGAACTGAACTACAGGTTGAGCTTATGACGACTATGGGATTTTTTTAATAATTGTAGTATATATTTTTTAATAAAAAATTTGAAGTTTTTTTTGAAGCACCAATAGAAAAAGACTATTGTACTTCATTCAAAATTTGTAGAAAAGTTTTACAACCAATGGGAATATGGCATGTGTACCCCTTCTAAAATTTATGTGTGATTTTCACAAAATGTGACAGTTATAATGCTTTCAAAACTCACAACTCTCCAAACTAAGTTATGCAATCCACAATCCTATCAATTTTCTATCTTCCTACAACCAATCTTATTGGCATGTAATGGAACTAAGTTAGCTCTGGCACAACAATTCTATAATGTTCCTATCACAAGGATTGTCAACACCATGGTCCAAACATGGCTAACAAAACATGTACCAAAACCATGTAACTACTTACAATAATAACCCCCAAAATTTAAAATAGAGCAAATCCAATCTCCAGATGAAGATTCAAACCTTAATTACATAAAGCCCGGAGGATACTGTCAAGCTCAACTATGGCATATTTTGAAATGCTTAACCCGAAAAAGACCAGAGGTGCGAAAACCCACGTTGTAAAAGCCACCTAATGACATGATTGTCCTTTAGGAATTAATCCTGAAACATCACACAACGGGTTTCAAAATACTCTCTATTGTACAATATATTCAACTCAAGGGGTTTCATGTAACACAAAATTCTAAAATGACACGACCCTATCATGAGATACCCAACCCAAAATGATCAAAATCATAGATGAATAAGTGCATTATTTGTTTCTACAATCTCTCTTGAGAGTTGTTAAATCAACACTCTTTGTCCTCTAAAGCAATTCAAGGTTAAGGCATCCAAAAAATAAGCTCCTCTACCTTTATGCCTCACTGTGTTTTCGCATTAGTGAAGTGTAGGTTCTTGTCCGCAACCACAAGAGCAAATTGATGTGTGGAAAGGATGGCAATATCACACCCCAAGAAGAAACAAAACAGTAGACCAAAGTTCGCACCTACAACAACACACAACCACTTGTCCAAAGATATGATCCCAACAGAGAGCGTCACACCCAACACTGCTAGCCACAACCATAGTTGTGCAACTTTATCCTGCACAATCATTTATGATTAGCTTAAATATCATCAAATTTTGACAAACGGAATGATCTTGCTACAAGATTCTAGGATATGTAAAGAAGACAATGTAATTCAATTCAATTTCCATGCATTGCCAAATCCAATAAACTCATATCAATATGATGATTGGAGGAAGAGAGAGAATGATAACACTAATATGACTAATAAATGAACATTGCTAGGAAAATTTGGCAATATTTGGAAGTTTCTAACCTTGAAAGGCTAAGACCTATTACCAAGGTGGTCCACTAAAAAAGTGACCAAAATATTGTATGAATTAGGTGCAATTTTGCATTTCTATAGTTCCTCAAAGGTCATTCATTGGACACTTTTAGTCCTCTAAGTCCTTACAACTGTCTTCTATACACCTAGAATCAACCAAACCTTGCATAGAAGGAGCCAAAAAAATTAAAAATTCTACATGAAAGTGTGTAATAATTGCAAGAAGAGAATTAGAATTGTTGGTCAACATTGCTTTTGGAGGAGGCTCATGAAAGACAAGGTCAACAACTTTCCAACTTCTCAAAAGTTGTTCTTAATTGATTGGACTTCAACTTTTTGGTTGCTTTCAATTAGTTTGACAACTACTCAAGGCAAGGCTACTCCTCCTAAAATAATCGCAAGAAGAGAAATAGAGTTGTTGGTCAACATCGCTTTTGGAGGAGGCTCATGAAAGATAGGATCAACAACTTTCCAACTTCTCAAAAGCTGTTCTTAATTGATTGGACTTCAAACTTTTTGGTTGCTTTCAATTAGTTTGACAACTACTCAAGACGAAGCTACTCCTCCTAAAATGTAGTTTCTTTCTACTCACACAAAAGTGCAAGCATCACCACACCAAACCAAAATCAGTGAACGCCATTTCAAATCTAGAAAACTCAGAAATTTGTTTCCAATTCCGACACAGCATTATCAGAGTTTCCAGAGCAAGCAACCCCAAAGAAAGAGCTCCGAAACGAATTGCACTCACCCCGGCTTGCAAGACCTTGGCATTATTCTTCCAAAAGAACTGCCCTCCCACCACGAGCGCCAGCACCGCGGGCAACGTATACAACTGCTCCTGCACCAACGGCGGCACCATCAGCAGCACCACCACAAAGGCCACTGCAAACCCCAGCCATCGCAAACGCTGCTTCACCGTCCGATCGTCCACCAGCCCCGCAAACGCTGCGAATCCCGCCACCACAGACAAAGAAGACAATCCCGTGCCCACCAGATCCAAAATGTGGGGGAAGCGGTAGATGTGCAAGCAGTGGAAGAAGAGACCGCCGATGCACATACAGCTATACCACAGCAACGACGCGGACCAAAGAAACAAACCCTGGCGAGACTGGTGGCCTTCACGGAGGACGCGCACGAAAGAACGTGTACCCAGCAAAACGCTGGAGAGGAAGCCGAAGATGATGGCTACGGCGGCTGCTGGCCAGAAGACGGTCACGGGGGAGAAGCCTGGGACCTGGGGACACAATCAGCAGAAGGCAGGAAAAGATCAGAAAGGTGTTGTACACATGCCAAAGACCGGGACACTTGCAATAACCGGACAGCTCAGCACTTCAGCAGACACACTGTCTGGCAATGGTGTTTTCTCATAACTGCTACAAACCTATGTGAAGTCGAATAAAGATCACGGCGTTTTTCACAAATTCCTAATTTTCTTGTTGAACCTGGGAACCAACTCCATCAGTCTTTCAGCATTTCCAAAATAGTAAGATTTCAGTAGTACCCACAGACTAAGAAACTAGTGCTAAGTAGTACGGCATGTGGCGTGTGTACGCTAGACCTGGTGATGATCTGGTCTTGGTGAAGTTCGTTAGCAAACCTACTATGTAAAATTCAAAGTGGTGGAAGAGATTCTCAAGCAGTCTGAGGAAGTGCTGATGGGAGGAATTGAAAACACCAAGGAAAGCAGGGTTTTGGAGAAGAAAATCCGTCAGATTCTACTGCAAGGGAGACAGGGTCCAGAAGAAGAGTTCCTGCACTTAGAGATGCGGGTACAGTTACCTCAGCTTTCACAAAAAGGAGTGGTGGTAACCTTTGTACGAAACCTCAATTAGGGGAAAATTGGTGGAAGAGCTTCTGGACAGAGCGTGCGAAAAGGACGTTGTGCTCGATTTTAGATTCCAGAAACGCACCTCGGGAAGCAGGATTTTTCAATCGACAATTGAAGGGAGAAAAAAATAATAGTTCTCCAGCAGAGAACATCGCTGAAACTGTAGAAGAAGAGGTCTGGGTTCAACAAATATTCACGGAACTCACATCCCGGGACTCACATGTAAGAAACCGACTAATCGTTCACTCTCTGGCACAAGGAGTGTTAGTAACCGATGTACGACCCCCCCCCCCCAAAGCTGGGGTTGAATTTTCAGAAGAAAATCGGCTTAAAAAGCTTATAGAAAAGTTCAACTGCCAAAAAGATGATCGTACTCAACTGCCGATTGAAAATCCCCACTTCGCCCCAACCAGGGTTTTACGGTCAGCGATTGTTCGAAAGAGAAAAACGGCCTCCAACCCCACTGTTGCGCAACAATTTCGCAGCAGTGCGAACCCCGAATGAAAATCGAACTCGGTCAGGAATCAATTCACAGTCTAATTAACCAATTCAGCAAGCGCACATAGAAACGTACCTGGAGATCGACTGACGGCATAGGGCATCGTTCCAAGGCCCAATCCGGAAACACGTAATAGAAAACCCCGGGAATATGGTCCTTACAAAGCTCTCCGAACGTGACAGGGAAAAACGTCACGGCCAATTCTCGCGACATGATCGCTTCAGCAACCAAATACAGAGCCTGCTTGCACTGCTCACTCGCCCGATCCACAAGTACTCCTACCGACGCTTTTGCAAATCAGGCAGATCGGGCAGCCAATCTGGAGCTTTTGCAATTGCAACAAGGAGCTACACTACCAGTAGAGGCTAGCACTGGCTTGCTTTTCAAGCAAAGGCAGCTGTATTATGTAGGGCCGGTTTATACACGCTCTGGGGGCAGATGGATTTGTCGGCCCGATTTACCATCAATCCGGCCTTCAATCCGGACCCAATTCACCACTCCGGCCCTAAATAATGTAAAGTGGTGAGGCCGGATTCTAAGGCCGGATTGTCAATTCATCACTCGGCCTTAGATAATGTAAAGTGGTGAGGCTATTTTCTAAGGCCAAATTTCCGATTAATGTGTTCTTGGATTTTCTTAATGTTCAATTAAAAAAATATAAAACATTAATATTTCCTTTTTTTTCTTATTTATTCTATTTCAAAAGAATTAAAGAGAGATTTTTTTAATTTTTTGTTCTTTTTTCTTCTTATTGTTCAATTTCAAATATAGAAAAGATAATTTTAAGATTTTCTTAAAACCTTTTTTCTTTATTCCTACTTTAATTTATTTCAGAAATAGAAGAGATATTTTAAAATATTTTAAAATATTTTTGTTTTCTTTCCTATTTTCTATTGGAAAAAAAAGTTTTTTAGTTTTATTTGGCTCTTTTCCTTTCACTTCTTGTTTTGTATTCTGAAAGAAAGAATTAAAAACAAAAACAAAAATTTGGAACTCTTCTTTTCCTTGCCTATTTTTTCTATTTTTACTTATTTATTTTTAAATCATATTTAAATGAAAGAAAACTTCATTTATTATAATATAGTTTTTTTTATTATTTATGTAGTCAATGTACATTAAGTCACATTCCCTATTTTCCTACTTTTGCAACATGGTGACTATACAAATGTAGAATGTTTTAAAGTAAACTTGCCTATGTATGACAAAATGAGTGTTTTGCCTTGTTACAATTGGCAAAACAATTCATATTTTCTCCATACAAACATAACAGTGACAATGAGAAATAAAGAGAACAATTGAGTTTGTTTTTTACAAAGTATGAATTTCTTATAAATTTTTGAAGTGTACTATCCAATTGGCTTAAAAGAGTCTATATACTACCCCAAAAGGCCAAAACCAACAAAAAGTTAGTGTATGCTTGATGGCTATCCTACTGCCTAAACCAATTACAATATTTAATAACATGGTCACAACATAAAGGAATAAAAAATTCACTTACTTTGATGAATTGATACTAAAAAGGTGGAAGTTTCTAAAACAATGACTAATAGCTCCATCACCATCACCCAAGGCATTGATTTTGTCCACTAACCAATCTAATGAAGTCCTAATCTTATCTATTGGAAAAAAAAATTCATGGGTGATGTAAGACTCTAATGGGTCATTTCCTAGGTGCATGTCATAGGTGGTTTGCCTATCATAAGCAAATTTACCTTAGTATCATTAGTATTATTCCTTACTTTCAAGTTCAGTCTGAATCCTATATTGATGCTTATGCAAATAGCCCTAATTATTTTTTAATTATTTTTGGAGGAAAGAAATGGGTCTAGACATTGATTTGTCACTCAAGGTGTGAAGCATGTGGATTTTAATTATAGAATATTTTAGTGGAAAATAGAAAATAGAAAATTCTATTGTTTTTACTTGAAGTTTTTTTTCCTATGTTGAAATTATTTTTTAATATTATTATTATTTTAATTATTTTATTAAAAATAATAGACATTTTCATTATAATTATCTCCAGGGGCTCTATTTACATATGGCTAGTCACTGGCCTTTACTGCAAATCTGTAATGCGATAAATGGAAAATGATTACTGATTATTGATTAGCAGAAAAATCAATGACAGAACATAAATCTTCAGTGTGACAGAACAAGCAAACTAAAATTCTCTTGTTTCACTTCTTATCTAGTTTGTTTGTAAAATCAAAGAGTTTGTAAGTAAAATAAAAAATAAAAAATAAAATTCTTTTCATCAATGGTGGAGATTTGTACAATCTAACGGAGGAGCCCATTCCGACCCCAATCTGGCCCTAGATGGGAAATTGGGCCACCCAAAACCTCGTCTCGATTGCTCCTCTGGGGCCGGATGGTTTGGCGCCAAAACTATGCCACCTAAGGTGACACGTAGGATGAGTGATGGTTTCAATCCGGCCCTAGTATAAAGCCTTTGGGCTGGATTTGGAGAAATTGAGCCATCCTGTTGGTTCAAACTTGGAGAGTTCTAGCCAGCCTTCAATCCGGCCCCAAATATAAACTAGCCCTAAGGTAGTGTGCTCTAAAAGCGACCATTTAAGGACTAGTCTGATTTTTTCATAGGCTTCTGTGGACAGAAATATTTTTAGATCATTTTTTAGAGAAAGAAAAATAGGTGTGGAACCTAACACAAGTGGTTTTGTATTTTTTCAAGCATTTTTGAATCACTTATAAATTTTCAAAAATTTGGGGCATAGGCACCTATTTGTGACCATAGGCCTTCCAAAATCCGTCCATTTGCAACTTGTAAAGAGATGAGTAGAAATCAAAGACAATGATTGGCTCTTGCAATAGAAAAACAAGACGTGTGGGCCCTAGAGAATCACCTACAAAATCATACATTGAAGAAAGTTTGATCTATTATAAAGATTATTATTTTTTGTTTAATAGTCTTCATTTCTAAAATATTGAAAATAACTATATAGGTGCAATAATGTAGACTATCTTTAGACTATTTATAATAAATGTTTAATGTCTATATCTATTTGGGCAAGGTATAATCTTTGCAACTTCTTCTAGGTAGCTAGAGGTTGAAGGGTTCGTCGTCTTTAGTATAGGTTCAATTGTAGAATCCTTCATGTCTTGAATGAAAATGTGTACATGTTTGAAGGATCAATCCTTCCAATTATCATTGTGAACATCAGTTGAGAGTTACTTTGAACTGGTAAGCTTGGAATGATGATAGTTTGCCAGAAAGTATTGGCCCTAATATCTTTTGTGCTTGTGTTTGGGTTAATGTGCTTTCAATTGCACTATAATGAATGCTATAGATATTAATGGAGGCCTTAAGTCAAATTTTAGTCCTTGAGAGCATCATTTGTTGCTTTGTAAGGATTCTTTTTGGATTTGGTAGCTTGTTGTTGTAAACTTTTGCTATTGATTGGATTTTTGTGAAAATCTAATTTTTAAGTCTATAAGCTTATTTTTTGTGAACCTTGGGTTTTTAAATGAGTGAATACTAAAGAGTAATTTTTACAATACAAGTTGTGCACTTAGTTGTGCACTTAGTTGTGCAAGGTCAAGGTCACTCAATTTGGAGACAAGGGCGTCCTCCAAATGTCATGGAATAAAATCCTAAAGGACAAAGCCTATAACCACGTACTAAACTTGCATGTGTGCTCAATTAAATAAAAATAATAAATATTATCAATAAATAAAAACATATGAGCACTACAAATCGTCAATTTTTCTTTAAATTAAGGAGGCATACTTGTCTCCTTGTTAGATGACCTTCATTTTGAGCACAACAAAACATTGGTAACTAAAGAAGCCATGCAACAAGTCAGCATAATGCAGATCTGGATCTAGAACCACAAGAGATAGAATAGAAATGTATGTATAGAATAGAAATGTATGTCAAGAATAGAAATGTATGTCAAGAATAGCCGTCCAGTCTCTTGGTCTTGGACCATGGTTTCCGGGCTATAACAGTCTGCTGAAGATGTAGAAACAGTCCAATCTATTGAACGGGTAGAACCAACAGCTAGATGATCCAGTTAGTTTTTATTAAAACTTCACTTCAAAATCAAAGCCTTAAGACAAACTGTTGAGTAATTTCAAAAACGTAAAAATGAAGTAAGAAGTTCATAGAATACTCAAAACATATCAATCAACACGGATATTGTGTGGCTGGACTCAATTCAACCAAATAACAGGTTTTCCATGAAATCAAGTTCAAGTCATTTTTGATGATCTCCAAGTGCACCGCAAGTTGCATGAAACAGACGCTGAATAATAATTTAGGAAGACATCTTTGACATGCCATATCCACATACAATCTTCATAGTATTTCAGTTTGCTTGTCCACTACAGACTATGGATTGCAAGCACAACATCCAGGTTTCTTGTCCTCAAATAAAGGAAACAAGGGTTGCTCAAGGAGCCCACAATCTTTCAAAGGAAAAAATGGATGGGGAGGAATTGACATTGTCACGAATACATAAGTCCTTTGATTGCGAAACGGAACTCAAATGAATCCAATAGCTCCTGCTCCGATGAAATGGTTGAAGATGAGCCGAGACCCTGCTGCCCCAGTATATGCGTCCGGGTATCACGAGGTTCGGTCACTTCGGTGGTGCCAGGCGAAGGGTGCAGCGGGATTTGGGTGCAGCGGGATTTGGGTGCAGATTTTCGACACTTCGTTGCTGGCAGGACGAGATAGTGCCGAGGGTCGGCAAGGGTTTAGCTTAGGGGTTTAGCGGATTAGGGATTCTCTGGAGCTCGCGATCGTTGCATAGCTTTAAAGGTTTCGACCCATAAAGTTCGATCCCTCGGGAGCTTGAAGCAATGCTCATGTTCGACTTGAAGTAGAGATGGAGTGATAGAGAGAGACTGAATTGCTGTTGCGGCTTCGATCCTTGGGAGTGAAGTTGATTTGATTTGATTTTGATTTGCTGCAATGGCGTCCGGGTTGGCGAAGTGGGCTGGCGAGCTTGCGAAAGGCGTGCACGGGTACTGGGCAAATGGGCGATGGACACCTCTAGCTATCAGTGCAAGGCACCGCGCCAAAATTCGGAAAGAAACGCTTCTCTCTGGCGGGTATGGCCAGTTTGGGAAGGGCTTGGGTTTCGGGGTTTTTAGGGTTTAGGGTTTAGCGCACTCGGGATAGCGAGATTGATCTAACAATGGTCGTTTAGAGAATGTTCTTTCTGCAATGCGTTGGAATTGCACGAAAGCTCTGAAAGAAATGATTCAGTGGTCATGGGTTACGTGTAATTCTCAAGAGATTTGACTTGACAGGTTTTGTGTATTGTGGTTCAGAGAGTGGCCGTATGATGCTCCACGAAAGCCTGAGAAAACGAAGATGAAAGGCCACAAAGTTGATCGTGAAGCCGCGATCAAGTAATTTTGAGCTCCCTGATTTTCAATTGGCTCTGTATCTTTTGGTTTCGTTTGGAATTTCTGGTCATTGCAAAATTCCGATCGTGGGGTTGAAAGCCATGGAGTTTCTGGCAGATACTATCAGCAAAGAATTAGCTTATGTTAGAGGATATTTTCACTGCCTTGTGAGTTTATATGTTCTTAGACTACGTGCAATTGTTATTGTTTCAGGCGAGCTCGCACAGTGGAACTTATGGCGAAAATGCCACAGATGTTGGCAGATATGAAGGTAAGATGCCGAAGCTGCCATTATGACAACGAAACGATATTGCTGGAGCCATTATTAGGGGTGACATTTTTTACTTGACTTGACTAGCATCGCATGGGATTTAGGTGTCCAGCTCTCCTTACGTCCAGGTACAGGAAATCTTGTCTTCGAGGAACTAGAAGAAACTGCGAGAGTTCCTCGGCATTCCGACAATGTCCCGCACCTGGCGTTCCCCCCTTCGCCGCGGACGAGATAGTGCCGAGGGTCGGCAAGGGTTTAACTTAGGGGTTTAGCGGATTAGGGATTCTCTGGAGCTCGCGATCGTTGCATAGCTTTAAAGGTTTCGACCTGCATGCACAAATCACGCTCAGATCACAACTGAATCGACTCAAGTACTGGAATTACGTAGTAGCAACTGAAGGTCTTTTAATTAGGGTTCATTTGGTGTACCGAGAATGTCGGTGGTGTAGTAGGGGGCATGGCTGTGCTCCCAATCCTGATAGAAATTGGGTTCGTGCACGTTTCTCCCACCACGTACTTCGCGGCCATCGAGCCCTGCACAAGAGCCATCATCACCACTGCGACGACGGCCACAGAGGCGGCCCCGGATCTTGCCCCGGATATGGTAAGCTTCGGCCCCGAAATTTAGGGTTTCGCAGTTCGTCCCGGCGTTCCCCGCTCTCCCCATTCCCGTTGGGCCGCGGCGTTCCCCTCATTGGGAGCGTCTGCGTTTCCAACGGGGCCCATAATAATTTTTCTTCCATGCATTCAATAGCTAAACTGGTCCATTTAACCCCTAAAGGACCAAGGGGGGTATTCAGGGAGATATTGTCAAAAACTGTGGTTTTTTAGTTTGTTAATCAAAACTGAAAATTGAATTTTTTTTTTTGAAACTTCAGCCGTACAAAACTAAAGTAAAGTATTTTATCAAAGTGTGGAAAAAATTTCAGCCCATTTGACCGTGTGGATTGAAAGATTATAACGTTTGAAGTTAGAAGAATATGTTTTTTTTTGAAACCGCCCCAAGATAGCTAACAAAGTTTGACTACGCTTAGAATGTGATTTGAGTATTTAAATTTGTTTTTTTCTGGACAATTGTATGCCATATTTTATTAGTTACATACATGCCAAATTTCAAAAGTTGATGAGCTTTTCTGCAAAAGATTCTCCAAAGATTCCCAAATTGCCCGAGCTGCCCCAAAAGTTCAAGGCAGCATAACTTTTGATCCGGGCACCCGATTGGGAAAAAAATTATTTTTTCACGAAGGAGGCACATATATGTACATTGTGTCCAAATTTCATGAACATCTGACCAAAAATGACTTCATAGGAACCTACCCGAGATTTCTTGTGTACGTTGAACGGACACTTGGTCCTTTAGGGGTTAAGGATCACCTCATCTCCATTATCCACCTAAAAATAGGGGTGGTTTGAAGAAGATGGGTGCTTTTAGAGCACACTACCTTAGTCGATGCAAAACCTCCTCCTCTTCAGTCCAGAGCTAGTACAAAACCAGTATGCATTGTGTAGTGAATTCAAGCTGTAATATAAAATCAAACTACTATAGCTTCAAGGCTTGAATTCTTGAGCTCATTGCGGACGTGAAAGTTTAAAGAAGTAAGGTAGAGCCATCCATTGCTAATCAATGATCCACTCCCAACTTATAGGTGTAGTTATTTTCGATCACATTTTTTGAGGCTTGGAATGTTTTTTTTTAACTAGTCAAGGTTGGAACTAATAGGTTCATGACACATGTCCCAAAATAGTGAGAAAGAAAGTAAGAAATAATGAGTAAAAAATTAGCTCTAGAATGATTGAAATTGGAAGAGTCTTACTAGACATTAACTATGGTCCAACGCACTTTTTTGCCTTCCAAAATTTCAATTCAAGCAATAAAAACTTTAAATTTTTGGCAATCCCCATCATTTCTATTGATGCACCTCTGAAAAATATTTGTTTTGCCTTGCACTACTCCAAATCATATTTGTAGTTGCTTATTTGATTGGTTATGGATGGTTCTACCTTAGGTTGTCAGCCAACCGTATTGGATTGTTTAGAAAGATTAATCAACATTATTTATTAAGGCAAAATTTACCTCCAAAAGTGATACTCTATGGACTAAGCTTATTAGTGTCCCATGTGCCGTTGCCACAACCAAGTAAAAGTAAAAATAATTTTCTAACTTTCTTAAACCAAAAGTAATTGAAAAAATCATAACTTTCACACCATATGTTTTAATGTTAGGAAACAAAGCCCATCATGCAACACTTCTTGCAGAGAGCTTCCCAACGGTACCAAAAACGTGGCCTAAGGACATACAGTTCAAAAGACAACATAACAACCAAACCTAACCAACCAATAATCTAATTTAAGGTATGGACTAGTGTACCTTACGTTGTTTCCACAATATAATAAAATAAAAATAAAAGTAATTTTCTAATTTTTTGATCCATAAAAACTTTGAAACTCAATATCTTTCCTACCGTGAGTCGGAATGCCATGTAACAAAGCCTATGCACAATTCCTTATAGAGAGCTTTCTAATAGTATCAAGAATGGTACTGGGGAATGCACAGTTTTGGAGATCTTGCCATAACCAACAAAATAAAACAACCTCATTTAAAGTATCAATGGATGAAAATATAATATAGAAAATTATAATATAAAAAATAGAAGTAACATTGAAAACATTCATCCTAGTGTATACATATTTCTTTCTAGCAATGATGCCAAGGTGCCTATTAACATGGCAACAATGGGTAAGATGGCACCTCTCATGCCAAGTGAGACTTTAAATTATCCAATTATGTTGAGCCATGTTGTGGTGGAGGACCAAACATGCTTCCAAAACAATTGCTTCACTTTTGAAATCCGCAAATCCCTCATGCATTATTCGCTTCGCAACACTAGGGGAGGGAATGATTGCCCATTTTGCACCCATTTGTAGTACATTAGTCCTCTTCTACTCTTATTTTTTCTCAATTATGAGCTCTACTTTTTGAAATTAGTTGGATATTGTCAATGGTGTTGTATTCAGTTGTAGATTGTAGGTAGTAGGCATCCTAGCTTTTATTATTTTTGTACTTAATCAATTGACTTAGGCAACTTCAGAGTGATAATGTAATATAGGACAAACAAATTGAACAATATTCCGTAATTAAGCTTGGCAATTTAGTTGGTTCATCTTAAGAATAGTAATTGTTCAAAAGAGCGTTACCACCAAATATATTCATTATAATTTTGTGCCCTTTAAAATTGTGAGCTCTATTTTTTACTTATTTACGTTCCAAGGACCCAATTTTGTCCTGCAATTTTGGGGTTACTTCACCTTAGTATCATAATGTATTTTTTTCATTTAGATGTAATTTTTGTTCTAATCATGTGTCAATTATAGTCACTCATTGTGTGCACAATTTAGGGTTTGAAGTGGAGGCAAACTCTTTGCATAGGCATTGGAATATGTTGAGAAAGCTATGGTAGTAGCACACTAGATCTTACATAGCAACTCTTCTTAGTCAACCTCTAAATATTGTCCCAAAGATCCATCCTCAATATGTACAATTTGGAGACTTCAGTGGTCACACCAAAGCATATTCCTAATTTAGTGCCCAAAATTTTGAAATTGAATATGTGGGGCTTTTTTGTGTATGATGTTTGGCCTTTATAGTTATGTTTGGCCTTTATAGTTATGTTTGTATTAGTAGAGAATAACAATTATGACAATTTTTGTGCAATTAACTTGCTTGGAAGAAAAAACAACTTTATTTAACCCCTAAAGTCCCATTACATGAGGTTTCACTACCGTGGAGGGCTGTAAGTTCCTTGGAGTTTCCAAACTGTAGGAAACGTGTTGCAACAGTAGGCTTATATGGTGAAGCGATTGCCACGTCGGGTATTAATAAAAAAATTAATAAATTAAATATATATATATGAAATTAAAAAAAATTAATATTTATTTATTTATTTAATATTTTGACCAACGTTGGCTATTTCACAAGAACGGGAACAAACCTAGAAACGACCCTCCATACCCTCCCAAACACATCTATGGTAGAACCACCCATTACCAACCGGCCATCAATAACCAACCTGTAGGCTGCAGTTATTTCCAACCAAGGCTAGTTCAGATTCCAACCATAGTTTGAAATGTGATTTTTTCTCTTTTGCAAGGTTGGCACTATAAAATCGTGACACATATCTTGATTTAGTGAGCAAGAAATCAGGAAGCAGTAAGTGGGAAAGTAGTTATGGAATGGTCAAAATTAGAAGACTCTATATCCTAGCCTGGGTATGGGTTGAGGCCAATTTTGGGCTTCCAAAATTCATAGTAAATTCAATTTAAGGAAAAAATCATGAAAACTTGGCAATGCCCATCATTTCTATCTTCCTATAGGACTATAAATTCATATTGCCTTGTACTACTTCATAACATATACAAAATTGCTTGTGGTCGACAATGGGTGGTTCTACCATAATATAAGGCCATTTTTCTGTCAAAAAATACTCAAAATTGCCACTTTTGCTGCGTTCATCCAAAGAAACAAAAAGAAGATGAGGAACACTTTAGATAAAATCTTGCAATGCATGGATGTGCTTTGGATTTGCAATATAAAGGCTATTATTAAAAATACAATTACGATTTCATTCTTTCACAAATGTGTGATCCAAATGGTAGATTGAATTTCATAAATAATCTCCACAAGTGTAAGAGAAAAAAATGAAAAAAAATAAAAAATTTCCATTTGCAATTGAATTTAAAAGGCCAATGCCCTCACCAATAAAGCCAAGATTGTAGGCAGTGTTTCAAAATGGGAGCCAATGTGCCCGTTCTTCTTCCCGGCATGTGCCCTGATGTTCCCACAATATTTTCAGAGTTCCTAGTGAGTTCCCGCAACGTTCCCATATGACATAATGCATTGGATCGCATGAACCAGAGTGGACACCTGCTGTCCAATCCCCGTGGATTCCCATTGCCCCATTGTGCTATCCCTGGTGAAAGTCAAGGAGTTTTAACATGTCCATCCTGCCCCCTGAACTAAAATTTCTAACTTCTAAACTGTAAGTTGGATTAGGGTAAAAAATTATAAGCATAAGGTAGGAGGCTGTAAAACAGAGCGGGCATTTAGAATGGACCCTATAAATGGCTGGGAAATGGACATGAGTTGGTTCTGAAACTGACTAATATAGTCATTGAATGAATCAAGGAAACAAACATTTTTAATTGTAAGAGCCAATCATTCTCTTTGCTTTCCCCATTTTGATGTAGAATTGTAAGTGAACCGTTTATGAAAGACCTAGGGTCACAAATAGGGACCTATGACCCAATTCGTTTGAAAATTCATAAGTAATTAAAAAATGCTCGAAAAAATACAAAACCACTTGGGTTAGATAGCTCATCAATTTCTCTATGTCTGAAAAATGAGATAAAAATATTACCATCGAAGAAAATATATGAAAAAAGGGGACCAGCCCTTAGATGCTCCATTTCTGAGCCTCCTACCTTAGAAAGCTCTTTGATTTTTGCTTCTCCATATGAAGTTTTTAAAAAAATCACAAGAACTACTGACAATGTAAGAGCCTCCCCAAGATCGATTTGGAACCCCGAGGGGACAGACGGTCTTTTAGGGGCTAAGTTGTATATCGCTCGTCTGTAGGCTCTGTATTTGCTTGATTTGCTTGTCTCTCGGATTGGGATTGGGATGAATTGTTGCATAATATATGTAAGAAGAAAAGATGCAAATTTGAGCTTGATTCTGAACTCCTCAATCGCAGAAGGAGCACCTGCAGTTTTTTAAGCATCTTATCACTGTTGGGCAGCCACTCCAAACAAGATGTGAATAGTATTGTAGACTGCGGGTCTTGACACGTAATCGCCTAGCGGACGAGTTCAACTTCCGTTTCAGAAAACAGCAACTGGCGCTCCCTAACTTAACAAAACGTGAAAAACAGCTGGCCAACAACGCTGGCTGGATTAATGGAAGATTCGACTGTTGGGCATGTGGCTTGGGAGTGTCGTGTACGCTGGAACGACTGTCTGGAAGCTAACGTGATCGGAGACGCTATGGCCGAGATCGGGGGGAGCAAGGACAGTGATGGTTGCCTGTGGCGGAAATCTTGTTCTAACTTAGTTTGACTAAGTTAACTTAACTGAACAGGAAGTGGGACTGAGTTTCAAGGCAAAAAACGAACTGCAGTGGACCAGTCTAGGAGGAGAGTCTAGGAGATGAACGTACAGTACGTACTTTCGAATTTTCCAACTGGAGTGAAGGAAGGAACTAATGCTGCTTCGATACCTTGGCACTTTGAAGAAACGGACTGCTGCGGTGCTGCCGTCTGGGCAGATCGCGCAGTTTCTTAGAAATCAAGAAGACCAGACTGGTCACCGTGGAACCATCTTTTTGGGTACCGTGTGTGCGGATCATTTGCTTATGGAAAACAGCAAGAGCATTCATTGGTGAATCCCCCAAAGTTGACATTATAATGACAATGAAGGTTTTTTAGGACGAGATCAATTTGAAGCTGCAGGCAACTCTGGAATCATGTGAATTGAGGCTATCATTTTGTACTTCCGGAAGATCACGTCCAATACGGGGAGAGTGAGCTTCCTTGTTGAAGTAGTTGCATTCTATTTTGGTGTTTGATTTTTGGCGTTTCACAGACTGACATCCCCGGTTGAGTAGAGGACGAGGGACCGTGAGTTGAATCGAAGTCCATAGCTGCTGAAGATGGCGATGGCGGACAAGGATATGAACCAGATCCACGTTTTTTTCCACGAGGCCATGCTGCAGCACGACAACGGCCACGGCGTGTTCGACACTTTCGAGGATCCTGGGTTTCTGGACGTGCTGGAGCCTCACCCGGAAAACGCCGATCGCATCCGCAACATCCGATCCATTTTGCAGCGAGGACCCATTGCGCCTTTCATCACGTGGCACCAGAGCCGGCCTGCCGCAATCGAAAGCCTCACCAGCTTTCACACCCCAGGTCAGCAAGCCCTAATTCTCTACTTGCTGCATTCCTTTGCAATTGGCTCAATTTTCTCGGAACTCTAACTTTGTACAAGTCCCTGATTGTGTCCAGCATGGTTTCCATCCTTAAGTATGTCTTAAAATTGCTCAGTGAGAACATCCGACTGAAGCTGTCAGGATTCTATTTAAACCCTAAATGAGATTTCATGATTTTATGATCTAATTTGATCGACCATATAATTTCGGACTGGACCAAATTTTTATCTGACCAGAATCAGTGGAGAGCATTGCATTGCATTTTGTTGGTCAAAAAGGAAAGTAAACAGAACAACAAAAAGTGTTCACAGGACCTACTCAAAAAAATGCGTGAGTTCCAGTTTAAGCTTTTTCGTTCTTTAGGGGATGAGCATTTTGACCCATACACTTAGTTGAAATGTGGGAGTGTGGTTCCATTGGAAAATCACTCAATAGAGCTCACTGGAGGAGATCACATCAGGTCTACAGTAATTTAATTAAACCCCCTTTTGATTAAATTGTTTTCTCACTCACTTTTTATGTTCCAGAATCTTCTAAATCTCATATAAAACACCGGGACCTTGTGTATCCTCTACCTTATATACCTTATGTACGATTGCAAATGTATGAGGGTTATTTTGATTTTATGCTTCCTTTTGAGCG
Organism: Antitrichia curtipendula; assembly: GCA_951230915.1. Taxonomy (NCBI): domain Eukaryota; kingdom Viridiplantae; phylum Streptophyta; class Bryopsida; order Hypnales; family Leucodontaceae; genus Antitrichia; species Antitrichia curtipendula. Next base: position 34,187,570 of record OX579634.1, on the reverse strand, counting down.
ACAAAAAAATATCAATGACTTGGGTTTGCAGAGTACGTGCAAGAGCTGATTGATACCGATGCTGCGGGGGGGAAGGTGCTGTGTTCGGGCACACGCCTGAGTCCGGGGTCTTGGGCGGCAGCTCTCTTGGCCGCAGGCTCAGCGCAACAAGGGATGCAATACCTCCTTGATGGCCATGGCCAGCTTTCGTACGCATTAGTCCGGCCTCCTGGCCACCACGCTCAGCCCACTCACGCTGATGGCTACTGTTTCCTCAATAACGCTGGACTGGCAGTGCAGCTCGCCAGAGATCAGGTCAGCAATATCCCACCTTCTTACATCACACACCCTCACTTACCTACTAGCAACACTTGTTACTATTATGGAATTATATTAGGGTATCGGGCATAACGCCTAGTCGTTTCATGGAATCTTGAACGGGTAGATCTGTACTTTTAGCTTGATCAAAAGACTCTCATTAAGCAAAAGGTTTAAAGATTATAACATTATATTCTTCATCTAATCAACCAACAAGAGAGTGATACGATTGCCTCAAAGCTCAGATTTGGCATTATGGACGAGACCTAAACCTCTGAGACTTGGGAGCTTCAAGAACGATGTGGAACATAATGGCAAGTCGATTCTTTGAATCTCAAACGTCCAGTAGTTTTTGGTCTATCAAATGCCTCACATTCAGTAGAAGGACTCTGAGTTATACCCGTCCTCTAATCAGCCAACTAGAGATGGACACATTTGTCTCAAAACTTGGATTTGACTTTCTGAAACACCCTCTTGAAATGTTTCAATTCTGACTAGTAAGTGTAGGACAACGGGATGCCATTTTTTGCACTTGGCCTTACGTCATGAACCTTCCTCTGTTTTTCTCCTGCTGCTTATCTATTTGTTCTGGCGGAAAGAGACTCTCTATCATAGAATTGAGAGGTATTTTCTTTCCTTGTTTTACCAAGTTGTTAGATATATAGATCCTGAGAAGTTTTGAAGCTGAGGCCGACGATGACTGATGGTCACATGGATGGTTCCAGTGATGGTCACATGGCCATTGCAAAAGAAAAGCATGTTTTCCAACTGTGAATTGGCTTCCTATTGATGTGTGGGAGGGGACTGTCTGGCAGGGATGCAAGAGAGTGGCAGTGCTGGACATCGACGTCCACTACGGCAATGGCACTGCGGAGGGATTCTACAAGAGAGACGACGTGTACACGATCTCCCTGCACATGCACCACGGCTCCTGGGGCCCTTCTCATCCCCAGACGGGACTGACAGATGAAGTGGGCGAGGGCAAGGGCAAGGGCTTCAACTTGAACGTGCCGTTGGCGTTTGGGACGGGGGACGAGGGCTACGAGCTCGCCATGGCCGAGTTGGTGGTGCCCGCCTTGTCCGAATTCCAGCCCGAGATGATCGTCTTGACCATTGGTCAGGACTCAAGTCAGGTGAGTGAGCGTGCCTCCCGATTTTCTGCTATTAGAATGATCAGATTTGAGTATTCTTCTTTGCAAAGGAAAGGAGATTTCAATGCACCAAAGATTGCATCATTTGGATGCTGGATGCTAAAGCTATAAGGGTTCAAACAAAGTGCAACATTTCAGAGCTGATCATGTTTTCTTTTTTCAAAATGACTAGGATTTTGAATATTCTTCTCAGCAAATCAAATCAGAGAGGATTTTAGCACACCAAAGCATGCATTACTTGAATATCATATGCTATGCAAAGTAGATTTCCATCTTTTAACTTCTATATCTTGTGTTGTGTGACTCCAATGTTTGATTGGAGTTGCCTTGGATTTGCCCTTACATATTAGCCGACACATGATTTCTTCCCTCAATGAGGATCTTCAGTTGGGTTCAAGTTGTTAGGAATTCTTGCACTTGATTTCAGTAGGGAGATTGTTAGAACTTGCGATTTCTCTTGCTAGATTGTATGAAATTCTTCCCAAATTTGGCTCCATGCAGTTCTAATCCCAAATTTTTCGTCTTCAAAATAATTGTTTACGCTTTTACTTTTTAGAATCGCCGCTTTTGGATTTTGGAACTGAAAGCTTGCTCTCACCCCCATTAGATCTTGTTGTTCGATCAAATCTATTGTTTCTTAGATTGAGTAATGTTCCTGAATGGGTGCAGTTGGATCCCAACGGGAGGATGTGCTTGACCATGGAGGGCTACCGCCGGATAGGCCAGATTGTGAGAGAGCTTGCGGACGCGTTTTCAGGCGGCCGTGTGCTAGTTGTGCAAGAAGGAGGGTATCAACTCACGTATTCCGCTTATTGTGCCCATGCCACATTGGAAGGCCTCCTTGACCTGCCTCAACCTTTGCTCGCCGACCCCATGGGGTGCTACCCTGAGGACCTGCCATCTTCCACAGCCAGGATTGCAGAGATTCGGAGAAAGTTGAAAGATTTGAAAAGGGCCATTTAAGCTTCGGTTCTCCCGAGACCCTAAACCCTGAACTAAAGATCTTGGACTTCATACCACGTCCCAAGGTTCAAGAAAATCATGTCATTGGCTCATTGGCTCATTGGCTCATTGGCTAGTCATAATCTCCTCTTGTCACTTTCTTGTGCTCTGAGAGAGCTGTACAGTACATAGGCAAAATCTCCAAGATCTGACACTGTACTGTACAGTTTGGAGGAGAGGGGTTTGTCCTAATACTATCTCAAGCCTCCCGGTCCTTCCCGGTCCTTGACTAGTAATCTAGTGCTTAAATCTTGTCCTCATTCTTAGATCAACCAGAATATACAGATATTCTTGATTGAGTAGAATGACTTAAAATTGTATACAATAATGCGCTCAAGTCCCTGGTTCTTGAGCATCAGGTCTGTAATATAAATCACCTGATAAGGTCGGGAGAGTCTTTATCTCGACAGGAACTGATTTCCAATTTTTTATGCTACAGATGGCAGGATGGGGTTATTTAATGTCAAATTCAGAGCATTAGTCCGGTGAACGAGGCAGAGTTGTATTCGTTTTCAGCGTACTGAGGAGAGCTTAAACAATCATATCATCAGCTTGAAACGAGCGTGAGAGTCGAGGAAGGGCTTGTACAGTTGTTGGCTTTCCTAAAACGTAGTCAACGCATATGGTCAAGAGTAGAAGAACTGAGTTTCAACCACATCAACTCCGAAATTGCGAGGATACTGAGTCTTCCTGAATGTGCGGAGTCGGTTGGTTTGTTTGGTGATCCCTCTGTTATGTTTGGAGCTCCGAGTAAGATGAAACCGTTTAGGAACATTACGAAGTTGGAACTGAAGCCACGTCCCGAGGGGAAAGGATTGTCATTTTGTCAGAATAAGCGCAAGAACAAAACTTTAATAGTAAAGTGCAGAGATGTTTACTAAGGTTCTGTACTGGAAAGTACGTGGATAGCAAATAGGATGTCTGAGGCTTTAATTTGGTATTTAAATTTTTATGGTTCTTATAGTCCCTCTTCTAGAGCCAGTGTAGGAGTGGTAATACGAAACCTGTCTGGAGAGCGAGTGTTTTGTCAGAAGAGTTTAGGAAAGGGGATTGCTAGCAACCAGGCTGAGCACGCAGCGCTAGAGTCAGGATTAGAAGTCGCTCTTCTTTTAGTAATCAAAACCGTCAGGGTTCAGGGAATTCCAAATTGGTATGCTGTCAAGTAGCAGGCGAGTGGCAAGTGAGATCATCAAATTTGCAAGCTATTCATATTCGGGTGATGCTGCTCCGTAAGCCGGTTTGAGTGTTTTTCAATTAATTCGTATCCAGAACAAGATAGCAGACACAGCTTGGCTAATAATGCTTGTGCTTAAGTGAGTTATGACATTAGAGATCCATGCATCAGCATTTCGGAGAGGGGTATTTTAAGTCGACAAGCAAGTCGACAGAGACCGACACTATCTGTCGTCGTAGCATCAATACGATAACTAGAACGAAACGTAAGAGCAATAAGGTAGCCATAGTTACCGTTTTTTCATGGAGAGGATAAAGCAGATCCAGAGGCATATTTGAGAGAATTCAAGAGGGCTTGCATGGCTAATGGCGACAGAGATGAAGCCTCCTGGTTGCAACTTTTCCGAGATTTCTCAGAAGAAGCTGCATTCAGGTGGTCTGACCGACAGTCGATTGGGATTAAGGCTAGCTGGCAAGTGTTAAAGAAGGTCTTCATATTAGAGTTTCAATCCAAGGAAAATTAGTTGACCCTCTTAGGTTCGCTGAGTATGTCAGTGAGGCAGTTAACCGGAGAAAGCGATCGTCCGTACAGTGAACGGGTGCGTAAGCTTCAATTGAGAGCGGTGGATCAACGCAGCGTGAGATCATTGGGGTGATTTCAAGCTTACCGGTCATTGTTGATGGCGTTACGACAAAGCTTGACTTTCAGTTTTGGAAATTGGAGAATCAGGAGGAGGATACCCGATCATATTGGGTCGACCTTTGATGCGGAAAACGACCAGGTGAAGATCGGCCCGCATCTCAAAAGAGTAAACATCGAAGTAATACCGCAATCCAGCGGGAAGAGCGAAGGTTACCAGACACCAGAAGACTCTTCTGATTTCATAAGTGACGCATCTTGGAGCTCTGAATCCTCAGACGAAGAATATTCATCGAGTGACGAGTCCTCGGTAGATGTTTTCAGGCTGGAGGCGGTACCTCAGTTGATCGGGCAGGAACAACCGTGTGCAGAACAGCTCAAAAGCGCAGATCCAAAGTCTCTTTTGACAAAAGTGAAATTCGGCCCAACATTGAGCTCGAGTGAAAGGAAAGACTTTGAGAACTTTGTATTAAAGTTCTCACTTATATTAGTATTAAAGACAACCTAATTCACAACTCCGTTCAGGACTTTTGCGTGGCTTCGTATGTCATTTGGCTTACGTAACATGGGAGGGACATTCCAGCGCGTCTAGAATATCATATTCGCTCCTTTCCTGGGTAAATTCATCCGTGTTTACTTGGAAGATTTCTGTGTAAACGGCAAAAGAAATGAACACCTGCAGCAGCTTCGGTTGATTTTTGAAAGATTAAAGACTTTCAAGGGCAGTCTTTCGCCGTAGAGGTGCAGCTTTGGTTTCGAGGAGGCTCCTCTTCTCGGTCATGTTGTCTTTAATAGTGACTTGAAAACAAACGCTAGAAAAAGAGAATCCGCGGGAGTTGCAGCGGCCAATTAATATAAGTGAAGTGAAGAATCTTTGGGGCACAGTCGTTTATCAAAGCAGACTTATTGAGAATTTTGTGAGTCATGGGCGTCCTATCACACGTTCATTAATTGAAACAGTTCCATTCTCTTGGGATTCGAGCTGTAATCAAGCTTTACAGTTTATTCTAGAAAAGTTATCCTCACGTCCAGTCGTTCATGGACCCTTGTGGGATCGCCCCTTCACAATTATACCTACAGCTCACGAGGTGGCAGTGGCCTCTGTTTTAGTTCAAAATGACGACGCCGACCGAGTCCATCCCACTTATTATATGAGCCGATTATTAACCTCGTATGAATACTCCATTTACAAGAAGCTAGCTGTTCACTCAATGTTTGTTTGATATCTTGCAAAAGATGTCAGTTAAACATTGCCGAGCCAACCCTTATTACCCTCAAGCGAAAGGTTTGGTAGAGGGAGTCATTGGGATGTTGGGCAACATTCTTGCGAAGGTGATCCAAAACAAACGACAGGCCTGGGACGAGCACCTGAGCGACGTGTGGGTTTTGGAGTGCGGCATGCTAAGTACGGCATTTAAAACTACTACTGGATTCACCCCGTTCCGTCTGGCGTGTGGATTTTGATGAGGCCATTATCCTGTTGGAGCTGGAGATACCATCGTTGCGTGTGGCATCGGAGCACAATCTGGGAATCCATGAAGAAGCTTTAACCGCGAGATCAGCTCTTTTGGAGGGGTCAGACGAGAACCGTAGATTTGCTATCTTGAAGAACGAAGCAATGCAGGCAAGAAGGATGGAAGGCTGTGCACGACAGAGCAGGTAAAGGTGTGGAGTTTGCTGAAGGCGACTTGGTGATGCTGATTGACGATAGCAAAAAGGGCAAAAGGCCCATACCAGGTGGCTCACAAATTCAACGATGGTTCTTGGTTGATCACCGTGTCAAAGGGACGAAACTCAAGCTGTATACAACTCGAGCACGACTACTAAGCTTGGAGCGAGAGTTCCTCTACGAGAATCTATCCCAAGCTTGATGGAAATTTCGTGCCCTAAAATCCAACAGCCTCTCTGGGAATACCAACCGGTTGTGGAGACTCCAGGTTTTCTGGGAAGCAAGCAGTTAGTACAGGTTAGAAGTTACTCGTACGAGTATGAGCACTTCTCGGCATACACTCGGTATCACTTGTAACTGAGTGGCAGAGGAAATAAAGCCAGGAAGAGGATCTCGATTATTTTAGGGCAGTGAGAGCCGATAGACACAAGTGATACAAGTTCGAGAGAATTGAATAAATGGAGGATGCTTATTGAGAATCACGCGTGTTCATTACAGATAATGGATTGAATGAATCCTCGAGTATGAGCCCCGAGAAGGAGATGTCAAATTTCTGCCTTTTCAGTGCTAAAGCCTGAAATATCAGGAAGCATTGAGGGCATCGACGAAACGACAAGTAGATGTCGCCGGTACAAGCGACAGTCTACTTCGGAAAACTTAGAAAATTCTGTATAGTATAGTACAAGATGTAAAAAAACCCAACTGATCTGGCACAAAAATTCTGAATTGTAACTCCCTCTATTGTGCAACTCTTCGGAGCAATTCTTGCTCAAGTGCTTTTTTAATAAGGCATGAGAGTGTACGGCCTACCTAGTGAATTGTACTTGGAAATCACGATGAACTCAATGGGCTTAAAAATTTGTCATCAAAAGAATCGCTATGCATACAACTAGTGGACTGAATGAGGAAGACAAGACGCCCGCTGACGACGGTTGAGGGGGAGGCGCTGTTGGCGGACTGGGTGGAGGCGGCGTTCTCGGTGATGCGACAGGTGTGGGAACCACACTACAAATACCTGGGCCTGTGCTACCCTGTATCACAAAAGAAATGAACATTCAAAACGGGCGAAGGGTTACGGAGTCACGAGGACAGCTCGACATTCTAGTTCAACTGAGGGTGCTTTCGTATTGTACAACGTGCAGTCTTGGGAGAGCGGCTACCACATGCAAAACTTGTTCACGAGGGAAAAATCTAGTCTATTACAAAAGTCCATGGAAAGAGGGAGAAATCATGCGATCTTACCTCGCATGATCGAATGTCCTCGCATCCACATTGTAACTGTCCATTTAGAGTGTCCACCGCCGCAAAAACCCCTTTGCTGGTACTTCTCTGTGTGAAATAACATCAACACAAAATCAAGCACACGTGAATACAGATTTACTGTCACTGTGCTTCAATCAGTTCTCAGTTCAAAAGACAGATCCGACATTAAATCATTGAGGCTTCAGTCTTCAACTAGCCATGTGTAGCGACTTCGACCCATTAATCACTTCAGCAGGATCACGCACCTGGTAATAGTCAACAGCTAGGAAGTTAGCCCAACGATTCCCTGCTGCAGTGTAGCAAACATTGAGGGCCTTGCTGAGCATAGCGGAATTGTCCAAGCAAGCCGTCGTCCTATTAGGGTTCGAGGGAAAATAATTCTCCAGAATCAGCGACTTGGTTTTATTTGTCAAGGCAGCGGATTCTGCTCGGGATACACATGTCTCGGACAAAGTTCCATCTGCAAAAACAAACACATTGTATCTTAGGGTCTGAAAAACTCATTTGGAAATTATAACAATGCCCGAATTTTATTTTGAGGATGGATACGTCTATTTCTTTGACAAGCTTGAGGATATTGAGTCACATCCTGTCCATGGCGAAGATTATGTTTTCTTTTGTAGTATCCTGAAACCAGCTAAGTCACCTCAAGAAAGGGGCAATCTGCCCACTTACATTGATTTTCCAGCACATAATTCCACTGGTATGCGATGCCCTCACTGGCCTCTTTTCTCTTGTCTGAAGTGAATATCAATAGTCTCTGATTGCTTGCGATCATTGCAGAAACAGTAGGCCAATCACTTCCGTCGGTGGGCATCTTGGATAATGGGAACATGTACTGACTCAGGCCGGCAGCTGTCAGGGCAGTGGTGAGAGCGTTCGTAGTGTTTACATAATCCTCCAAGAATATGGTGACAACTTCATTCGGATTTGCCGCCAGGAACGTCTCGATCTCGGTTAACGTACTGTTAAGCGGCCGCTGGTCCAGTACAAAGAGCATTCAATAGTCTTAGTGAGCAAGTAGTATGATAGTCCTGAAGATGTAGATGTATGAATGGATTTTTTTCCTTCGAAGAGACCTTGGCAATTGCTAACATGCACAGATTTACAAGATACTTGCTCTCATAGGAACGAGTGCATTTCTCCACATTGAACACAGTGATGGAGCGTAACAACATTATAACCCACATTTATGAAAAGTCTCAAAAAACTTCCTGAGATACTTTCTGCATACGAGAAAATTTCGAAGAATCGTACGCGCGATTGAATCCGTATCAATTCGAGAGTCTAAGGGGAGCACCAATTTTCGATTCATGCACCTTTCTGAAACTGTGAACAGCTACACTCAAGTCCAGATAACAAAATTCAATCTTGAAGAGCATCGCAGAAACACTTACAAATGCAGTGAAGTCGTAGCATTGACGATATATAGAATGACAAAGCCATATGTCCCCGTCCAGCTCGTAAATATCAAGCATAAGGCCCCGAACGCCCTTCTGCGAAAACCTCAAGCGATCATCAAGTCAGTCGCACGTTCCAATGCCCTAAATTTTATCAGCCCCAAGTACTCACGAAGGATAAGCATATCGATAGTACACTTACGGCCCTAAAATTTAATTCAAAACGAAAACATATGAACTGTCTTAAGACAAGCTTATAGAACATACATTAAGCTGACTGGTGACACTGTCTTCTTGATTTTTTTGGGAGACGATTGTCACTCCTAACAGCGAAGTTTCACCATATATGGCATAAGCATTATGCGTTGTAATCCATGCGTACTTGTTAAATGGCAGGGAAAAATTCTGAAAAAGAAAACCGAACTGTAAGAACAACAGGTAAAAGAGCCCAAGACAAGAACTTGAAACGTTTATGCAAGTCTGGAGTCCTGAAATCAGGTCCAGGTTAGCACAGGAAAATATCAGACAAAAGGGATAGGCGATCCTGACAAGGTGCTTATGGAGTAGTCTAGGCTCACGCGGGGTTTTCAAACCTGTGAGAAAGAGGAAACCGGGGTGGCCGAATCAATAGCGCAAACAGGAGAAGCTCCATTGCAAGAAAAACAATACAGACCTTGTCCACAATCATTATTTGTGGTACAAGGATCTGAGGCCTGCGAAACCGATTCAGATTATTTTTAACAGATTCCCACACAAAATTGTAGTTCGCCTATGCAATCATTGTATCCGTACGACCTCCTCGAACCTACCGGAAATGAACCTCGACCTCGCGCTAAAGCATTCAAGATAACAGTCACGGGAGCCTCTCGATGTAGCGCACAAAACGCTCTCTGTGATACAATTTGGTCGAACTTGCACGTAAAAACCGCCTACTCCTCAAAGTGAACTTTCGAGCGGTATTTGAACACCAAACTTATGCAAGTGAGTTTCTGGAATAAAATGGGTCGCTAGTTCAGCTCACCACGCCAAGAGCATGCACGTTTCCAAAGCCCAAGCACACGCCTAAGCACACGACCATCAAAAGTAACAAAGTCCCTCTCGACATCATAGTGCCTCAGTCTTGTGAACCCTTGATCGCAAGGTCTGTCACCTGCACGCAAGAACTGCCTCAGCGAAGTACAAAACAAGATTCGTTGGCAATACCGATTTCACAGCGTGCAGACTCGCTGAAAACAACACAAAATTACAAGTGCTTTTTCAAAATTGTTCTCGGCGAAGTACCACACGATTGCAGACGAACACGCGATTGATAGAAATCGCAACAATATAACTTGTCTGTAAAAAATTGAAGGTGCTCTAGATTGATTTGTCGCTTGCAGAGAGCCACTCTCTGCTCCTTCTTCCTACGAATCTTCAAACGCTCTTGCAATCAAGCAAAGACACGGAAATCTCTACCACCTCCAGACCTGTCCGTCCCAGCGCTTTCGAAGAGAGTAGATGTCGAGCAACCTTCGAACTCCTTCTCTACGACCCACCTTCGGCTTCCAGGCAAAGAAGACTGAACTGGTCTCCATTGCAACCTAACACACTTGACAACAACCTTGGACCACCAGTGACCAGCCACACTTTTTCGCCGGCGCTGCTCTTGTACATCGCTTTCCTCTACACTAGCTACTCTTGCAATAACTGTGTACCAACCGTCCTTACATCACCAAACGCGATTAATTCAATTACGAATGACCGCCTCAGTCGAGATTAAGCTTAATAATCTTCCGTTGAACCGTGCGAGTCAACTTAACCGATCGTTCCAAAAGAGTGTTCAAGCGAGTTTCTTAATATCTTCAGTCAATGATCAAATCTTGAAAGACGACACAAGTGCAAGCTCGCGTGCAATGGTAGCTTAGCTAATAGGCTTCATCATCGCCGCGCCTTCCTAAAGAGAACCCCTGTCAACACTAGCTAGCGTGCGACAGTAGTAGTGCCATGGCTTTCTTTTGACCTGCTCTCCTCTGACCACGGAGTGAGCATGCAGTTGTTTTTTTAATTTCAACGGGAAAGCAGAATCTGCAGCTGTTTCCGCATCATCTTCCTCGAATCCAACCATAAAGTCGTCCAAACATTCGTTTCAGGGTTTCCGTGTTCCTTTTAAACTTAAATTAAGCTTAGAGCTGGTCTGGTGGCCATCTTCTGTTCTTGCTCCTCGAATTTCTTCAGGCCGGCTTATACTCCTGACCACTCCAGCAGCAGAGCAGCTTCGCCGTCGCCGGGGCTTTACTGCAACGGCTACAGTACTGAGGACTGCTGCACTCTTGGCAAACATGCTCTCTGTTCATTCGGGTGTTCTTTCAAGCCGGCTTGACTTAGCCCGTTGAAAATCTTATTAGACCGTAGACTCCTGATTCTCCAGCATATTATTATTGACACCCGGTCTTCTGTACCGTAACACCCCCCAAACTGCACGTGATTGTAGCGCAGACATCCCATAGCGCTACCACTACCGTACGTGAAGGTCTGATTTGGCACTCAGATGCTGAAATGGAATTACCACGTCAGATTCTCATGGTCCACGTCACCTCACACCATTCACAAGATGACATGTGGCTCTCTTTTTTACAAAAAAAACTTCATTTATGCCAAACCTGACCTTCATAAAGGGTATCTTTGTTTTGCTGCAAGAATTTGCAAGTGAAGTGCATTATGCTTGGTGCATGGGTCAAGGAAACTAACCCCTCCTTTGTCCTTGTGTTTCATTCTTGAAAAATAGTGGAAGTTTTTATTTGTCACCCGTGATAAAATTTGGAAATTTGGAATTCATATTTGAAATCAAAAGTCCCCTATTAGGAGATAGAAGTGATGAAAGACAAGATGGTACAACACAAATTAGGGAGCAATTTTTTACATTTTCCCCTTGGTAGGGGCAATGAAGGGGTGATTCCCCCTTAGTGCACACCGCACAGTCTAGAAATGAAATGAGCTTGGTCAATGGCATATATAGTGTATAAAGTAATGATTAATTGTGTATTTGAGTGCCTTCAACCTTTGAAAGACAAGTTTGTCACTCTAGAAATCATTTTTTTTGGTATCATGTGAATCATCTACTTAATCCCTATAGATCCAAGGCTTGGATTCTTTTGTCAAAAATCCAATCAAAACTATAATTTCTAGTGCAAAGAGCAAAAAACTTAAAAATTGGTAATTTTTGCATATTGAACCATAGGATCTTGCAATAAACTAGTATGAATGTATCATGTATGATGATTTCTGGTGATATGTTAGACACTTTGATTATTTAGATTGTAAAATAAATGTGTTCAAAGTCATGAAATAATGCATTTTGGCAATTTAGTTTATGAGACTTTGAATCTTCTTAACTTAAGAAAAAATGCACTATAGATTTGTTATTTAAATTTTTTATTATGAAGAATTGAATTGAGAATATAGAAAAAATAATAGTTTAAGAAATAACATGATTTTTATTCTTTGAAAAAATATTAAGTAGAAGATGATACAAGATGGAGGAAAAAACTAAGATGGAGTTAAAACACATGAATTCCAATGGTGAGATTGTTCTAATAATCTAAACTAACCATGTGGAATTTTTTGTTTTAAGAAAATAAGAAAGTTGAGCTAAAAAATGAATCCTATATCTTATTTTTTCTAAAAGATGCTCTAATCGCTTGCAAAAGGAGATGCTCCATAACTTTTATATCACAAATCCAAATGGAATGAATCAAAGATTTTTATATAGACAAAAACGCAATCTATCACTATAAGAAACGGTGTTTTCTAATGCATTTTTGTGGACATTTGCATGTTTTCATGTTCACAATAACGTGACATGTAACATCTTGTTGTATTGTACCGTGTATTAGGATCCTTCCAAATCGGGTAATTTTCTCTTAGAGCTATGACTGTAATTGTGTATTAGTAGGAAATGATTTTTCAATTGAGGTAAACGTAGCAAATGCATCCCATTCACTAAGAATTGATCCTTATTCATGCAAAAATTGATCATTGTACAGTACAATACTAAAATGAAATGTGCTCAATCATTGGTATTTTTCCTAAGGTAGGTACACCCAAAACCAACACTTTTTGCTACTGAGACTAGTTATTATTACACTGGTCAAATTTTCATACATTCTTGTAGGCAAGTGAAAGAAGATTTCAATGCACAAAAGAACATGACATTTGGATATTGTATGCAAAAGTTATTAAGGAACAAAGTTTGGTTTTAAGAACGTTTCTTCCACATAAATATAGAATTGATTTTGGAAATGTACACATAGTATAGATGGCGGTTAAAGGTCAGTGACACATTTGAGTGTACCTACCTTATACTGAATTTTGTTCTACTTGTAAAAAAAGTCCCACCTAAAATATTGCCTAAAGTATAAATCTTCCCAATCATTGAGCATTGACTTGTCATCACATATGATGAGCATTGTATAGTATTGATCATCATATATAATAATCAATACACAATACTAATTATATGATTATCAATGTACAATACTAAAATTATATATAACGCTCAATGGATAATTATACTGAATTAAAATATTTTTACTTGTTTATAAAATTGTCCTATCTAAATTATTGCCTAAAGTTTAAACCATATATATATATATATATATATATATATATATATATATATATATATATATATATATATATATATATGAATGCCTCATATTAAATTAGAATACGCTTATGTTCAACACTTTTAAAATTTGTAGTTTATTTATATGGTGTTCAATAAACACATGCTACCCCCCCTGGAAATTCCTTTTTGATTCCCAACAATGTCCAACAAAGATTTAAAACAATTTTGTAATGTGAACCATGGGCAAATGCATACTTGAACAATTTAAGGTGCAATTAATTTATATATAGATAAATTATTCTTTAATTCAATTTTAAAAATGGCATTTGAGATACATTATGCTATGGATATTGAGAAATCAAAGTTCAATTCATAGATTTTTCCTAGGTCTATGTCTTAACTTCAATGTCTTTGAGCTGACAATTATGTAATTAATATTTACTAGATTTATTAAGGCACACTTCTCAAAGCACATGCAACTTAGAGTGGTAAAAATAATAGGATGTACAATGCCAAAAACAAACAATGATGATTTACACCTAAAGTCTAAGAATTCCACAAGGGGACTCTTGAATAATCTCAATTTTTGTCAAGAATGATTTTTTTTTTAAAATAGAAAAATTGATTACCTTTTTGTGGGAATATAATTCTTATTTCAATTGGTGTCCGAGAATAAAATTATGCCATAATAAGTCCAAAATTGGTGAAGGTAGGCAACAAAAAAAAAAACACAAATTTTTATTTTTTTTAAATTAATTTTTTTTTTAAAAACAACCCCTTAAGACTTCAAAGGATAAAATAATTGTAAAATAGTTTGCCTACATAATTACTCTTGAACTCCAAAGAGTTTAGCTTTTCCATGGACCACCACCACCACATGCTTTTAGTTCATTTACAAAGTTGCTTCTGTATTCGTATTTGTTGAATTATACAATCCTTCCTTTGTTACAATACTATACAACTATTCTCCAACTTGATTACCCTACTTGAAGGTATAAATTAAGTCATTTTTATAAAAAAAAGTGTCACATACATGTCATCTTGTGAATGGTGTGAATTGATGTGGACTTTTAAGAATCTAACATGGAAATTCAATTTTAGCACCTTCACTTACGGTACCGCATTTTGCATCGTAATCAAGTTAAAAAAATTCCATGTATTTAATTTGGGGGGTAGGTGTACAATGTGAAGAATCCATTTCATCCGTGTCTACAAATGCAATTTTTAAATGGTTGAAAACTAGTATGTGCATTCATCCCTAGTTGTTTTTTTGTAGTGACGAAGCAATTCCATCTACACTATAGAAGAGGAATATGTCACCAATTAATGAATTCCTCAAAACAATGTACGTAAAGGTTTGATTTGGCACCTAAGTGCAGAAATTGAATTTCAACATCAGATTTCCAAAGGTCCACATAACATCACACCATTCACAAGATGACATGTGACACTTTTTTTACAAAAATGAACTAATTTATATCGAATTTGACCTTCAGGTAAGGTAGTTTCTTTCAATTTTTTGCAAATATCTTTTTGAAAAACTAAACCCTCACTGGGCTCACTGGCTTTTCCTGTTTTTGTCCAGTAAGTTAAGCTTCCGAGACTTTTCTCCATTGATGTGATGAGCTGATTTTCTGAGAAATAATGGGGTCACACTAAAATCACCTTTTCCCGGTGACTTTATGCCCCCCCCCAACCACAAACGGAGCCTCCTATTGACACACAATTGCTGATTGTTTTTGACACTTTATTATTCAACAGGCAGCTAAGAGCTTACATGGATGCCACCAGAGCACTTGCTCGCTTTCTTTTTCTTTTTCTTCTTGATACTTGCTTGCTTTTGAGTTGGAGTCCTATTCAAAGTTTATGACATTTAAGGTAGAACTACCCATTACCACCCTGATTTGCAATCTAACTATATTGGGGCCAACTCTAGGAAAGACACATATTTTTCAGAAGTGCGCTTTTGTTTCAGGAGTCAAACCCAAGTGGAATTATAATTTTTTGATAAAAATTGTAATTTCTGTGAATTTCTGAAGTGAAATTGCACAACCGCTACTAGACTGGATTCATAAACGTCCTCTTACAACTCAATAACGCTTTCCAATGTATCTAATAGCACTTGAAGATCCACCAATCATTAATTGACACATTAGAGTATACGACCCATTTCCAACCACTTAAGGAAATGAGTGTAGCTGCCGGATGGGTTTTGGGCAGGAAAAAATTTCTCCGTGCAGGGAAATAGGATTAAGGAGGATTGCAAATTTTTTTTATTTTTTTCGTGAAGAATGAAATTACTATGAATTTTTTCCCTCCAAATTCTGTGAAACCTATTGTAGTTATATAGGTGTTTGTAATTTCGACCATAGGCTGGTCACGAAATTGGCAGTATTGCATTATTGGAAGCAACAACTGTGGCATCTAAATGTGCTATCACTGTACAACTTGTAGCGTGGCAGAAAAAGAGGATAATCCGTCCACGAGGCTACATTAATGCAAACATTCAGTTTCAGAATATTCAGAAGTGGACTGTTACATTTCCACTTAGAAAACTCTCCGTTGTTGCTTAGCTGGCTCTGACTGTTTCCCTCTTTATCATTGAAAATTTGTTTTCCCTCCAACGGCTACCTGAAGCTCCTCTAGAACGTCACTGAAGCTGTAAGTTACTCTCTCTCTCGGAGATTTTGCTGCAAAGGCTACACTGATTGCATAGAGAAAGGTAGAAAAAACTGCTGAAAAGGTGAGAGCCCAGGAATCATGGACAAGTGCTGCGACTGCAGCATGGACTGTATAGGGGCTACAAAATTTGGGAATGTCGTGCCAAACATGAGTTGCTGACTAGAATTATATATTGGAGCTTGGGGCTGAGAGGAGTGCGAGAGTGGAGTTGCAAAGGGACTTGTCGAATTTTGTCCCCCCTTTGCACTCCCTATTGGAGTCGACATATGCTATCGCGGCGGCCCTCTCCGCAGTGCACGAGCCTCGGCCTGGAGAGCTTGGCAACGCTCCTTCAGACGTACAGCCTCCTCCCGCGCAACAGCTCTGGCTTGCGCCGTGGCCTCACGCTCCGTCACTTTGCGAGCGCGCTCCTCAGCCACCTCCCGCTGGTGAGCTTCTCACTGCACCCTCCTCTCCTCCCGCTCTTCTAACTTCCTTCGTTTTGCATCTTCTCTTTCTAATCTTGCACGTTCTTTCTCCCTTGTTTGTTTGTTGTTGCGTTCCTGGATTTGTTGCACGGTGTTCATGTAAGCCTCTGATGTCAACATTAGAGACTTTGAAAAATCCACAATGGGATCTATGTTGCATCTGCGAGGGTTGGGTCTCTCAGTGATGGTTGGCAAGGTTAGGAAGGAAGTGATCGACTGCGGATCACTGCAACTAGGGTCCATTCCCACAACTTCGTTTGCCAACTCCAAGTCAACCGGGTCTGCATCGACAAAGAAATGTGTGGTGTTGCAATTTGGAGGCAAGTCTAAGTCCAGGGCGATCTCCTCTTCAACCAGGGTAGGTATGTGGTCACTTTCGAACCCTCCGCCTTCATTGTTGCTATTGTTGTGGTCCTCCAAAGTGTCTAGTGCCGTTGAGGCTTCTTGGTTTGTCAAACCTTTGTCGTGGTCATGTCGATCTCTCTCTTGGTCAACTGGGCCTCCGTCATTGCTGGCTTGTACATATGTCTTACTAAGACCTAGTTGGTCGTCCATTGCTGCAGGGTTCAGTGGCCAAATCCCGGTAGCCCTGAATCTGCCCATGATGTTATTTGCTGTCAAAGCCCAGTGCAGGCTAAGGGACACCCACTGTGCAAGGGTTTATTTCTAAGCTAGCTGCTCCAGTTTTCTAGACATCCAGTAGTCTCTGTATTCCCGAAAGTAGCCCTTGAACGGCGCAAAGATAGACACATCCAGAGGTTGCAGGTAGTGGGATGTGTGAGAGGGTAAAGTGAGGATGTCTAGTCCAGTACGTTCTGCTGTTTTTGCTGCTGCAAGAGTTACATGGCTTGCGTGCCCATCAAGGATTAGAAGATGCTGTCGAGTAGGAGAAATGCCACTGAGGTCTTCAATGTTGTGAATGAAGTGATCAATCCATGCCAAAACAAGTAGCCAGTCATCCACGCGCGTGGCTGCATTGCCATGGTGACACCACCCTCGCAATACTGCACATAGTTCTGGCGGAATCGTTGTCCTTTGAATATGTAGAAAGAGGGTATGGATGCTCCCGCTGCATTGATACAAACAAGAACCAATAACCACTCCCGCTGATCTGGAACTAGGTGATGTACTTGACGAGCACCTCGTCGTGCTATGATGAGTGCACCACCATTTCGTCCCGCCTGCACATTGGACTCATTGCAGTTCCACACTCTCTCTGCAGGATAGGCGTGCAAGGTGTACAGCTCATTGAGGTTAGTGTAGAAGCTCTTCACATTCTCTTTGCACAAGCCCTTAGCTCTGGAAGATGACAAGGGATGTGCAAGCCTCAAGGTGAGCTCTGGATGGCGGTGGCGGAACCATCTGAATCATCCGTCACCCGGGATCCCATTTTTAAATGGAGTCCAACGATTCCTTGTTATTTCAGCGACTTTTAGTTTTAAAGTTAAAGGACTCAAGCCCAAGCCCTTATCGCACATGGCTAAAACGTATTCCACCACCTCTTTCTCTTCATCTGTTGTGAGAACGGTGTTACCCCCTCTCTTTCTGCATTTGCGCACACCGTAGCACCATTCTCTGAAAGTCGTGTAAGGAATGCCATACTGTGCATCTGCTTGCCGCATGCTTCCCCCTTGCTCATGTACTGCTAGGGCTGCTTTCATATCGTCATCACTCCAGAAAGAATTTTTCTTTACCTTGCTAGTACCGCTGCATCATTGTTTGGATTGCTGGGATTGCAAATGTTGGTTTGCCGCATCGCTTAACGCTTGGTCTCTTTCTCCACGTGCAGGCGCAGGAGCACTAGCGTTGGACTGATTTGCTGGCAAGTTAGTGAAGACCCGGACACCGCTGGACGTCCTAAATCTACTCTTGTGCAGCCGATCACCACCTCGTTGCTCACATTGCCGTAGTCCTGGTCTTCCCAGCCCACCCTCAGTTGCACTTTTGTTCATTGGCATGCAAGAAGTGCCATCCCGTGTATCAACGCTTTGGCCAAGTCCAACATCCCGATGTTGTACAGATCTCTTGCTTTGCGATTGGAATGTCTCCAGCGGCTTGTAATTGTCTATTTGTGTGCCAATTGGAGATTCTGGCTCGCTCCCACTATTGTCGTCGCAATCATCCTGAAGCGTGGACCACTCCTCGGCGCTCTCGAAGGTCATGCTGTAGTTCGTTGCTAGACAGAATATCGATCGCTGTAGAAGTGAGGTGCAATGTCGATTGATGTAGAAGTAACCTGCAAGTCGACCGAGTCAAGTGACACCACATGCAGATCGAACATCAATTCAAGTTCCGACCACAATGTACATTGAGCATGAATTAGAAATTCAACTAGAAGCATGGAAAAAATTCAAACATTATTTGCACTCCAAACTGGTGTAGAATGTGACAAAAATTTCTCTTGATTGTCGTTGTCGAAACTAATCTCACAGAACAACAAACAGCAACACTGAACCGCAACCACTGACGGTGACACTGATCTCACGGATCAAAGAAACTCAGGAATACTAGGCAATCACAAACAGAAGACAAATACTCTCATGCTTAGACTAAGGTCAGTTATTGATGTCCATGAGCGACTACTGGGCTAAAAAAGAGATCACTGTTACCACATTAAAATTTCCATGACAACTGTTGCTACTCAATGTTCATTGAAGAATTTTCTAATTAATTTTCAATCAGCGACGTCAAGAATATTGACATGTCACCCATGCAAATGAACACATTAAACGTTCAGTTATCAACTAGGATATGATCACATTCTAATTACCAACATATGAAAAAACAGCCGCCTGATCTTAACAATTCCACTAATGAGCATTTACTTCTCCAAATATTACCTGTAGCCATTCCAAATACAAACAATCTACCATTCTTCCCAGTGCTACCTGTCAAAAAAACAAACGCAAGACATATTCCCACTCATGATGTGTCATAAATGAACAATTACTACTAGCCACTTGCACAAAAATACAGCACCCTAGACTGTGCAAATTGTTGGATGATCAAGAATGGGTCGTCTACACTATCTTTTAATAGCATTAATAAACTACTGTTGTCAGAATTTGAAGCGGATTTGCATGTTTTTTTGACGGAATTGGGACAAAGCTGTAGACCACAAATTTGAATCACTGACGGAAGTGGGTAGTTCTACCTTAGTGTAGGTGGAGTCTAAAGCCAACAAAGGACACTTCAAAAGTCCTGAGACCATGAGAAGAATATACTCTGTACATAGTGATAGAAAAGACTACCATAGTCTATATGAGACTAATTAAAGGCACTCCAGGTGGGCACACTCAAATGTGCCATTGATGAAATATTGCCATCATGATTAATTTGGGTACATTTTCGAAATCTTTAACAATTTTAGAACCTCTACCAAAAAATATTTGATCTTTTGTTTGATCCTTCGTATTTGAATGTTGTGCTTTTTGTTGTGTTGGAACCTCCTTTCACTTGTCAATAAGAAAATATGGAAGTTAATTAGTTTAATGATAGTAACTCAGTGTAGTAGCAAAAAGTGGCGGATTTGGGGGTGCCTACAATATAAGTATTATTATGATACTACTCTAATTAATTCAATTAGTGTTGTGTCTTGCACTAATAACATTGACTTGTACAAAGGTTGAAATTGCGCAAATCTATGAGGCAAACTAATATGAAGGTGTAGTACATTTTAGATAAATATTGTGGTTTGCACTATCTTCATATTGTTTCAGATAATGTGATTGTCATTCAACTTTTATTTAAGTCTATTGTCTTTCATCCAAAACTTTAAATTTTTCATCCACTTTTCATCTACCTTTCATCTATCTAATTGTATATTAATAACAATTTGAACGCAATATTTGTAATGACATTAAGCATTGATCAACTATTGTCCCATAATTTTTTACAAAGGTCATTTATATAACATAATTGTTGGTGTTCTATGGCCCATCATCGCTATGAGGATTAGTCATTGTAAGATGTATCTAGCAATATATTAAATAAAATAGTCTAATTTGATCGTCAAGTACTTAAGGTAGTGGAGTGCATTGTCTATAGGCGTTTAGTGGTGTGAGGTCACCAATCCTCAAGCTCAAGATCCACCTTTGCCTTCAAGCTAGTGACCAGGGTTGTCACATCGAGCATCCCAGGGTCACCAAACGTCCCGGACGGACGGGCAAACCGGACCGGATGGACGGACGGTCCATGCCGGTTTGCACAGAAATCGAAACCATGGAGCTGGGTGATTGGACGGGGACTTAAAGGACTGGGCAGGGACTTAAAGGACTGGGCGGGGACTTAAAGACGGGGCGGGGACTTAAAAGACTAGGCGTGGACTTAAAGGACTGGGCGTGGACTTAAAGGACTGGGCGTGGACTTAAAGGACTGGGCGTGGACTTAAGGATAAAGTCAACTATATGTTGACTACATCGGACAGGTAGAACCTCAACTAGACGTCCCGGATGGGCAGGCAGGCGGGCGACTTGTCCGGTGTGATAACCCTGCTAGTGACCTCACATTATAGCATGCTATGAAGTGGATGCATCCTAATATACCATGAGATTTGTGTAAATCAATGTACATTTATCTTTGTTTGTTTGTCGTGAATCATAATTATTACTATACAAATTAAAAACTATGTAAATAAGGTCATTTATGACATTTTTTCATCAACAAATGAATGAAATCTCAACCTAGACCTACGGATATTTATTTGTTTATTTTGTTAGTCACAAAACTATTTTTATTGGAGGATGGAGCTTTTCACAAGTATGGGAGAAACATGTAAAATATAGATTAAATTATTTATTTGTTCAAAAACATATTCATTAGTCCAAATTAAGCAGTACCATCTAAATTTTTTTGTGATTGAAGTTATTGCAATAGATATCATTTTCTAACAAACTTCAAAATTAAATTAAACAGTATAAATTTTTTTTTTGTTGGTCTAACCTCCTTTAGAACCAACAATGAAAAATAGGATGTTGAATTTGGATCATGCATAAAAAATTCTTTTTTTTCATCCATTCAATTTTTATAGATACTTATATTTGTTTTCAAAATTTTGTACAATAGTAATTATAAGAATTCCTCTTTGTAAATTCCAGTGACTCGGCATTAAGGACTTCAAAACCTTGAAGGAAAACATCCCCTTGCAACTACATAGAAAACTATAATGATCAACTCAAACGAGATGAATCATGGTTTAGTTTCTTACCAATGCTATGTAGGTAAATTTTCCTCCTGCAAATACCGAGAACGCACTACAGCTAGAAGGGCAGAAAGTCTTCACTACCCAAAGGTAAAACTCCATTCGCAATTCAGTATTTTGCAATATAAACTCCAACTTGTTGTATCCTTGAGGCTTAGCAAAAATTGTTGTGTCTGGAGCCTCAAACGTTTCTGGAATCTTTATTGCAACTATGTACAATGGGTTTATCAGGAACATTAGCAAAACTTTGTCATGTGACTTTGATTTTGCAGTGGAATGATCTCCCATGCATTCAAATTTCGCACGCTTGTAGTCTGCAAATTCACAGTTGTAAGCGCAAAGCACCGCATTGCTTTGCACAAATGCGAGCATTTGGGTTTGCTCGCTCATATTTGAGTAGATGAGAAGACAAGTTGGAACCTCCTCTAGCATGGGTTGGGCTTTGCCTTGCAAAGAGCACATGCTAGTACAGAAATACGGGAGGGCAGTTGTCCCCTTGTTCTTTCCTAGCACCCCTAGCAAATAACAGAAGTCTATAACTCCTAGCCTCAAATCTCCTAGCATGTCTACAGTCCATACATTCATTGGCCATGGAGAGTGTGTGTCTTCTTTAATACTGTATGGAGCATAGTACACCATTGCAAAAGGCGGAACAAGTTTTTTCTAGGACCTAAGAAACACTTTGAAGAACTCCGCAGCAGCCAGTGAAATTTCCTCTATCGTCTTGTTTTTGGATTTCACCTACTTAGCTTCAGAAAAGTACTCCTCTCCTGGCCTTTCACGAAGCACATTCATCGTGGCAGAGGTGATGTTGTACTTTATCTTAAACTTTTTTCAATTCTCATTCAAGAGTTCACCTTCAAAATTAATCATGTTGAGTTCTTGTTCAAGTTTGTTCAATTCCTTTTGCACCAGCATTTTCCTCCTCCGTCGCTCAACCCACTCTTTAGCCGTATAACAACTCTCCAGAACAAAGGAGATCTACTTAATTGTCACCCTTGGATGTGGTTGAGTTCTCTTGTCTCTAGACTGGCTCAAGATGTACTTCCCCAGCTTTTTCAAATCATCCAGTGATAGATTGCCGAGGAATTTGAAGAACTCTCTATTTATTATGCCGTTCTCTGTCTTCCA
Organism: Antitrichia curtipendula; assembly: GCA_951230915.1. Classification (NCBI taxonomy): domain Eukaryota; kingdom Viridiplantae; phylum Streptophyta; class Bryopsida; order Hypnales; family Leucodontaceae; genus Antitrichia; species Antitrichia curtipendula. Next base: position 34,164,889 of record OX579634.1, on the reverse strand, counting down.
TCCATTTTTCTTGCTGAACTTCTTAAGTGAGTCCGCATCAATAAGCTCTCTATAGGATGCACTTGAAATGACTTCATTCCACAATGCAAAGACATCTTCAGGTGCCGTGATGATTCTTATCTCATTTACAATTTTGAGATTTTCATTGGTGTCTTCGAATTTTGCCTTTAGATGCAATTTCATGACTTCTGTCATTGAGAATTGCATTTGCATGGCCTTGTTGAATTCATGAAAACACACACCAAGAGGACATATGAGATGATACAATATGGTTGAAGTGAGTAAGGCTATTCTTATTCAATGTTTTCGATGACATTACTAGAAGAGGGATCAAATATTTAGCTTGACTCAAGTTAACCTGACCTGGTTATTCAAAATCAAATGACAAATATCACTACATTGTCAAATAAAACGTACTAGTTGTCGTGGGCCTCTCTTGTACGTCTAGATGTTGATACACTTCTAAGTAGTGCAGCTTCTTTGGGATTCTTTGGGTAGCCCATGTCTAATTGTTTATCCACACACTTTTGGCTCTGAGAATGTTGGTGGTCCATGAAGGTTGAATTGCTTGGAAGTGGTTAACTCTATTGTAGTACGCCAAGATCAAGCGAAGGATTTCATCGTTCTCTGTCTAAATGATGTAGTAGCTCCATGTCTTGAATTCTTCTGTAGTTTCTATGTCAATTGAATAGAAGGTTGTTGGAGTTGAAAGTAATCGTAAAGTGGTATTGCTCTTTGGCGGTTATTTATGTCTGCGTGGTCACGCAATGCACTTCAATATGGTTATCTCCCTTGTTCACTTCCTTGATTTGTTTGTCATAAGAAAGTGAACTGAAGACTTCTATTCCTTTAAATTGGACGCTAAAGCAGATTTTTTGGTGAAAGGGATCATGCGCAAGCTCCATCATTCCACCTTCTCTGGATGTTGGAATTCCCAGTAGTTACCATTTTTGAGGATGTTGTCTCTGTCTCCATCATCCTTGAGTCTCGTATCATTAGATGGTTTTCAGCCCTTGTAGAAGACTGCAAATTTTCTAGAATTCCCCAGGGTTCCTAGCCCTTGGAACTGCATTGCAGTAGCTGCCTGACGTGGCATAGAGATTGCCACGTCATATAAAATAATTTTATTTTTCAAAAGAATAAAAAAAATATTTTTTTCATCTTTTTTTATCATTTTAAGATTAACTTCTTTTCTTTTTCTTTTTCTTTTTCAAATTTTTCTTTCTAATAGCGGCGTTCTTTAACTACCGGGGGAACAACATCGGGAACAGGGCTGAAACAGTCCTCCCAAATCTCCAAATCTCATCTAAAGTCTTAGACCTCTTGTAGTATGTCTCCAACTTTGGAGTCTGGTTGTCCATGCTGCGGGTCAAATAGGTGGTTAAGATTAGTTTATTTAGCTCGACTAGAGCTAATCGGATATACGTTCCGTTATATGTAGTATTTGCTATAGTTTTTTGTGGTTCTTGTTAACAAATATGCTTGTGATAGTTTTGATTTATTTATTCGTTATGGGATTTTTGGATTCCTATATTTTGCCTTTTATACTTCATTGAATTAAACAGTATTGGTTCAACTTGGGTTGAGCTGAACCAATAGGGATGTTGTATTTCCATTCCTAAGTTATCCTGGGTTTTTTTGCCTAGTACTATTTTAACAGCTTCCTACTTACTTGCTGTATTGTTTGTTATGTTTAGTTTTGTCTGTCTTGTGGTAAAATCAACTTGATTCGAGCTGGTTGTTTTTAAAGATTAATGAATCTGTTGATTTTACATTTGATGTCTAAATTAAATTAATTGTTGTGTCCTTTGTTATGTTTAGACGTATATGGAACCTTTAAATTAAAGAATCCATTCAACTCAAATCATGCTAAAGTGGATGGATGCTTTTATACATGTACCTAGTCGATATAAAAGATGACATCAAATTAAACTAACATTGACATGAATTGACACTGAGCAGAATTTTATACATGGTTGTGCTCGATCCTTTAATGCGCATGTCTTACCAAGGTTGTTCTTAAAAAATGCACTTGCAGCTGGATATTGTCAACACACAAAAGAACCAATGAGGCAAATCCTTGTCTTGAGATCTTCTGCTCCGTATTAACTGTAAACTGCTTCAAGATGGCTCAAACCTCTAGATTGTGAGGGAACAAAACATTTACTACTTCCCTGCATCAACCAACAATATACAGTGCTTCAATACTAAGCTTTAGTCTTACATATTATTATATACTAACAACAACAACAACAACATACAAAGCCTCAATCCTAAACTCTCAAGCAACCTAGCACAAGGGAAAAAAAACTGCAGCAACGTGAGTACGTGACATCGACATGAAGAATCTAAAGTGATTTTAGTCTCAAAAAAATTGACAGTGCAAAGTTCAACTGCAAAAGTATCAATTTCTAAGGTTCTCCATCCCTTACAAGAACCCTACAACAAATATTGCAATAGATATTGGCACTTGTATAGACACAGCATTTTTCTAAAAGTCCTACTGAAAATTGCAACTCTTGAAGAGCAATGAGTCTAAACCACAACGTCTCCACATGAACAATCTCAAAATCTTAGCTTCCAAAACATTCACCCTAGACGCAAAGCATCCTAGAAAATCAACATGAATAATGCCCAATATGTGCAACCAATTCCGTACTCTGACTTCACTTGAACCTGAGCCCATCAAACATGAATCAATCTCTGCAAGTTCTTGAGCTACCTTTGAACTATTTCTTCTCTCAGCTCTAAATTGGTAAAGCCTCACTTCAGAAGAAAAAAGTTCACTCAAAGCAGCTCCATCAAATCCATAGCCATTGCAAGTTCAACTTCAATCTTGATTCACAATGTCAAGTAAGAATCACTTCTTCAAGTTATCAAGCTTCCTTCCGATTCTGTCCACACTTTCCTCACAATTACTAAACCATATTGAGTAAATCCTTACACTGAAGTTGGTCTCTGAACTTGATTTTAAAGGTTGCAACATGCCATAAACTCTCAACTCAAGTCGACAACGTACAATATAATGAAAAGAATATGCATTGATGGTTTCGAAGAAAACTAAGAAGAACACAAAGAAAACCAAACAATCTGCCTTTGAATCATACAAAAGCAATATTGGTTGTTGTACATGGTATGAAATTCATCTAAAGGTTCACAAGTCGCAATTTGCAATAGGATTTTGGAGTTCACTATTCCTTATTAGTTTTGTTTGTGGCGAGAGCGGCCAAACACTCAATACAAGAAACAATCAACCCTAGATCCTAAACAATATCATCCTAAACCGCAAACCTTAGCATAAAAAATTACCCACTCCACATGCATACAACAATACCCTAATCCGCAAACAAGGTATGACTAGTACACCTTGAACAGCAAGAAAATAAGAGAAACCCTAAGCACATGGACGAACAAGACGAGGAATTACAACAATAAATAGTAAAAAGGATTTATTTTCCACCCACCTGCTCTTCAACTAGCAAGATCATGATTTCTGCAGGCTACCATGGCAAACGCAACTACCGTAGTATTCGCAACTCCTACAAACATTAAAAACCCGCACCCTAAATACGCCAAATGCAAGTTTGCCGCAGTATGTGCAGCTCCCGCCCTAATCTAGAAATTGCAATGCCCTTGAACCGCGCAAGTGACCTTCCTCAGCCAACATAATCTCACAAACCAAGTATGTGCTCCTATGACGCGCTGAAGCCTCCCAAAACAACATAAATCTCCCTAATCTGCATACAAAAACCGCATGCTTTCCACAAAGCACAGACATAGAGCACAATCTTCCACTCACAAATAATCCAAAACCAGAATACGTGCACGCTCAAGAAAACAAAAGCATGCTAGGAAAGCAAAATCATAGTAGTTAGCTACACATATCACGTAAGAACTTCAAGAAACCACACAACAAAGTTGGAAAACAGCAAAGCAAATTGTAAACCCTAAACTAATATTCGAGTTGGACAAGATTCCCATCTCCGTAGTGGCTTAAAGCTGCGGCCTACCCCAAAGCCATGGGGTATTCTAAGGTTGTGCTTTGTAAGTCATCCTATAGTTGTGACATGCTATAATTTACTTCCTCAAAATTAATCTATGTGTATTATGTCCAAAGGTAAATCACAAATAATTTTCTAATTTTTTTAATCCTAAAACCTTTGAAATTCAATAACTTTTAAATTTTAGGTTCAAATCCATATATATTATAAATGAGAAAAAAAAAATTAAAAAAAAATTAATTCTTTAGTTTTCTTAATCTTCAAACATCTGTAATTCAGTAACTTTCAATTTGTAGGTTCAAAGCCAAATGAATGCACATTTCTTCATGAAGAACATCTCCATGATACCAAGAACTCCAAAAAAAGATACAAACTTCTGAGATATCATTGTCACAAAAAATAAACTTCAAAAAAGGCCTAGCTTAATCCCTAAATGCCCAAGCATTTTGTATTGTGTTTTTGCTATGAAAAATGAACAAGGACTTATAGAGTAAAGGAAATTTATTTATTTTTAAATCTAACCGTATAGATGTTTAAAGAGCTTCCTTTCTAGTATGTATACCAAATTTGAATGCAAAATTGTATTGGAATTGTGAGATTACAAAAAAAAAATTGTCTACTTTCTATTTTCAATAAGTTGTCTTTCCCCACAATGTTTAAGAAATTTGCACATACAAGTTTTGAGGGATTGGAGGTGACATGAACAACTACAAATAGTATTGGCACCCTAAAATGCACTTTCTAGAAAAATGATTTTGCATTAAAAAATATCAAATTCATTACACAATCCACTTTATAAGTGTTGTAAATCAATTTTTTATATAAGTTGAGATCACCAATTCCAAATTAATACTTGCATGTTCAAATTTTCTATTATAAACATTATGAAACACTTTATTCTTTCCGTTGGAGACATTTTCAAAGCAAATGGATATGTATAATATTGTAAATCTCAATTAAGTGAAATTGACAAACTCAGGTCAAAGACAAGATATGAAGTAAAATTTGCAAATTTTAATCTTTACTAATAGTACCTATATGCTTTTGATGGCCTCCTAAGAAGTAAGAATCAAATACTTAACTTTTCCATTAGGAAGTGAAAGATTGTAATAATTATTCTTCAAAACTAATCCTAATTGATTTTTAAACAATAAAAAGAATTTCACTTTGTACACCACAATGAGACTGAAATTTAAGATCAACCATATATAGTTGGTTGGACATTTAGGGGTTATATGAGATATGGAAATTGAGAGGTACTAGAGGGTTATTTTTTAATAAATTAACCTTCCCTTCAAAACCACTTGAACTTAATTTGAAGGTACTAGAACACTAGGAAGTACATCCCATTCACTTCAACAATATGAACAATTGTAACCCTTGGTGTCTAAACTATTTACAGCTTCTACATACTCTTCTTTGGCCCTGGTCCAGGGTTATTACACCGGACAAGTCGCCCGCCTGCCCGCCTGCCCGCCCATCCGTCCGAGACGTTCGGTTGAGGTTCTGCCCGTCCGATGTAGTCAACATATAGTTGAATTTATCCTTAAGTCCACAACCTTAAGTCCCCGCCCCGTCTTTAAGTCCCCGCCCAGTCCTTTAAGTCCCTGCCTAATCCTTTAAGTCCCCGCCCAATCAACCAGCTCCATGCTTTTGATTTCTGTGCAAACCGGCATGGACCGTCCGTCCGGTCCGGTTTGCCCGTCCATCCGAGACGTCCGGTGACCCTGGAACGCCCGATGTGACAACCCTGCCCTGGTCCTGTCAAGTCTATGACATTTGAGGTGTTGGATCAATTTTTAAAGTACAATGCATGGGTCCCTTTTTGTTTTAATTCCCTTTCAAAATAAAATGAAGGCAACAAAGTTTGCATGCACTCATGGATTCAATGTCTCCTAATTATTTGCAACTTCTAAAGGATATAACTAAAAATATAAAATATTAATGTAGAAATATTTTATTTATTAAAGAGTTATATGAATGTTATATGAATTGTGGTATGAATAATTATGAAACCTAATGACATAGATTAACCCAATCATTTGGTTTTCAGTCACTAGTAAGAAAACAAAAGTGTTTTATTTTTATTTGAGGAGCAAAAAATTCAAAAACCTTGGTGGCTTGGTCTAAGAAAGGTCATGTCTACCTTTGTTGCATATCAATGAATGTATGATTTCAAGCATAATTATTTATTAATATGATAACCTCCAAAGTGGACTACTATTAATATTAATATTGTGCAAAATAAATGATTATTTGCAATCCATTTGCATTGGAAACATTTTAAAATGCCTAGAAAACCTTTAAATTGGAGCACTACTAGGTTAATACATTGTTGCAATAGATCATGTGATGGCCTCCTCATGCAACCAATCATATTCACTCCACAATAGTATCATGCTTCAAGTAAGGGATTAAAAAGCTCAACTTCTTTCCAAAAGTAAAGTGCAACTTCTTTCTAAAACTTCTTAACATCTAATGAACTCAAAAAGTTTTATAAGTGTCCCCTAATTGCAAATAATATATTTCCAAAATAACTACCTAAATGAATAATTTTATATATCCTACACTTTGAAAATTGTCCATTCTATGACATTTTGGATTTTTGTTTTTCTAAATACAAGAGAATGATGACTTGGTTTTTGCATAGTCACACTTATTTATGAATTATATAAAATTGGCATGTGAATAATTTTGCGCATGAATCCCAAGGAAAGGTTGGGAATATTTCCAGCTTGTACATTTTTTTTCCTCCCATCATTTGATGCGTATTCTTTGATATTTTGGTATTAGTTTTTTAAAATACAAGAGAATGATTACTTCTTTTTCACCTTGCCACACTTATTTTTGAATAACACAAAAATTGACATAATGTTGATTTTTTTATCACGCAAAACATATTTTGACCTTTGAAGCATTGCAACATCTGAAATCTGAACGACTAAGATATTGGAATGTCAATTTTGATCTTAAATTGCTTGGATGGAAGTCATTCTAAAACACCATATTCATTAAAATGGGAGATTGGGGACCTCTCAAAATAAATCATGTTGATTTCAACCTAAATCAGCAATTTTCATTCAAATGAGAGTTTTGAGCTAAATTGACATAAAACCCTTCAGATTTGACCTAATTTTGAAAGGTTTTATGTCAATTTAGCTTGACTCAACCTAAATTGCAATAAAACCTTTCAAAATTAGGTCAAATCTGAAAGGTTTTATGTCAAATTTAGCTTGACTCGACCTAAATTGCAATAAAACCTTTCTTCAATTTTTTTAATTTACCTCTCATTTCAATGGAAAACTCTCATTTTAATGAATATTGTGTTCTAATATGTTGAGAACCCTTATGAAGTTGTTGTCCTATCTAATAGTTGGATTTGATATTATTAGAGTACATAGTTTTTTGAAATGATAGATGTGGAAGTATGTCTAGTAATTGACAAAACCAAAATTGCATTGACTATAGTTGGAAATAAGAGTTGCAAATGTGAGGTCATACATTGAAAGAACACAAAAATTACAAAATATTACTACGTGAAGAAAACCTTATTTTAAATCCACTCCAAGAACTTGGATCCAAAAAATGATAATGAAATCATGCTTGTAACCAAATGTAGAGGTAACTTTAAAAATTCTCTTTTAAAATTTAAAAGGTAAGTGCTGTTGGTAGCATTGGTCAATCTAATTGTACGGATGGAATCTAAAACTTAAAATGTACATTCAAATCCTATATATGAATTCCAATTTTTTTTAATAGTACTTTATGATGTCTTTTTTTGATATTGTAAATTTTGGAGAAGGATTTGTACCCATAGTGGTTTTAAAATTGAGTAGTGAACTATTTTTTGAAAGATGTCCCTAATCACTAAACCTGAAAACTATGAGCCGTGAAGAATTTTAGAATAGAAAACATATAGCAAATTAAATTGGAAGTGATACTCAAGTTATTGTTTTTTCGTTGAAAAGATGTTATTTTCTATTTTCGTTTCTAAAGTTATGGGAATCTTTACAGCTGTCCCTTGTTTAACTTTTCCGTAGGATCTTTTCTTGCCGCCTACATTTTTTTTTCTATTTCTGGTGGTACACTGGCTTAGTACATCATGATTTTTTGGACTTCTAATTTTAAGATCAAGGTCATATTTGTCATATTGAGACTTTTTGCAACCTCATTTTTATCCTCAACTTGAGGATAAACCACTTTATCTCTTTATTAGTATTTTTATATAAATAGGTAACAACACCAACGTTTAGAATTTCATTATAAAATTACTATTTTAGCATTATTTGTTTTTGGTTTCAATTACTATTTTTTTAAATGAATTTTCCAATAACTAGCATTCTATCTCAAAATGTGCAAAAAATCTCAGTATAACAAATATGGCCTTGACCCACTACAACTACAAATAGAAAGGCTTACTTTAGTGGGTTAAATAAATTGAAAATTATACAATACAAGGATAGAGTTTATTATCCATTTAACTCTAATCTTTGAAGCTATATGTGTTAAACTTGCATATATTGAGTGAGATATTTACAAGATAGTTTCAATGGAAATTTTGAAGTATTAAATGATAAACTTGTTATAAACCCCTAAAAGCTAGAGGATATGTTGGAAGAGAAAAAGTCTAAAGTTGCTAATTTTTTATGCATTGTCATATATATAATTTTATTTTAAAATTATTATTATTATTATTATCATTTTTTAAATTATTATTATTGTTATTATTTTTAAATTCCAAGCATACAAAAGTGTGGTAAAACAAGTAAGGCAATGTGTAGAGAATTTTTTAGACCATTTGACCACATGGATTCAAAGATATAACGTATGAAGTGGAAAAAAAACTTTTTCTCATTCCACAGAAACAGGGTCACTCATTTGAGACTTTGAGCAATTGAGCCCTTCTTGGAGTAAAATTTTTTATCTACACAAAAATGAGGATTTTGACCATTCATATATATATGATGTTAGTTCACTCATGAAAATTTTCAAAAGCAAATATGGACTCTAACTTACTCTAAATCATATTGCAATGCAAGGAGATTTAGTGCATTGACAATATTCTAATTATTTTTTGATGATTTTTCATGCAATGAAGAATTATTTCATTTAAAATCCAAAGGTGAAAAATTTGAGACGAACATTTGGAATATGTGGGAAAAATTTCAAGAACTTTGACTTCATAGATTGCAAGATAGGCATTAGGCTTGAAGTTCAAAGAAAATGTTTTTCTTGAAGCCGCCTCAATGCAACTAACAAAGTTTAACTCCTCCTAGAATGTGATTTGAAAATTAATTAATTTTTTACAATTTTATGCCTTTTATTTTATTAGATACACACATGACAAATTTCAAAAGTTGATGAGTGTTTTGGCAAAAGATACTCAAATTGTCCTAGATGCCAAAAAAATCAAGGCAATATAACTTTTGATTTGGGCACTCGATTAGAAAAAAATCAATTCCCACTAAAGGAGTACATGTTCACATTTTCGTAAACATCCAACCAAAATTGACTTCATAGGAACCTATATGGATTTTCAATTGTCTGTTCAATGAACAATTGACCTTTAGGACTTTAAAACTACCATTTGGTCAATGACACTAGCTTGAATTGAATTTATTGTTCTTGGTTTCAGAATGTATCTTCTATACATGTATGTAGTAGAGGGAAGGAAAAATTTGTGAAGAAGGGTGAGGGTGGGAAAGAATTGGACATTTAAATTTTATATGTAAGATAACCCCACTTAAAAAATTGCATAAATAAATTTACAAAAACCATAGGATATTGGAAATATACACCTTATATCTTTTATGTAAAAATATGGTCATTTTAAATGCAATAATTAAGATAAATAGCCCTACATCAAATACCTAAAATAACAAAGAATGATCTCCTCAAATAACTAGGGGTGACTTTATAATAGTGACCAAAGGTCATGATAAAAGCATTTGGTACACTGAGATTGGAAGAGAAGAAGGATCTAATCTAAGATCACTTTATATAAGGCCTCATAAATATAAGTTATTAAAGATAAAAATGGATGAAAATGTGACATTGAAACCTAAACGTCCAAAAATGGCAAGGTTTCATAGTTTAGCCTAGGTTTTGATGTAAGAGAATTCCAAAAGGTTCTTGCATTGAAATTTTTAAGGTCATTTACTCATCCCAACAAAGCTACTTGGTCATTGTTTGACATTCTTTAATGCACTTTATTACTGGATTTATTTTTATTTATTGATATGAATGTCATTAGTCTTGGTGTGGAAAATGAATTTTTGTCGTTATATTGGACATGATTATTGATAAAAAAAATACAATTTTTTTTTTTGACATCACCTAAAATCCGTCTGAAAAAATTTCAAAACAGCATCTAAAACATGGGTTTCTTATAGTGTTAATTTTGCCTGAAACTAACTCTTTGTACTTAGAGTTTCAATACTTTGTAGCTTACAAAATCAAGATCCATAAGACCTTGAAAATGGTTTAAATCTTTTAAAGATTAAAGTTTATAAAAGTGATCAATGAATTGAAGGTAACACATTCATTTATTTTAGCACAAATCCATTCTTACATGAATTGTACAAATGGTATAATCTTGTTATCTCAACAATAGATGGATGCCAAAATTTGCATTTATTCAAATTGTTTTTTTAGGAATCATTTTATGAGAAAAAATTACTTTTTGAAGTAAAACATACTTGTATCCTTTAATCTATAAAGCATTTGCAAAACAAAATCTTGAAAATCCATATTACACAAACATTAGAGGGCTAGCATAAAAATCTATAAACAAAAAGAGAAAGAAAAATTCAAATTTTGTGTACTTGCATTCAACCATTGTTTAAAATTTGAGCATCTCATCCGTAAGAAGTCAAGCATTTTTTTAACCTTATTTTTGAGAATTAATAAGCATTTGGCAAAGTTTTATCAATCATTTCCTTTACTTCCTACATTATATTTCTATCCAAGTCATCACGGTTGGAATTTTTGGATTGATGTAAGGCATTGACATAGTAGGACTTTCAAAAACTCATAAAGATTAGTTGTTATAGAATGTCTTTGAAGTACTATTATTGAATTGGCAATGAAAATCTAATCATACAAAAGAAGTGCAATGGTTTAATTCCTAAAATACTATGGTGCTTTCAAGTTCAACCATGCTAGCACGTGAGTGCAAAGGCATGAGCCTATGAGCCTTGAACCTAGTTGTAGGTATGTACCTACAATCATTTCAAGGTGTTTATAATATAAGTACATTATAACATGGAAAGAGTTTACAACATAGGTACCTATATATAAACACCTATAACCATAGAAGGTGTCTATAATATAGACTTGTAGATTCAAGGGCTCATGATTCTATGCTCACATGCTAGCACATTTCCTTTAACTTCAATTTAATTAATTAATCATTTTTTTTGCTAATTATGGGCATTTCTATAAATAAAAATGTACTGGCTGGTAGTTGATATTTGTTAACTATTTATTCATTTTAAATTCTGTTTGATCTAAAATAATGATTTAAATCCATTTTAACTCAAAAGTTCACATTTGGGCTACATGTATATCATATTTTCATCATTCAACTGTAGATGCACTATTAATTTTGGACTATGAATTTGTCCAAAATTAGTTAAATTGGTCTTCTTTTAAGCTCATTTGTCTTAAAATGATTCTTTTTAAAATTGCTATATAGCTCAAAATGTGGTGCATTCTTTTAGTGATTTGATTGTTAGATCTTTTTTTTGCATCATGTTTGCATGTGTCCTCATAAAGTTGGACACCTATGGTATAAATTGTGTGACTTTGGTGGTCAAACAAGGTACAAAATATTTTTTTGGCATTGTCTAAAGTGCTAATGGGTTTTTTTTTAATACAAAACTGATTATGTTACCATTACATGAACACATGTGCTTGTGCAATTATAAAGTATTGAAGAGCATAAATTTGAAAAATGATGTCGCAAAATTAAAAACAAATTGATGTCACTAATAGTATGAGAAAATTTTGAATGATATGTGGTTTGAAGCAACTTCAATTACATTTCAAGGTTTCTCTATAGAGATGCGGTATTAAAATGCTTCATTCCAAAACTGAGCTGGCCTTTGGATGCATCTTGGACTATCTCACACTCCACATCCAAAAACATTGTGAGAAAATAAAAAACTTGACTTCTTACTTAAACCAAATGATTGATTGGCCCCTAAATCAAGATCAAACACATCTTTGAAATCTAGAGGCATTTGAAAATTGGAGGCACTTAAGTAGTGGTTTTTTCACATTTTTTAGAGAGTGACAAGTGCCAATTTCTATATTGTAAAAGTTGAACTCTCATGCTAGGCAATTACATGTTAAGACCTACAATCCACAATCCTATTCACATTTTTTTGTCAACTCTTCAACAATGAGAGATGCTTAGAAATAATATATTCCTTTTGTAATTGAGGAATACAAAATCAAGTCCAAATTTTGCGATCCAAAAGTTTCTTTCATACATTATAGAATGATTCATCTAAATTTTGATACCAGAGACAAATATACCAAGAAAATACAAAGCCTACAGATGAGTAATATCCAACTTAAAAAAAGTCGTTTCTTTGTATTAACAAGTCAATTGCCCAAAAATTGCCGTAATTATTGTTCTCCATTTATACAAACATAACGACACTAGCCAAATAGTATACTCCAAAAATCCCACAAGACCAATTTAAAAATTATGCATTATGCATGCATTGAAGTGTTAAGAAAATATTGTAGCAACAAAATCATAATCATGTCAAGAAACACAAGAATATATGAGATACTTTAATTTTTAAATTTTTTTAAAATTGCTAGACAGTTTCATTTGAAACTTGTTTATACCAAGAGAACTTCAAGGTCCACCTCTCTTGATATTTTTTAACGCAATAGGGCAAATTAATGCAAGTGGAGAATGCGTTGGACCAATAATTAACAAAAAGTGATCCCATCTAGGGTTGTCTTGTCGGACATGTTTGAGGGTATTGGTGGTATGTTGAACGTCTAACGTTGCGTGTTGTATAGGACAAGTGTCAAACAAATGAGGCATCACGTAGAAATTTAGGGATTCAATTCTTTTAACCCCGGGCTGCCCAAATTTGTCTTACGTGGTTGGTTGTCAAGAGTGACGTGGAAAAAGAGAACCATGTCATCTAGGGCGACTTTGGGTCAAAGCGTGTGTAGGTCTGAGTTGGGTGACCGTGGGTCCGAAGATCAAGGCGACTTCGAGTTTAGGGTGTAGGATGACTTCGGGTATGTCTGGGCGATCATGGCTCTAGGTTAACCCGCAGTTGCCTCTCACCGCGGTCTCTCATCCAAGGTCGCCACCAGATGTGGTCACCCAGAAGCAGTCGCCCTATACCAATAGTCGCCCCTCCTTGTCAAACCCACACATGCCTATGACTGTGCCATAGGGCCGCCACATAGCGTGATCCAGGCATCGAAAGATTTTTTTTGAAAAAGTCAAAGGCCACGTTTACTTTGTTGGACGTCACGGAGGCTCTATTGGACGTTGCATGACATCAGGGACGTCGCATGTCGCAATGTTTGGGAATACAACCCTGATCCCATCTACAAACCAAACAATATTTGTCCAATCACAATTTATTGATAAGAATCCTTTGATCATGTTGCAAGACTTTGACAATACAACACGGAATAAGGTAGAAGCACACACCTCCAAAGGTGATGATAGTCTATCCTAGGGGTGGATTTTGACTTGAAGATCTTGGAAAACAAACAATATTGACAACAATTAAATAACAATAACTAAAGAATGAAAGAAGAAGAGTCTAGGGAATTATTTGCAACGAGACTTTTGAATAATTTTTTTTGTTGTACATGTAATATCAACACATTGAATCTAGAATGTGCTCTTATGTGAATACAAAAGCTTTAGATTGCATGTACTTGGTGATGAATCCTTGAGATGAATGTCTAGAAATTGACACAAAGGAGTTCAGAAGATTTAGTTTGTTGCTACCCTAGCTCTTTTGACATCTTTCAACGTCTACATGGAGAGTTTGCCTCAATTTGAACCCTAAAAACGCATACATGATGAGTGACTAAAATTAACACATGATTAGAATGAGAATTGTGCCTAAATGAAAAAAAAAAACATTGTGACACAAAAGTGAAGTAAATCTAGAAGTACAAGGCAAAATCAAGTCCTTGGAATGCAAACAAGTGAAATAACAAAGCTTGCCACTTTACAAGGTCACAAACTCATAGTGAATATATATGTTTGGTGGGCAATGTATTTTTTGAGCAAACACCGTTCTTGAGATGGGTCAATTTATTTGCCAAGCCTACCTATGGAGACATTGTTTAATTTGTTTCTATGTCATTGTGCCATCATTCTAAAACTATCCAAGCCAATTGATTATGTACAAAAACAATGAAAGCCCAAATTTCCACTACCTACAATTCATAAGAGTACAACACCATTGACAAAAACCAACTAAAGTTCAAATAGTGGAGCTCATAATTGAAAGAAACTAAGAGTAATGGAAGACTAATGTACTTCACATGGGTGTAGAATGGATGATCATTTCCTTTGTTAGTATTGGTAGGTAATATGTATGTATCAATTTTTAGGATTACTTCCATTTTTTTAATAGAGTTTCAAATAACGTTTTTTTCACCCATCTTCATGATATCACTTTGGAGCAAAATTCTGCCCAAAAAATATGGTTGCACTCAAGCATCACTTTTCATTGTACCACCAATGGATGTTGACAACCATATCTCTTTGCTAGAATCATTCTAATATCACCATTAGTTGCAAGTATTGTGTTATTAATGCCATTAATGGATGTAAATAATTGTGTGGCCTTTTGCCAGGCACCATCACATATCTTAACTTTTAGGGTCATTCTAGCATCACCATTTAGTTGTCCCTTTTAATGGATACTTGTAATAAAATGTTGTTGATGGATGATAACAACCATGTCCTTTTGCCACTGTCATGAATTTTGATTTATTAGGGTCACTCTAGTATCACCATTAAGTTGCATGTGTTGTGTTATTAATGCCCGATTGATGGATGGTGTAAGAAAATGTTGTCAATGCGGATGGAAACAATTGTTTTGCCACTATCGTGCGTTTTGACTTGCTAGGATCATTCTAGCATCATCATTCAGTTATCCTTATTATATAATTAATGCCATCAATGGATGATGTAACAAAATGCCATTGACAGATGATAACGACCGTGTCCCTTTGCCACTACCATGGGTTTTGACTTGCTAGGGTCATTCTAGCATTACAATTTAGTTGCACATGTTGCATTCTTTATGCTATTAATGGATGATGTAATAAAATGTTCTTGATGGATGGAAACAATTGTGTCTTCTTGCCACTACCGTAAGTTTTAACTTACTAGAGTCATTCTAGCATCATCATTCAATTCTTCATGATGTATTATTAATGCTCAATTGATGGATGTTGTAGGAAAATGTTGATGGATGTTGTAAGAAAATGCTGTTGATGGATGGAAACAACCATGTTCTCTTGCCACTACCACGTGTCTTGACTTGTAAGGATCATTCTAGCATCACCATTTAGTTGACGTTGTTGTATTATTAGTGCCATTGATGGATGGAAACAACTGTGTTCCTTTGCCACTGCCATGGGTCTTGACTTGCTAGGGTCATTTCAGCATCACCATTAAAGTTGTATCCGTAGTGTTATTAATGCCATTGGTGGATGTGAACAACTATGTCCTTTTGCCACTACCACAATCTTGACTTGACTTTAACCATGTTTGCCAAGAGCTCTCAAACAAGTTGATCAAGTGAATCCTTACCTCAAGTGATCAAAAGAATATTGCCTTGATGAATGCTTTTGGAATACCATGGCTTTTAGGAAATTAAGTCGCATGCATTCAACCATCCAATTGTGTGATGAATGTTGTGAAGAATGCACTTCATCCAATTACTATTAATTGAAGAAGCTTCAAGAAAAAAACATGATATATTAAAGGCAAGAAGAAATAATGCTCCAAATAAATCTATAATATAGATATGATAAGTTTTCATACATTTTAAAAATTGCCATAACTAATTGAAAATTTATTTATCTTCAATTATTTTTGGGCATGTTGGAGCACAAATAATACACTTGTATAAAATGATATTTTATAATCTTAAAAAAAAACTGATTTTAAGAAGCTTGAATCAAATTCATTAGTGAAAAAAACTTTTACACAAGCAATTTCTTCTCCCAAGATTCTTCATTAAATAGAATGAGAATTCTAATTGATATAATTTGGTAAGAATTCACAAATTTATAACTTTATAAAGTGCAACATTATTGACTAAAATATGACTCCAAAATCCAATATTTATCTTTTTGATAATTTACTTCAAAGATCTTCAAAAAATAGTAGAAAATACATGGGAAAACATCTTTTGTGATTCAATTTTATAGCATTTTCATGTGTAGAGAAGTCAATACCACCTCCTCAATGGGGAAATGATGACAAACACATCCAAAGAACCCTCGCAGAAGCTTGTATGAAAGAACGACGTTTTCCAGCCTGTTTTGCTCATTTGAAATCATTCAATTGCCAATTTGTGGCTCCGCCGTCCTTTCAAAAATAACAAACCGATGCGAACACGTTAAAAATAGAACCTTCGCACAGAAATTGAGAGCACAACAACAGAAACGGAAGTGCTCCACTCACTAAAACTTATTATATCCATATACCAACACTAAATTCAATTATCACAAAAAAAAACAGTGCTAATATGCAGAAAAAAGTGAAAAAGAATCAGCTCACCTGGTGTATAAAGGTATACCGAATTTTTTTTTAAAGTGAAAAGAACCAACAAAATAAGGTAGAAACGCTCACAAAGAAAGAATCAGGGCACGAAAGAACCAACATCTACATACATACAAGAACCAACTTCAGGAAAGATCTCGACACTTTGATTCTAAACACCACACCCGTGCGCAAAAATTCAACATACACCATCGAGAACCACAGTTGCGAATCTTAAGGCGCCATTGAAAAGCTCAAGTACACAGGAATAGCGTTCACTGAGGGATTCGATAAAAGAAACTACAACTAAAAAACTACAATGCTAAAAAAATAAAATCTGGCAAGCTTCAGAAACAGACAAACCCATGAACGACGCCAGACCAAGCCGGAACCGAACACGCCAGGCTAAACCTCCACGCACCCCATCGTCCCATATACACAAAGGCGTCCACCCAAAAAAATCAGAAGAGGCCATCTCCATCACCAACTCCCTCAAGAAGGGCATCGGGCAAAGAACTCGATTGAATGCAAACTTTCTTGTTCGACCTCCTCTCCGATGCGTCACATCGTGCACCACCCTGCGTTGACGGACGGGACCTTCCTAAACTAAGCCACTGCGACAGCGTCGCTTGCTCAGTCCTTCTTCGTCGCCTTGTTGATCAGAGACTTGTGGATGTGCGGAATCACACCTCCGCCGGCGATGGTGCCCTTGATCAGCGTGTCCAGCTCCTCGTCTCCGCGGATGGCCAGTTGCAGATGCCGCGGGGTAATGCGCTTCACCTTCAAGTCCTTGCTGGCATTGCCCGCCAACTCCAACACCTCGGCAGTCAGATACTCCAGGATGGCGGCCGAGTACACCGCGGCGGTGGCGCCCACGCGGCCATTCGCCGCTACCCTCGACTTCAGCAGTCGGTGGATACGACCCACGGGGAACTGCACACAACACCAAGGGACGAACTCCGTCAACGTCCAGCATTCACAGAGGGCTTGGGAAAAATCAAACAAGTTGAGGTCTTAATTCAGTCCTTCCTTCAGTGATGTTCTACTGAACTGAGACTCACACCTATCCGAGAGACTCACACTGATTGCGGGTCCTAAAAGTACTACCGCGCCATTCAATGGATTCCTTCTTCCTTGAGCCACGTACATGAGAATCGCATTTCCGTCGTCTTTGACTTTGCAATCCATAAACAAGCGCGTAAACACACTCCCATCGACTGTTTGCCCACTGAGGGATGTGACGAGCGAACAGAACTCATGTGACAATGCAGGCAACCGTACCGGCACAAAAGCGGAACCAACCGGAAGAAACTAATCATCATCCCCGACCGCATTGAGCGTAATTGAAGCCACGAGACAGCACCACGAAGCCAACGTAACAAGACAATGCCAAGAACATAGATACACACCAAAAAAAAAACACGAACCCACGACGAACCTGAAGACCGGCCCGGGATGATCGAGAAGTCGGCTTCTTCTTATCCTTCTTGTCGTCAATCACCGGCGCTGCCGCTTTCCCCATCAGCAGCCCTTTAGCGCCTTTGCCCGACTGGTTCCCGCCCACCACCATGGTGTCTCCTTCTGCTGGAAATAATAAAAATGAACCCCTCCACCGAACTCAATCGCGCAATGAACCGAAAAAACGGTTGACGAAAAACCTCTCCCCAGCTGAGCCCTCCACTCACCCCAACATACAGAGTGATCAAGAAGCCTACACAACAGTCCACCAAATAATCCAACACCCAAGAATAAATGTGTGAAATAAGCTAAAAAATCGAAAAGCTCCGGATAAGAACCAGATGAAAAACTCTGACAGCGACCCAAACGAAAGCGACGTATAATTCGCAGGAACTACTCCCTCAACCCCGCAACTCCAAACCACGATCTCAGGAACACAAACGCGAAGCAACAGAACCCGAAACGTTGGCAGCTGACAGAGGAGTGGAACGGGGAGAGGCGAAAACAGGTTTGCCCCCCAAGAGAATGCTGGCTTGTTTGATTTTCCCGCCACAAGTGAAGCGCAGCCAGGGGAGGCAGCCGCGAGCCACCCGCCACGAAATGTCAGTTTGAAAAGAAACAAACCAAACGAGGAGTGGAGTGGAGAACGGCGAAGGTTCGGAATCGGGAGCTGCCTGCCTGTGAGGGAGGTGCGATGATTCTTGCGATCGGGGATGGAAAACCCAGAGCAGTCCGATTGCGACGATTGCGACGATGGCCTGGCTGGGCTTGGCTTTGGGGTTTGCTTCTTCCGTGCTTGCGGAAAACGGAAGAGCGCGAGAGGGAAAAGAAATAGAAAACGCAAGCGGGACTAGGATGAACAGAGCTCCTCACTGCAGTTGATAACCCGCCCAGACGGGTATGTTGTCGGGTCAGCGAGACGCCCCCTCTCCGAGTATGCAAGTCTCGAGGTCCCATACCCTGTCTGCCGGGTCTTGGAGCAGTTTCATATTTTGTTGGAATGTTTTTGAAACTGCACTCAAAATTCTTTATTTTGGCCTTTCCACAGATATGACCTCTGGAATGTTGTGCTAAACCAACTATGATCATAGCACATTTGTTACTCCATAATATTGTTCACCAATACTCTCTATTCCTTGTAATTTGTGTAACATAAAGAAAGAGACATCCACAATAAAATGTCATGCCAAAGTGGCAAACCTCCTTGCCTCACACCAAGGATAGCATACCATTCTCACCCTTCATTTGGAGTCCTTTGCCCTCCCCAACATGCGAAGCTTTCCCCTTGAAAATACAATGTAAGCTAGCTCACATAAAAGCTCCATTTATATTATAGACCCCCTCCATATATCATGTAATAGACACTTTTGTTCCTTGGATTGGGAGAGGAGTTGAGAGACCTCTTGTTAAGAATGTTATGAATTCCCATGCTTTGAGCTAGTATTCTTGGCCTTAAAATAGTATTTTGGAAATCTAGTGTCCTCTTTAATAATTTCATGTCAGTTAAATTTTGACACTCTTTCAGGTTTGTTAGTGTGAAAGAACTCTACTAATGAATGTTTTAAACTCCCTTGCTTTGACCCAATGTTGGCTTGTATCATGTATAGTGTTTCAAAGACCTCGTTTCAAAAACCTTGACCTCACTTGGAAACGTCCTAGCCGTTTTGTTTTTGAAGTCTCCATTTGTGTAGTGTACACGGTCCGGGGGGAGGATGCGACGTCAAAATTGAGCGGGTGCACTGTGCAGGTATCTCTAGACGCCTTCACATTTTGCATGTGGCATTTTGTTGTGGAGTTTAGCACAACGCAGAAAGGTAAGTTGCCCGCGCCTTGAAGCTGGATTTGTTTATGAATTTTGACGTTTCTCAGTTCGTGCACAACGGAGATTGTCGCCAAGTTTGAATTTCATGATGCTTCTGATTTGTTTGTTAATGCTTGTTCTTCAGGCACAGTTTTACAACTACACAATTTTACAGGCATCCATAGAGTTCGCAGACTAGCTTGGAATTCTCCGGGACTGTATGTTGCCACTGGCTGGGCAATATTCATACTACCATTTAATACTACCATAATTGTGCAAAATTATTTCTTACATTCTATTTCATACTATGATTTCATACTACCATGATAGTGCAAAAATAATTCTTACATATTATTGTGCATATTCTGAAGACATGTATATTGATGCAAACAATGTAGGTTAAAGTAAAGTTGATATCAAAAAGCGATCTCTATATCATTCATATTAATCATGTAAAAAGGGCCTAAACCTAAAGTTCAATTGATAGCATTCACCCGGGGAGGTCACTTAGTGTATCTATAGTATACCACGTGCAGCTAAATGATCTTTTGACCTCCTATTTATTTTTTAATAAACTATAATTTTAGCCTACAATTTTGAGCATTGTTTAATCAAGACTATAAGATTCTATTGCCAAAATCTTCAATCCAAATAATATATGAAATGATTTCTAGAGAAGGTTGAAAAATGAACTAAAATGACATGTTTTTCAATTCAAGTATTTATAGAGAACACATTTAGACAACCATTGCATCAATATTCAATAAATATAAATTTTCAATAGAGACTTATTTTTTAGCATTTTTTGTGTATTTTTTAAACAATTTTTTCTTATTTAATATAGAGGTGTGAAAGTTATTTTTAGCTTTACAGTGTATCTTTTTACTTCAAAAATTTGTATCTAATTATAATTTATGTATAAAATTATCAATAATTCACAACATAAACTTTCAAAGTAGGAAAATCTACTCATATTTTTTTTTCTTTTGTTTAAATTCGAAGAAGTAAATAGAGGGTCCAAAATCCTCGCCGCACGTGGGTTGTATAAATACATAGAGTGACCTCCCCAAGAGCATTCAATAATATGATACCTTCCTGATAAATGAATGTCATTGACAATTTTTATGGAAGATACAATAGTAGTATTGACTACACTTTTTTTTGTTAAGTTCTAGTTGTAAGTAGTCATTAGTGGGGGAAAGAAAATAAAGTTTTAAAGAAACTCAATGTAGGACAAAAATTGTAATAGAATTTTAAAAAAAATCTAAATTACCATATCATTTATTCATATCAATTTAAAATTACTAGTAATGCAAGCCCCTTCTCTAATAATCCAAAGTAGGAAATTATATAATGATAGCGTGTTTTAAATAAAATAAAATAAAATAATATCCCCCTAAAAAATACTTGGTGTTTGCACCTATCCCCTTATTTTTCTTACACATTGACCCCCCCAAGGGCATATTTGAATAATTGAGACTTCTTCTAAAAAGGGAGGGGTTCCGAAAAAATTATATTTGGAGGACATGAAACTTGGATAATTATAGAAAATTTTGGGTACTGATTCCACCAAAATCCTTTGGTGAGAACCTCAATAGTTTGAAGAACTTCAAGTGGAAAAAAAAATAAGTTCTAAAAAAAATTCTCTACCTTTAATCTTTTTTGACATGGGCAATGGCTGTCAAAGCTGAAAGCCTGGTATTCATGACAAAACCCTGAGATGTTAGAAGGCTACAACATGTTGGGTTGGTCTACTTGGTACATTGTCAAGGCACGACCCAAGGTGTTTATTGTGGAAATCAGGTTAAAAAAGAAGGAATCACTAGAAGAAAAACGTGTTTGTCGTAATCAATATTCAACAACTACTTTGCAACTAAATGTCCTATACAATTACACTGCAACTATAATCTCTTTCTATTTGCACCGACTTTGATGTATATATTGTTGTAATTGCAAAGTAGTCGTAGAATGAAGTGTAGGATTACGGAAGGGTAATAGAGTTGTCATTTAGAATTATTGTGAGGTATTCTACATCCAATATTCATCATAGTTGTTGATGTGGACAACTCTGGAATCGCATATTATCTAAATTTGGCTACAATTCGACTTGAAAATGACTGGATTGCGACTATAAAATAGCTAGAATTTGAATTGAAAACAACTAGTCTACAACCAAGAAATAATTAGAAAACAATTTGTGAGTCCCCATTTCATCACTTGAGACTCATGATTTGTTTTTTTTTGGATTTTTACAATTTTGAGTGAAGTTTTATATACAAAAATTCCAAAAAAGAGTGTAAAATCAAAATAGGTATGTCACATAACAATATAGCATTTGAACCTAAATAGAATGTTTTCCTTCAGTTATATCTAAATTTCGCATGTAAATAGTGTAAAAGACCAAAATTTGTACATAGTAAGTGTGTTTAGTAGAAATTGCCCTAATTGTCTTAACCTGCCATTCATGTGACAAATTCTGGATAAATTGGTCTGAGGAAACTATTTGAGAACTCCAGAGTAGATTCCCCAAAAAAGGTTTCAGTTTCCTCATTCCCTCAACGAAATAGTAGAAACTCCAATTGTTAGCTTGTAGGTGAAGAAAATAAAGATAGAGCAGAGAGGGGCATGTACGACCTAAGTATGGTAATTTGAAGTGCGAATCAAGCCAGGAGTCTAATAGCGCAATCGGTTCGCTAAGATTTCCTTTCATTTGAAAGATTCCCTATTTATCGAAAATTAAAGGAGATAGCGGGATTTGATTTTCCTTCTCCAAATGTGCAAAGTAAAATATAAACTTGCACATCTTTTGTGGAATTCCATGAGAGTTTCCATAAAAAGTTTCAAATTTTTTGGATAGTCAAAAGATATCTTTCCGAACGGTCACCCGCCAAATTCTACGATGGAAAATTTAAAGGAATTATTCGTAGTGCGTTAAAATCTCACTAAAATTTAGCATAGCTTCATTTATGTTAATAATGCGCTCCAACAAGTTTTGTGGCATTTTGATAGTCAGAAGAATCAAAACTAACAAGATCCTTCAAAATTGGCAGAATTGAAGATCAAACGGGGAGTTGATTAGGGCATTGGGAGCACAAGGAGTTGGATTGAAGTCAAAGAGGAGTCTTTTATTATTCTCTTACAACTACTAAAGAGCCTAGACTATTTACTTTTTATAGAAAAGTCAACCTCCAATTTAAGTTGAAATTTCACCCTTTTGGTCATTAAGTTGGTACTAGGATTCTTTGTGTTTTGGGTGAAGGAAAAAAGGGTAGGAGATTTTCTTGTTTTATAATGACCTTTTGAAGCCAATGGCGCAATCTATTTGTGATTTTGGAGTTAATCTCCAAAAGTTAGACATTGGTCTAGCGTAGAAAGTCAAAAATGGTAATTTGGGATTAAAATTCCAAATGATAAGATTACCACAAGGAAATGAGAGGAGGTGGATGCCCTTGGAAGAGTATAAGAGGGCACCCCTTCTCTTCTCAACTCACCCCTTTTAGCCATTTTTTGGCTTTGTAACATGTTGGTTCATTTAGTTGAATTTTTTTGGTCATTTTGAGATTAAAGTTGTAAACGTGTTGTTTTTGGAGCATTTCAAGCTCATTTTGTTGCTATTTTGTAAGCCTTGAAGGACGTTGGGGTCCCATCAAGTCTTATTTTTTTGTGTTTTTGTACTTGTTTTGGAGTTTTGGCAAAGTTTTGGTTAAGTTTTGGTTGTATTATGGTTGTACTAACTCTAGTTTTGGGTGTTGTTGTTTGTTTAAATTCTTGTTTAGAACTTGATGATTTTGTACTAATTCTAGAAGATTCTTTCCTTGTGAATGGCGATGCCGCTTGGGGGAGGCCTTTAGCTTATTATGATTATAATTTTGTACTAATTTCTTGTACTAACTCGTCTTGTGGATAGTTGTTATACTAACAGTTACACTAACATGTGGTAGTTGGTGTTGTACTAACACGTTTATTTCACTTGTCCCATTCAAGACGGCGGAGCTTTGACTCCATGTATTAAAAACTGTCTTAGAATTTGATGTGTTTTCAAATACAAGGCAAAGCTTTGACTCCCCCTCCCCTTGTACCATTTTAATGTTATTAAGCCATTTGGCTTTGCTAGTGGAAGTTTGGCCAAGTTGGCCATTTCTTTGTATTAGTGTTTATTTAAAGTTGAGGCCAAGAGTGAAGAGAGGAGGTGATATTATACAATTGAATCCAGAATCATAAAGTAGAGGTTGAGAGGTTATGCCGCATTTAACTATATTTGGACTTTGGGAAGAATTCTGGACTGTTTTGGAAAATCACTCCAGCTAATTACTACCTATATTAGGTGAAGTCAGAGCCTTGTGCCAGTGACAATACAAAGGAAAACATTTCATAATTGGGCAATGAAACATGTAGACAATGGTTACTTGCATATAGTTAGCAAAATTATCTGGAACTATCGTGATGTTTGTACACGAGGTCCTCAATTTGGTGTAAGCAATGAGAATTTACATTCTTCCATCTCCACGTGATTGGCTAAGTCCTGCACATTCATCATGAAACGGAGGAATTCCAACACTCGAGTTGGAGATTGGAGATTTAGAGATCATCTCATGATTGTCAACCCATAGCATTAGTAATTGACATTTCCAACTCAGAATTTGAGAATTGGACGTCTGGAGACGTTCTCAAGTCCTCCCCTCTACATTACACATTCATTTGACAACTCCAACACTAAGTTTGGGAACGGGAATTGGACATCTGGAGACGTTCTGATGTCCTCCCCTCTACATTACATTTTCATTTGACAATTCTAACACTAAACTTGAGAATGGGAATTGGACGTCTAGAGACGTTCTGATGTCCTCCCCTCTACATTACATTTTCATTTGACAATTCTAACACTGAACTTGGGAATGGGAATTGGACGTCTGGAGACGTTCTGATGTTCTCCCTTCACCATCACACAGTGATAGTTGTATAATAAAGAAAGGTAGTGGAACCACCATTTTTTTTATTTAGATGTATGAAAGAATAGGAACTGAATACAAATAAAGCATTGTTTGCAATTCTGAAGGTAGTCTATTTCAAATCTGCTGGTTGGGTGTCCCTAATATGTACAACTGGGGGTATTATAGAAACCTTATGGGTTAGGGGATCCACATCAGAGAATACAAGGGTGCGATTTCTAAGCAAGTTGCGCCATGCCATTTTACTAAAGAGATATGAGAAGAGGTCGCCTCTATTGGGGTACTTGTCTGAACTGCTTGGTAAGTCACAACCTTTAATAAGAAATAACATCGCAATAAAATTCCTTAGAAGTATCCGTGGAAGGAGCTCCTCCAATTTAGAAGTGGTCATGTTCGACCAGATACCAACGGAAGTCTTTGACAGCATAAAACCAACTAAATCCTGGAAGGCCTCAATCTGTTTGTTTTGTCGAACATCCACGACAGCAGCCTCAGTGCACAAAACACCTGTCAATACCAGGATCACCACTCTCTGCAAAGACCCACGTGACAACACATGGTCAATTGTGAACGGACGACCAATATTCAACAGGGAGTGCTCCTGGTGTAGATTACCAAATACCACTGATTAGAGGGTCCATTACAGAGCATAAAATTCACAAATTCAATGTTCACCAAAGAGAGCACATTACCAGTACATTTCCCTTATTGTCCTAACCCAAATTCTGACGACAGTGTGCAATGTTGTTAAAATTTCTGACAAAATCTGTAATTCGAAATACTACATGTTGACATTCATCATTGCTCTTGTCTAATATTCCAAATTCCACCCATGTAATTAAGGAACTTGCATTTAAACTGCCAATTAAATTTTAAAAATGACACAAACACAACATTATCGCCGTCATCCTAATATATAAAGTAGTTGTAAGGTAGTTTTAAAAAAAGACATTTACAACAGTTATAGATTGATACAAAATGTCAGAGAGTCTGCACCTAGTCCTATCTACAACAATACTGTGTCCAGGGGTTAAGAAAACCCTGAAAAGAGATCATCTGGAGCGCCCCAGATGAACGCAGCCTAACATTCCATAGTCTTAATACTTTACACCCTTTAGAACCTGGAACCCTACACTACCCACTGGATCCACCGGCAGTTGGCACCCGGAAAGTGGGTTGGCTTTGACATGAACCTGCACAGCTTCGTTGCACTTTAAAAGACCTTCAAGCCAAGGCTTCAAAGTTCGTGACAAGAAGTTATCGCCTAATTCACCAGACCAGGTCGCTGGGTGAACAACATTGTCAACATGGTTCAATAAGTTCTTAATCGGACTGTCGTCAACCAAAAGGACATTCTCTACAGACTGAACATCTCCCATCTGAACCAGGGTTGACAAATCCTTCAAAAATACTGGTTTATTTGGGTTCGCTGGGTCTCGGTATGAAGACAGAGTGCACGAAGTCTGCGAAAGATATGTGCATTCTATAGGGCCAAAAGCGGTAGCCGACAGCATCTTTGCTAGCAGTTTGCACATGTTCTTATCTTGCATACTGCTCCAAAATATTATTCGTACCCTACGGAAGAGCCAGTCAAGGAAGTTCTTGAGACCAGGTCTCCGAGTAAAGTCAGATTTGTTATCCTTATAAGTACGATGAATAAGAAGTCCGTTCAAGTCCAGAACCACGACGTATTGCCTTATAGATACCTTACTCAATACAGTCTTCTTCGTCAATGAATCCGAAACAAGATCTAAAGACAACAAACAAAGGAACCAGTTACAGGCAGGATACAACCGTTACAAACAATGAAAGTCCTAGTAGAAAATAAACTAGTCGAAGAGGTCACGAGAAGCACCTTTCGGGACACCCAAATGAGAATCCTTCTCCACCTCCATCACGCTAGCCTCCTTCTCCTTCTCCAGCTTACTAGTCTCCTTCTCGACCTCCATCACGCTAGCCTCCTTCTCCACCTCCACCACGCCTACTCCACCAGCCTCGTCTTTCCCAGGATTACTTTCCACCATCACATCATCTTTCTTCTCTAACTCGTCACCCCGAATCCCCTCCTCTACCTCAACGCCAGTCACCTTGTCACCCGCAACCTTCTGTTTGATGATCACGTCGGGGGTCACAACATTCAACACTCCTACGAAAGAGTCATGTACCACAGCAATGGGAACATCCTGGGAGACAAGGAAGAACACACAAACACGCATCCCTGAGTAAAATGAATCAAAATGGAACTTATTCATCACCTGATACTATAAATGCAGTCAAAGCTGTCCAGTTTATTCAAACAATGAAAATGATACAGAGTTGTAATGCTATCCCCTAGATCTAACCTTCTCTGCGACATTTGCATCGTTATGACGGCGCAAGTTGGGACTCAATGGGCTCAAGTCTTCTAGTGTGTCATCCCAAATAGGTCCAGACATCTCCGGAGCACCGATTTCAGTTGGGTCCATCTGGACTGTTCCAGATGAACTAGGCGCAGCTCCATCCTTCCTTGCTCCAGCAGCATGGCCCTCCAGTCCATCAGACTCAGCAACAGTAGAACCCGGAGTGTGAGCACCCTAACCAGTACTTGGGAAAGATAGTAATGCGGATGCAGCATCCCTTTCCTGTTGAACAACCTCAGCTGCGGCATCCACTGAATCACAAACATCCGGATTCCCTGGGGACGCATTACTCCCCTCTCCTCGTCTCTCCGACTCCATAAATCGTGCATTCAGGTTCTGCTTTGGTTGACCCGCCTTCTTACGATTTAAAACTGGTAGGGTATCTTCCACCAACTCCGAAAGTTTCCTCTTCTTCTGCTTGCTTGTTCCCTCTGTCGTGACTGCGGAAAGTGGATTTTCCGCAGTTTTCTTTGCGGATGGGTCCTTCAACTTTTTAGGCGGCAATGATGGTGGAGGAGAGGACACCTGCAATAACAATGTCTAGAATATGAGACTAGGTCCACAAACACTCTCCAAACGAACAACTGGAGCAATCCAGATGCATGAAGTTCATGCAACACTCACCTCGGGTGACTTGCGCTTTGGAGGCTCATCATCGCTCTTTTCAGAGTATTGTTCGCCGGTGTTCTCTGGAGTTTCCGTGTCACTGTCTGAGAGTTCCTCAACATCGGGCGGTTCTTCTTGCGGGACGTTGACTGCAAAGTGCTCCTATATTTGTCTAGCAGTAATTATCCCAGCTTTCTCCGCCTCCGCAGAGTTAAATACTTCCAAAACCTTCACCCTTCCCCACTGGTACAATACAACGATCGCCAGTTAATTCACAAGATCACTAGGAATACAAGATGACTAAGACTACAACATATAACAACAATAACAACCAGTTTCCATCGTTTGGTCTTACCATTCCCAGGTGAGTGATCTCTGGTCCCCCGTTCACGTTAACAAGCACCATGTCATCTCGTATTAACCCTCCGAAGAATACAAGTGCGGAATTTGCACTCAGATAGGGCACACCACGACGCCTCCATGAACTGTTTACGTCAGCCGGGATTGCCTCCGAATTGTATACAGAACTGTATACTTGTTGAGAGGGGAAGTAGTAGTTGAAGCGGCTCTGCGTGCTTTCCGTTTCATTGTATCCAAAGCAGAAAATTACGGACATCACGAATTCGCTTCCAGTGGCAGTTTCTGGAAAGCCGTGATCGCGTCCAGCAATGTAGTGAATCACGTGCCAGTCCCAAATTTTGTGCGCGATCTCCAACTTCCGTTTGTACAAGTGAGCCACTACTTCATGGAATCCTTGAGCATCCGTCATGAGAATCGCTGGTGACCGAACGGAGGTGCCATTCTTCTCCACGCTTTCTAGAGCATCAAAAACACGTCGCAGATTCCGGTCTTCCAAAAACTTTGCCCGCGGTCCCGTAGCCGTGGCTTCAAACAAATACCAGATGTACAAGTGCCTCATCCCTTCGCCACGCCATGCTACAACGTCCTGTTGCATTAGAATGCCGCTGATGTTCTACATATTATCATCCATGATTTTTGATAGGTACTTCTCTGCAAATCCTTTCTCCATTGCCTCTGCCACCGCGACTTGGGCTTTCGCCGTGATGAATGCATCCCACATGTCGTGCACAAATTTGGGACAGTCCGCGGGGTCGGACGTCTTGTTTAAGCCCTTCGACCGACCTTCAAGCCAATTCTTCCCTGCGTCCATTGCCATGGCTCTGTCCACCCAAAGCTGTAATTCGGGACGTCCAAACTTCATCTCAGTAGCAAATTCCTCGAACTCCGAATCGGGGTATGGAACATATTCCGGCTTCTTGCTGGGAAGATGGTACTGCCGGTAATGAAGCATCATCTCATTCTTCATGGCTCGGATGTATCGTTCTCTAGCTCCAGCTTCCGGTAGGGTCTCCAGTGTCGGGCCTCCGCCTTTTCGCTTGGCCTTCGAGCTTTTCACAGTTATCTCCTTATTCTGCACCCAATCCGCAAGGAAGTTGATATCCTCCACCCGCAACCCGTATAGAGTCTTAAAATCAAATAGAGTCAGGCGCTTCCGCAATCCCTTTGCTGGATCCGGTAGTTTGTTCTCATTGCCCGGAAGAATGTATTGCACATACTCCCTCTCAATCCTTACCCACTTCTCTACGTCAGCGTCATCCTCCAGAAACAACAATGGGATTTTTGTTTCACTTATGTCGGTCCCTTTGACGGAGGTGAAAATAGTTGAGATCAGTGGAATGAACTCCTGAATGCATAATGATACAGAATTAGTTTTACATCTATGTTATTTGTCGACATTAGAGAAAATCAAAACAAGCAGTTGGAGTGAACCAGATGACCTATTTGAGAACTATAATCCCGAAGACTATAATACCATGAGCAGAAGCAATGGACACCATTTGGATCACTCCAAGTGAAAGCAACAATGGATTGACATTTGAAACCATCACGGACTCACAGATTCGACCATCAGAAGTGATTTAGATGGGTGTAATGTGATGTCCATTTCTAACAATATTTTATGAAAGAAAAAAAATATAGAAAAGAAAAAACGTACATTATACGCAGGAGTGTGTGGTCGGCCGCCATACGCTGGTTGTGGACTTCCCATCTCCCTCCATTTGATTCTCGCGGTAAGTAGCTGCGTGAGAAATGATTGCTCCTTCTGTTCACCAACGACGTTCTGGTTTAGAGCTCGAGAGAGGTGCATCACGTCCGAGAATTTGCTTCGCGGCGCAAAGATTGGGATGATTTTAAAGCAAGAGGCTTCATGAACATCCGATTTGGGAATTTCTCCGTTTTCGACAAGTTTCTTGTAGGCCTCCACTGTGTGTTGTCCCCCAATAATAAAGTAGTGGGTTTGTCTTGTGATGGATTCCAGCTTTGGACAGGTATCAAAATATGTCGCCCTCCCTTTTGCGCCGTATGGCCCGATTTTTATAGGAAGCACTGTAATGACTCTCCAGTCAGCGTTAAAGTCAGTTTCTAGGCGTGCTCTGTTCATCATACCAGGTATCCTCAATGCCTCGATACACTAGCCTTCCTTCTGGGGCCCTGTGAAGATAGTCGAAGTGCACCCGCAGGACATCACCACCGGCATCGACAAAGGGTTGTTTCTTCCATTTGTACATGCAGTCGAAGTGAGCTTTGTACAATGCCTTCATCACTTTCAACTGCTTGGAGTCGAGCTTTTTTATCTCAGCCTCCTTCATTGCAACGCAAGCGGAAATGGTCAGCTTACTGGCAGCATCTTCTGCAGCCGTCTTCTCTCCTGGTGCTCCGGTCAGGGACCTCCGTTTCTTCCCCTTTTTCTTTGGCGACGGTGTTGCAGCTGCGACTGGTACTATTGCCTGGGATGCCTTGCTTTGGTTGCTGTCTTGGCGAGCCTCCTCAATTAGGCTCCAAGTAACTTGCATTTCCTTCGGCATCCACTTCGGGATGCCGCCTTTGGGATCCAGTAACGATTGTTCCACCAGTGATTCGCAGTGACTCAACTCCATCGAGCTGTAATTGAGGATGAGGCCGTAGATTCTTGTACTATCCGATCCGGGCATTTTCTCCTCAATGACTAGGAGCGCAGTGTCGTTGTCAAAACCCTGCATTTCTAGAATGTCAAGGCCGACGTCGCGGTGCACTTTCATACCACTCATAAGTTTTGGGACAATTCGCAAGCGTTCATCTTCATCCTTTTTCCACTGGATCCCCCATTCACTGACTTTGCTTAAGCAGCGATAGACCGCCGCTGGATGCAATTTCCCACTGTAATGAAATTGATGAACCCATCCGTCACAAAAGGGTCTGAGCTTAATTGGGCACGCGTCCTCAGGTTCATCCTGAAGAAACTCATCACTGCATTCAACCAAGAGCTAGTTAGATGTGAAGGTGACCATCGACTGCACCTAGCCTCTTCATTGAGCTGGAGCACTCCAGATGACTGACTGCGAGCATGCATTGTGCATCACTAACCAATCACTACTTCCAATCGCCTGAGAATTCTACGACTAGGTTATGAACCACTCCACCTGCGGTGACCTATTTCTACATCTGGAACACTCCAGATGACTGATCATTGGGCAGTGCTTAATGCATTTGAGATTCAACGTTATTCCTAGTCGTCTATGAAATGTGCACCCCAGCCTGCAATGCTGCGTAAGTTCACGGGAAACTCACTGAGACTCTCATCTGGATCTGTCCAGATGAAACAAGATTTTGAATGATCTGGATCACTCCTGATGACTAATTGAGACCGTATATGAGGCCTCATGTCTGCGCGATAATCGTATCCAACCAATAAGCTTGCATCTAACCTTGTTATTTTAGGAGCGTTAATACGGAACTTGCTCACTGCTTTCAGATTCTCAAACTCTTATCTGGATCACTCCAGCTGAGGTATTTTATTCAATTATCTGGAGCACTCCGGATGACTCATTGTGCCCATGCTTGAAGGTGGAACTCGCTCAGTGCTTTCAAATTATGTGGCTCATCTGGATCACTCCAGATAACATATTATCTTCAATAATCTGGAGCACTCCAGATGACTCATTGTTTCCAGGCGTGATGGTGGAACTCGCTCAGTGCTTTCAAATTTACTGACTTTCATCTGGATCACTCCAGATAGAATATTCTCTTCAAATATCTGGAGTAGTCCAGATGACTCAGTGATTCCAGGCTTTGAGGTGGAACTCTCTGAATGCTTTTAAATTAACTGACTCTCATCTGGATCACTCCAGATGTGATAACATCTTGATTTATCTGGAGCACTCCAGATGTCTCATTGTGAACATGCTTGAAGCATGAAGATTCCGTTATATTCCTATCTATCAAATTACTTAGCCTCCGACCTTCTACTTTTATGTGGCCTTTTGCGGATCCTGCCTGCTGCTCGATATTTCAGACGATCCTATGGATCACTTTGTATGAGATTATTGTAGAAATCTAACTACAGAACTGTATCTGGAAGCTTTGAGGTCCGCGGTCATAGGACAAGTTTTGGGGGTAATAGGATTAACTTCCACGGTAGTAGGGTTTAGGGTGGAATTGCTTACGGATTATCCCACACTGGTGTTGTTTCCTTGCCTCGCCGTGTTCCCATGATCTTTCTTACTGACTTCGAATACCTGTATACAACCAGCAGTGTATAATTTAATATACAATGACCACATTGTATTCGAAAAATGTCTCGTTTTTTCCTGAATGTGCATACTGTTTCAAATTAAGCATTGACAAAACCCAAAGCGTTGACAAATTAAAATAATACAAATTCAAACATTGCTTGCATGCGATGGCAAACAGACATTGCAGCGAAGTAAATTGATTTTCAAACAATGACTATCTATTTAACTATCTAACTACAAGACACCTCCTGGAATTCTCCACATGCGTGAACTACAACTTCTACATACATAACCCCGCAACCCTAAACTTCAAACAAATGAACACATGATTGAACTAAAACTTACAACAAATTAATGAACTAAAACTGTAATCAAGTTTACAGACTTCAAACACGGCCTACTATTCTCAATCATGATCCTTTCAAATGGTGATGCGTTTGGGAGAAAGAGTCAACTGAAGGCAACTGAAGCTGCAATATTATTATTTGGAAAAACAAACAACCATGATTGAATCAAGAGGAACCTAAACCTCCATTACACAAGGAGACCTGTACTACCTGTACTACCAAACTAATTCACTGTCTTCCATGTGGCATCTTCGGCGCTAACAGAGCTGCTGCACCCTCAGTCAGAGCCAAGCAAGCCAAGTTGAATGTGCAAGAGGAAACACACCGTAAATCTAAGAGGAAACACAACGGAAATTCAAGAAGAAACACACCGTCCAGGAAAATAGACTGAACTTCACCCTCTCTAGATTTTCTCACTAGCTCTCACACACTGGAACTTACCACAAAAATGTGGTGACCACGGCAGCCGCACTTGCTTCGCGGCCCAAATCGGTGTCCCAACGTTCGTGGCAGTGGACTTCAATCGCTGCTCCGACTGCTTCAACGTTGGTGGCAAGTCGATGTCCGGGACGTTGGTGGTGACTAGTAAGAGCTGCTCCTGCTGCAAATCGGCGTACTCCTCCCGACCGCGCAATGTAGTCGGTTTCGATCACGGACTCACAAGCTCGTAGAAGCAGAGAGGTGGGCGGAAGAGGAGGGAGGAGGAAGTACTGACACGCGGCGGAAGAGGAGGGAGGACATACGATACCAGCGCGCGGCGGAAGAAGACGAAGGACCTACAGCGGAAGAGTACGGTGGAAGAGCACAGTGCAAGAGGAGGGCGGAGAGACGACAACGAAAATCACGACGGGAGCTCGACGCGTCGAGACAGTGCACATCGAGTAGTCACCACGCACAATGGGAGCTTGCGGAGAGAGAGTGCACATCGGGAGAGGGAGCCGCCATCGGGAGGGAGACAAGTTGAGCAGGAGGTGATGCTCAAGGCTCCCACATGATGGCGCCGTCCCTGCCATGATTACAAATGAATGAACTTCATTCATTTCATTAGTGGGAGACTTGGGGGGGTTATCGAGAAGTCAAATGAATGAAGTTCATTCATTTGATTATTATGGGTTTAGGATATGAGCTCCAATTTTTTGTCGTCCAACCCAAATCATTCCATTCCATCTATATTTTTTTGATTGACTATGTGTCAATAGAACTAGTTTGTTTTTTTGGGTTTTTTTAAACACACGGACAATCTCCATTGAGAAGGGAAAAAGTACAGTAGAACTAGATTTTATTTCCACACTAGGGCCGTAAAATTCATATTGCATTTTTTTTTATTACTTAGCTAATAGAACTGGTTTATTATTTCTATACTTATGAGGGCCCTAATTTTTGGAGTTGGATGTGAATCAATAAGATAGATTTATTATTTCCACACTAGGGCTCTAAAATTTACACTAAATTTTTTTTGTCATCCAATACACCTCATTGGAATTCATATTATGATTGCTTATTTAAATATTCTTGTAGAATTTTATTAATTTAATATTCTTGTAAAATTAACGTTCAAGTCTATTTAAGATTTAATTCTTTATGTACTAAAAGTTCATAATATTAAGGTACAAACTTTGATTGATTATATTGTAGAAAGTATAATGTAATAAAGTTTTTTAATACATCATTGTTTGCAATAAAAAAACATTATATGCATTGGTTTAAATAAATGATTATTTAAATTAATCAAAGAAACCATTTCAATTCAAACTCTAACATTTCCTAAAAAAATGTGAGACCCAATCTGAACTTCTTAGTCATTCAAAGGTTAAAGTTTTATACAATCATATTGCCAAGTACTTGCTTAATATTAGTTATTAATAGATTATTATGAAATTCACTATTTGTGGGCCATATACCAAAGTAATAATTTTTGCAAAGTTGATATGAAATTTATTATGGTAATTTAAATCAAATCTCCATGATTAACAATCAAGTATTGAATGTCCGCGTGTTTTACATTAAAGCCATTGATGCATTATTTTGAAATAATGATTGAGTATTGTAATCATAATTCTATATTCAATCATGTCAATACTCAAAAGTAATATCAAAATTATTATTTATGAATGTTTACACTATAAACCCAACGAAAAAAATATTTTGGGGTATGATGAATACCTCCAAAGGGCACTAATTACATTATTTAGTCACAATTGAATGAACAAATTGTTCACAATTCCATTTTTTTATTCCCAGAAAGGGCCTGCCCAGGACCTTCCCTTAAACTGGAAGTTGTAATAAATATCAAAAGAAGCATATTAGCATAGGAAATTGGATAGGCCATTCAACACAAGAAATATATACAAGCTTATAGTTATTTCCAAATAATTTTTTTTTGATGCTTGCTCTAAAATAAGCCCTCCAAGTATATGGAGATGCTTTGGAAGTCATCTTTCTCACAATGCACATATCACATATTTGGGAAGTGTGCACAAATTCCTAGACAAAAAAGGATGGAAATGAAAATAAAAAAATAAGTTATGGTGCTTGCTCTAATTTATATCCTCCAAGTATGTGGGGATGCTTAAGAAGTCATCCTTCTCAAAAATGCACATACCATACACTTAGGGGGCATGCATAAATTCCTAAAAAATGTTAGTGTAAACAAAATAATAAAGAGATCTAAAGATGTATGTAAATATAAAATGAAAGTATATATTTTTTTATTTTTTATTTTTTATTTATATATATATATATATTTATTTTTTTTATAAATTTTAATTTGTTTTGTTTTGTTTTAAATTTTTTTTTGTGTGTGTGTACACACATGTGTATAATGTGTACAAAGAAAATGATGAATATTTTATTTCGAATCCCTTTATTATTTTTGGATGTAGGGCCTAAAAGTAATTCAAAAATCCTATTTTGAACAAATACTCGGTTCTATTATTGTATATGTGTTTTCTACAAATAGAAGTGTAGAAAATTCAAAATTTTGATCTTTTAGGATTGTAAGAAACATAGTGAGAATTTTGAAAATTAGGTTTAGGGAGTTTTAAAAATTTTGATTTTTTTTTAAAAATTGGCTCGGATCTTATATATGGCATGTACATGATTCATGTGAGAGTTTGGAAGTAGTATATTTTGGAAGCAGTCTTAATTATAACAAATTTAGTGAAATTTGACAATCTAGATGGTCAGTGAAAGCTAGAACTCTAATGTAAAAGGTTTGTTTTACTCTTGAAAAGTGAAAAAGGTCTATTGTGAGTGAATCCTTTCACTTTTCAAAGAAGTGAAAGACCTCTAATCATGTAAATTAAAGGTATATTTTACATTTCAAAAAAATAAATGAATTCTAATGTAAAAGATTGCTGTCACTTTTAGATATAAGTGTTTAAATAGAGTAGCAAAAGCCATATGAAATATTATTTGCAATCACCACATTGGATGTATTTACAATTATTATTTGTTAATAAATTTGAAGTATTTGAATTATCTCTATAAAACTATAGAATATATACAATCATGAGGGGAATTCAAAGAGAGGGAAAGATAATATGACCATGATAAACAAAGCTCATGCAAAAGCACGGTACAACAAATCTTTGAAGAAGACGTTTGAAAAAATAGGTCCACATGAAGATAATGAATGTGTTATAATTTCACAAACTCACAGTTTAGAAGATATTGCTTCAGATAAAATGGTGATGGATGAGATTCCTTGTGATTATCTAATGCTACACAAAAATAAAGTAGCCATCTAAGATAAGAACACAAAAGACATAGTGCTAGTGGTTTCATTCACAAAATTTGAAGACATCAAATCTAACTTTTGAAGATTATTAATTATGAAGACTTTGAAAACTTGACAACATCTCCAACAAAATTGAGGAAGGGAGGCTTAGGGTACATAAGAAAACCCCAGGACCAAGTGAATGAAAAAATGTTTGCATTACGGTGGAGAGGTGGCATAAATAGAGGATACACCATGGGTCACTATGTCATGGGAGTATTAAAAACTCTAAAACCGCTATAGATGAACGGGAAGAAGACCAAGTGGAGTTGGTGAAACGGATTGCAGAGTTTTAATATGAATGAAGGACTGGTTTATGAAACTAAGACCATGCATGTACAAGAAAACTATAGATGAGGGATTACAAACTAGCATTCGATTACAGGGCAAAACAGAGTTTATGAATCTTCAAGAACGCTCTGTAGGATTCACAAGTTCTCTCATTCATACGATGTCTGAGTCAATGATTTCTACAATACCATCTATTGGGATCAAAACCACAGTTCTTATGTGTTTGGGATTTGGGCACCTACAATAGAACAAAATGGGAGATTAGCACAAATAAGTGATGATTGGATTTTATTGTAATGGGGGGCATTTTGTTCTTCTGCATTACAAAATTTGTGTCAACTTTGGACGTGTGATGGCATTGTTGAAATAATTTGGCAAGGGAAAATTGACTTCCACGGCACTTCACAATCAAGAATGGTAGATGGATTTACCCGTTTTGGCACATCTGCCCGGATACCAATTTTTGGGAAGATAGAGTTCAAAGTTTGATAAAACAGCACGGTGCTGGAAAAGATGTGAATATAGTTAATACGGAACAAAAAGAAACTGTTGAGTACAGATAAACATAAACTATATGATAATATTAGATAAAGAAGTACAAGTTTCTAATGAAATAATTTAGGAATTTACCAACTTTGAAAATATTATAGGGTACCAATTTCTTATCCAATGGTTTTTGTTTCCATTGTGTAAACTTTCCTAATTTGAAGGGTAATTTATTTCTTTAGCTTCTCAACAAGCTAGTATTTTTAGTTTCTATGTTGGATATTTATTATTTTCCATCTCTCCTTATTTCCATCTTATCCCATTTTATATTCCATGCCCCACATTATTTATATTTTTTATAACTCTATTTTAGTTTGTGTGGTAAAATGTTAGATCAATCAAATACACACTACTTGTTAATAGACTTGTTTAGAATTCCTATGTCTTCAAGGAATGTCTATAACATTTTGAAAATAACAATCATGAATTGTGGAAGATTTTGTTCACTTGAATTATTTATTTACCTTTGTAGTTATTATGTATTTGTTTGATTCATGTGTGATGAGAATGGATTGGGACGCTTAGTTTGTGTTTATGAAAAAGTTTAACTTCATGTGGTAGGGATGATGTCAAGGTTGCAGTACTTTGAAATCCGACCATCTCCTCTCCAATCGTTCTATTCAAGTTGAATGATGTATTTTTTTGTTTTTTTGTTTTTGGTACGGTGAGATCTAGAGGACTACGCATCCCACGGTTGTGTGCTTGGTACCATTGGAAAGCCCTCAGCGAGAAAGGATGCATGGGCTTTGTTTCATGGCGTTCGGACCTATGGTGGAACAGTTGTGCATTTTTTAGTTATTTTTGGTTTAAAAAAATTAAATAATTACTTTTACTTACAATTTGCCTGTGGTAACGGTACATGGCACACTACACTAATGATGGTATTTAGTGTTACCTACACTAATTGATGTAAATATGCTACAACGTTTCACTCTGGAGGAATATTTTTACCAACTATGTTTACAGAGATCCTCATTTTTAATGAATATTGATATTGTTCTCATGGGTAAAAATACCCATCAAGAGTAAAAAACTATATCTTTTTTATTCAAATTAGTGTAGGTACTAACACTAAATACCATCTTTAGTGTAATCCAGTTGAAGCTAAGCTTGGTTCCCAGTGCACTAAGTTCTTCCTCACTGAAAGTTCCCAATGATTATAACATATTGGGAGCATAATGGGAACATATCGGGAACACTTCTAACCCTTTTTTCATGTCATGCCCAAAACCATATTCCACTCTTTCTTCACATAGTGCTTCTAAATTTCATAGGAACTAGATTCTTTATTATTTTTCAATTATTTTTTTCATTGTGAAGACATACTTTGAATCCATTGTTTGGATTTTTGAATTTCAAAATAATGTGGTGAAATTATTTCTCAAGAAGTCTTGTGAGCCATTGTAAAGTTTTGGACATTGTTGCATAATTGCAACATTTTTTTGAATGTGATCCATGTTTTATTTTTTCTTGAAATTTTTTTGGAGACATTCCTAACATGATCTACAATTTGAGATTTAAAAAATTTCAGCACCATAGTACAAAATTTACAACAATCAATGGTCAAAGGCAGGACGGTGAAGCTTTTGGCACAGTGAGAAACAAAGGGGGTTCAACTCAAATGCTCATACCTTTCAAACCATATGGTCAAATGTTTACTTATGAAATTTTTACCAGTTGTTCTTCTTCAAGTATAGTACAGAATCCAACGGTTATACTAGGAAATTTTTTTTGTTGAAATTTTCTATAAACGCAGCAGTAGTGGCAGTTTTGAGTGGATTTTCACAGAAAATCCGCTTGGTCCTTTAGGGGTTAAAATTGCTGTTTGACTGCATCCACGTGGTCATAGTTAATTTATATAAATTAAAATTAAAAGACAATTAGTAGAATTCGCAGTCTAGGATTCTAAAGTAAGATTTTTTCTGAACATTCAGTTGTAAAAACTGGGAGGGTTTTATTCCACCTAAACCGCTTGGGTTCAGGGTTTTTGTGTCACGATGTGGGTTTATTAGGAAAAAGCATCTATTATGAAGTAACTAAAGAAGTCGTGTACCTTCATAAAGTAATCGCGGATGGAATTAAAATTCCCAATGTTAGTGGACCGGTTCTCCAACCTAGCCAGAGTTTATGTGAGTGCATCAAAATTCAAAGTCTTCTCATATTCTATCAGACACGTGTCATTCAGAAAATCCAAATACTTAACATGCGCAGAGTATCTTACCTACACAGTGTATGAAATATTATTCTCCCCCCAGTTTCTTGCCATTTGAATGGAATAGTATATCAGAACTTACATTATACCATTTGCAACGTTGTGAAGGTTCCTAAAAATTCTGGCTGACACAGGAGACTGAAGTCAACCCACCTGCATACTTGCCAATACTCATACCTTGTCAGACCCTTTCATTATATTTGATCCAAAATTTAATGTAGCTAGCTTTATTGAGTTTGTTGAAAGAAACGGAACATTATCATTCTATTAACGAAAAAATATGAAAGTTATTGAATTTCGAAGTTTCTGTATCAATAAAAAATTTAGGAAATTAATTTTACTTCTTTTTGGCTATGACAACGGCACATGGGCACACTAATTTCTTCTATATTAGGAGGAAGTCCGTGTTACCTTCTATTTCCTTAATTGAAGTAGTAGTTTTTTTTATTTTATTTTATTTTATTTTATTTTATTTGTTTTTTGTTTTTTGTTTTTTGTTTTTCTTTTTTAGACTTAGATTCTAGGATGCACTCCTAGACTCTTTTAGTCTACTGCTGTTGTAAAGATTTATAGAAAATAATATCCTATCATTTTCTTATTTCCTATATACATTCATATTTCATTAATATATGATGAATTACCAATGTGTATTTTTATTTATTTATTTATTTATGGATTTTGTTATATCATTGGTTTTACATTTCCTTAGGGCGATGGATTATACCTTAGACTAAAGTACCATCTGTTAAAACCTCCAACTGCTTAACGATACAAGTCTATAAGCAGGTTATTAATATCATATACTAATGCCTGTTTACTCCTACGTACAAGTGAATTTATCCCTGGATATCACATATCTAATTTCCCTCTAAGAGCTTTTAAACTGAGCAAAAATGGCGGGTGGAGTTGGGCTGTGTGCCTTAACTACGCTTTCAAACCATCCTGATCAAACGGTCTGGTGACCGACTTGACGAGCCGAACATTGAGTCGCCACTGCCAGTCCTGGACTCCGGTTGGTGGCTGCGGCACTAACTTACGGCACTCCTGCTTAGTACTAGTTGGCTGAGGATCGATGCCCTGCCATTGCGAAAGGCAGACCGTCGGGTGTTGCTCGGTCTTCTGTACCGCAGTCGATCAGTTCAAGCTGCATTGCGTGGTTGGGCGACTTTGATCAACGTGACTTGAGTTGCGGGCTACAAACAGACTGGGGCTTGGGAGTCACGGTGCGGTAGA
Organism: Antitrichia curtipendula; assembly: GCA_951230915.1. NCBI lineage: Eukaryota > Viridiplantae > Streptophyta > Bryopsida > Hypnales > Leucodontaceae > Antitrichia > Antitrichia curtipendula. Next base: position 34,123,913 of record OX579634.1, on the reverse strand, counting down.
GTTTTTTACGATGGTGCTGAGATCTCAAAACAACGGACAACAGGTGCTGATCATTGCTATAGCATTGCATAATTCTAAAATCTGGAATTATATGCTTTGGGCATTTATAAAGTGTATGTTTATGTATTTTTTGTTAGCTTTCTCTCTTGTGAATATACGATGACAAGTTGTGGTAATCTTAAGACACCTCGTGCACGTCCATTAGCATACTAATTGTCTGCTGGTTGGCATGGGTACAGGTGAGGATTACCACCTCTCGAGAAATTTCTCACAAAAATTTCCACAAAATGCACTGGGACGGAAGGACCTTCAGTCTACCAACTTTTTTGAAGCTATACGACTGTTTCCTGCAAACAGAGGATTTTGTTTCATTTATTTGCTATGCTTGCTTCGATAATATGAATATGCTTGGATTGTGTTAGCGGGACTTGGTCGTTCTCCTGAAACTTTGACTGTACTAGAAGTTACACTGTTCTAGCTAATAAGATGCCCAGGCCGTATACCCTGGCTCTTTGCTTTTCTTCACATAGTCTGAGATCCACAAATCGGCCGAGAGCTGCTGAGTCTGTACTGGAACTTTACGGAGCAGGTTGGATGTCGATCTTGGATAGCCACCTGCTTCCAGCGGTATTTTTATAGTATATTTTTTTGATTTTACAGCTACCCTTTATGGTATATGCTAAATCAAAAATTTAGCCATGATGACCATTATATGACCGCACCAATCCAAAGTTGATATTAGGATCTGCATATTGCTCTCCTAGACAATTATTCTGGGGATTATGGACTGTAGGATGAATTATGACTGATAAACGAATGATTATTCTAGTTCTACCTTACTACTGTAACGCTCATATAACCTGGGTTACTTTACCAAAAATTCTAAAAATGAATGACAAACGGGATTTAGAATCTACTTTGACTCTATCAAAGAAGTATCGAAAAAACATTTTTTTTTTCTAACAAATGAAAATTGAAGTAGTTTTGGGGATGTGGCATAAATTTGCTGTGAAAGTCTCAACAGAGCACCTGCACGGGGAAAATTCTATGATTACTGTTTGTACTGTGTATGAAATACTTTATAGTTATGTAACGAACTTTTAATGCTCATGAAGCTACAAATTGAAGATTTCGATTCCGATGAAATAGGATTCCACTGCACCATCAAGGGAGTGGAATAGGGAATTTAGGAAGTCATATTTTGAAACCATGAGCCACACTAATGCGGCATCGACTGCTGAATAATGCCTTTACTAGCTGACAATCTTCCGTTAATCAAAGTGTAGAAAGAAGATCCGCCGCCAAGGTATCCCGTGCACAATTCTGGCGGGATTTCAAATTATTCAAAAAAATTCCCCTTCGCCGCGGAGGCCAACTCTCTCATGGTCAGTCATTCTCTTTCTTTTTTGAATTCCACTGAATCCTCCTCCGCATCTCTAATCTCCAAGTTCTGGCGATTTGATGTAAGGAAACGACATATTGCTGTGCTGAGGGTGTTCGTGCAGAGGACTTCACTGACGACAGCGCTTTGTGCAGAAGGTGAGAGATCATCACTTCATTATACGAAAGTTTTCAAGTTCTAGTGCGTCAATTTAGATTTAAATGATTGACCCCGACAGAATGCTCCACTATTGCGTTCAATATGATTAGTTGCGCTCACACACTTTGAGACCATTGTAGTGAAAATGATTCATTTAGTCGGACCGAAGAGGGGAGCAGAGAGAGGATGCCGAAAATGATAGCATTAAGTAGAAAAGGATGTTTACAACAATCTCGGTCTGCTTCAAGGTATGTGCCAGTCTACGGAAGCCACACGTGCATACAGAATACATGTACACATATATTTCTGTACCAGTATGTACATACATGAACGATACGAGTATGTATATTTCATTCTAGGTGTACTGAAGTACAGAACGTAGCAGTTTCAAGAGGAGTTGGTAAAAAGTCTAGTCAGTCATTGTAATAAATCATCATCTGGATTGATCCAGATGAAATGGAGGACCTGGGCAGATGTCCACCTTTGTATTAACCTAAACCCATGAAGAAAGAGATCATTTTTGGATAAATTGTCGACTTCATGAGTACGCCTACTTAGTACTGTTCGATAACTGATTAACGACGGTTCACTTTATTTGGATCACTCCAGTTGTTGAATTCTATCTGGATCACTCCGGTTGTTGAATGCTGTCTGGATCACTCCAGTAGCTGAATTCTATCTGGATCACTCCAGTTGTTGAATGCTGTCTAGATCACTCCTGTTGTTGAGTTCTATCTGGATCACTCCAGTTGTTGAATGCTATCTAGATCACTCATGTTGATGAATTCTTTCTGGATCACATCAACTGCTTGGGAATGGTTGATACTAGTCATTGAATCTCTGTACTCTGCAATCTAGGTAGAGATGTGACTATTTCACATCTCTAGTGATCGAGATGAGGCTGGTTCAGCTGGAGTGATCCAGATACGGCTTCCTATCTGGAGTGCTCTAGATGTAGAATAGCTAGGGGTTCTATTTTAGGTTGCATATCTAAGTTGATCATGGTATGTAGCTTTCTGTGTCTTTCTGACCCCATAAATAAGGGATTTCAAAATTTCATATGTCATATATTATCATTGAGTGCTTATCCCTCTGAATATTTCTCACAGTTCTATTTGCTTCCTTGATTCTCAGGCCTCTTTTACGTTCGAACATATCCTTGACTCCTTGACCAATTGTATGGAAGTGGAAATGAATTTCATCGGTGAGAGCAACGATGTACTTCGGTGTACAATTGGGTTTTCCACGGACGAAGGCTCGGAAGAGTCGACAGGTCGGGGTCGGCCATTTATTGACGGTGATGATGTTATGCTTCTTGTTGCTGGATTCGGTGAAGTTGGACGAGGATTGGTTGTGGATGCTAGTCCACAGGGCCAGTGGCTTGGGGTGGATATTCCTTTGGAGCGAGGTGTTTTTATTTTGGTTCGGCCACACTCCTTACTCCGTGGAGTGGAGTTGATGCCTTTGACACCGATTCAAAGGGGGCTGACATCGATGTCGGACGCTATGAACCGGACAGTGTTGTAGAGAACAGAAGAGGTTCAAAGAGCACCTCCACATCCGCCCATGGATTCTTCTTCATATGTTCCACAAGATGACTGGGTGGGTCTCGAGGTTCATCTTCAGAACTCCGAAGGTGTTGTTGAGGCGGCGGGGCGAATAATTTGCTGGAATCCAGACGACCATTTTCAGGATGGAGTACTTGGTGTAGGGAATTTGGGTGTTACTGTGTTGGATGTTTTTTTAGGAAACACGGAAGCTATAATGACTCATGCCCGGTGGCCATTATCAGCCTGTTGGTTTCCTTGTGGCCGATCTTTGAAGGAGACAGCTGACTATTTTGCTTCTATTCCTGTTGCTGAAGACCACTTAGCTTATCTTGGTGGAAGAGAGAAAGCGCCTTACCGATTCATAAACCGGAAGCCTAGTGTTTGTATAAAGGATTCGTTGGCCATTCGTAAGACTAGGGACTCTGAAATTCGGAAGGTTACTGCCTCCTCATGCTGCAGCAGGCGGTGCTGCCAGTTCTTTCCACAAAAGCAGACATTGATTGTGAGGCAGAGGTTCTATTTGAAGTCTTTTGAGGATCGTCACGAATATGGGATTGCTGCCAGCGGCCAAATTCATAATTTTGAAGGAGATAGGAACCGGAAAGTAATCAGTCTTGAAGGTGCAGAAATATGCATTACGGCTTGGTACCAAATTCACGGAATTTCGAAGTCCACATACCATGGTTATATGTTAATGTATAAAGACGGCGTTGTTTCGGGAATTCACGGAAACAAAGGGGTCAAGAGGCCTAGGATTGGAACCGTTCAAGTCACTGGTACTATGAAAGCAATCATCGATGAGAACGCCGACCAAATGCCCCACCAGATGCGCAGTATTGGACATGGGAGAATGGACACTCTCAAATTTTTGCCTGCAGGAAATAACTGGAAACGTGTTCGTGTTGAAGCCAACGAGGTACTCTCTCCTATCTTGTTTAGAACTCAGCTGGAGCCCTCCAGCTGATACATTCTTTGCTTCTGTGTTTTACTTCAAATCTTGTTTCCTGGCTTCTTCAATTTTGTTTTGTATGATCTTCTGCCTTTGTTGTAGCTTATGTATTTTATTGTTGGCTTTGCTGCCTTTGCAGTTAAATGCTGAGTACGGGCTTCCACTTGTGAGCCAGTCTACAATCAGTAGAATCAAGAAGGAGCATTTCAACAATGTTTCTATAAAGCCCGTTGGAAGCTCTTTTGCGAAGTGTAGTTTATGCGACCAGTTGCAAAAGTTTCTTTTGAAGTCCCCTAAAGGAAGTCCTGAGTTCGTGGAGTTCTCGAAGCAACGGATTGAACATCTCAATCACCAAGCCTCTTGTTGACGCCTATACGCTTCATGGCAGGAGGAGTCCAAAAGGAATCCGCAGAACATTTTATGTGTAATTCATGATAAGATGGATACCTCAAAGACAGCTTTACCACGGATGCGCGTGACAACCAAGGCCACTCAAGGTTTGGGGCAGATACCGATGAGCGTAACAGGTATGGTAGCTCATGGTCACGGTGATGGTGCGTATGCGCACTATGCACCATCGTGTTGGCCGGGTGACTCAAACTTCACAATTTCGTCATTAGCTAGATTGTTTCGTCGCTTGGAGGGTCCTCCGATTCGAGAGACAGGTGACTTATTTCCGTACCCGCCAGCAAACCCTATGTTTGAAGCACTACTTAGAGGAAAATCACGTTGTATGGATTGTTTGACCTTAGTGGAACCATCATCTCGGCGTGGACCCTCCCCTCTTCCTGAAAAGTTGTATCTTCAGCTCGACAACTCGGCAAAGGATAACAAGAACCAGTACCTCATGGCATTCTTGTCCTTGTTGACTGCGCGTGGAGTCTTCAAGGAAATTCAAGTTGGTTTTCTACTTGTCGGACATACACATGAAGACATTGATGCTTATTTCAGCCATCTCTCTAAGGCCTTGAAGACCAAGAATACTTTTGTCGTTGCTGACTTGATGAAGGCCTTCATGCAGTCGTAGGAGCTAGCATTCATGCCTGAGTTCATTCAAGAAGTGGCTGATTTCAAGTCGTTTATAAAGGGATACCAAAGTAGTGGGACTGCTAGATTAATTGGATTGGGGGAGATGCATCTTTTTAAGTTCTATGTGGATAATGATGGGGTCCCTGTCATGAAGTACAAAAAGTCAGCAGTTGATTCACAATGGTTACCATCTGATAAACCTTCTCAACGCCTCTGGAAGAAAGATTCACATGGTCAGCCAAAGCTCCCTCCAGGCTGTCCAAAGCCTGTTCCATTCAAGCCCATGTGGGGGAGCGAAGTTCCCAAAGACACGGGAAATCGAGAGAAGGCTATTGAGATGGCCAGGAAAGCTACTCTTAACAAGGGTTTTATGATGGTAGGATTAGAAAAATACATTCAGTACTGGAAAAACGGGATGTCTAAATGTGAGGGGTTTACAACTGCCTTTGGTCCGTATGTGGAATATTGGAATAGTATACTACGAGAGCTGAAAGAACCACTGATTGACTGCCCTTCAGAGTTGGTTGAAGGCTTTTGGCCACAACACGATTGGAGGGTGACACGCAATGAAAATCCTCGCCGAACTTTCATGGTCAATCCTGTGGATGTTGTTCCTGAGGAAGAAGATCCGGAACCGTACTGCGGCCCCGCCAATGAAGCTCCACGAGAAAGCTTCAATCCTTGGCTTGACATACGTCCAGGTTCTTGGGTGCTTTTGAGACCTGAAGACCCGGTTGTGTGTGCTGTTTGGCAAGGAAGAGCATTGTCCACTATATGTAGACTGGAAGGAGATCCGAATTACGGGAAGTTCTTGCTTCAGTATTGGCGGCCGGATAACTCTGAAAGTACCTTGGAATTACGGTACCGCAATTGCTGGTATGGTAAATGGGTTGTTGAGAATAGTTCTCCTACTTGGTTGGATGCAACTTGCGTAGTGTATTCGAATTGGTCCAAGATTGTAGATCCTAAATCACGGATGATTCCTAAGAAAAGTAGGGAGGCTGCCTTAGTGAATTTGAATAGGGCTAATCAGGTGGATCCTTAACTCCGTCTGCTTTTGGTTTACGAAGTTCGTCTGGAGCCCTCTAGCTGCATTCTTGTTCTTTGTAGTCTTCCAAATTTATCTGGATGTCCCCAGATGCATTCACCGTCTTCACAAGCAAGGACAAGTGAGATTTTTAGTGTACATTGTATTTATCTCATTAGTTTGAGAAAATGTAAACTTTTATCGATTGATTAGCAAGGCTTTGTTGGATGGTGGAGCCTTGACTCCGTTAAGTTTTTTGTTTATGAAGTTTGTCTGGAGCCCTCTAGCTGCATTCTTCTTGTTTGTACTTTGGCAACTTCAACTGAATGTCTTTAGATGCATTCACCCTCTTTGCATGCAAGGAGAAGCGAGGTTTTCAGTGTACATTGTTTCAATAATTCATTAAAATGTGAAAAATAATGTAAAGTTCTATCAATTGATTGGGCTCCGGTGGATGATGTTTAAATGTGACATTTCTAATGATGAAGGCTATTGTGCAATTATTCATGAAGTCTGTGCTTCGAAGGGAGCTAGATTGTCTTCTAGTGCGCGTCATCTGGAATCCTCTTGGATGTATAGTGATCCCGAACTAGTATAAATATTTATGGATGCACAGTATGTAGTGTTTCAAACACCATAGCACTTGGTTTGTGGAAATCTCCAGATACATAGGAAATGGGAGGGCTCCAGATGCACAAAGAAACAATTGGGGATTTTCAGCATTTTTTTATTTCTGGACTGCTCCAAAGTCCAAATATAGTTAAATGTGGCATGGTTTCCAAAAACATAAGATACAAAAGAATCCAAGTTGAAATGAGTGAGTTATGAGCGGATGAAGTTTAGCACTCAAGTTGGATGAAGAAGTGTTAAACTCATCCAAATACAGCAAAAAAAGTAGAATTAGGAGTTAGTAAAAAACTAGAGTTTAGATTTGTAATCAAAAGTGGATTTGAGATTAATACCATCTAAGAATAGTGACGGATGAAGTTTTTAAGCAATGATTAGCAATTAAACTTCATCCATATATAACTTCTACTCGAAAGGTCCAATTTGCAAGTGCCTTATCAATTTAGAAAGTTGATTTTAGCCTTTAGAAGGAAAAAATACAAAAATTCTAAAAATAATAATCTGTCAAAAGTCAGACCAAGAGCTAGAATACATAGAAGTAGAATTAGGGAGAAGAAATTTAACAATTAGAAGAAGAAACTAGAGGATAGAAACATCAATTAGCATCAAAGAGTGTAGAAATTAGCAACTTCTAAACTCACCACTCTTCCTCTCAACTACAAAAGGAAGAAGTAGAGTTCAAAAATTCAAAGTCTGAATGATAGAATGAAGTAGGAAGCAAAATTTGAAGCTATTATACAAAGTAGTGAAAGGAGAATTAGAAGTTGATAAGATTAGAAGAAATTTTTGAAACACACTTAGAGCCATTAGAATTTGAATAAGATAATAATTGACTCGTAGGATATCAAAAGTCAATTATTGTTTGAAGACTTGAATAAATTATTGTATAAAACTCCCAAGGTCAACCTTTGAATACAATAATGGAGTTAAAATAGTGTAAAAAAAAAAGGGAAGAGAAGGCAGAGAAAGGAAAGAAGAAGTCCCAACTTCTTCCAACTTTATATTAAAACCACATTTTAAAGCGGTGAGCAAAAACTCTCAAGGGAAGCAACCATGGCACTGGAAGGAGAATTCAAAGGGGTGTTCAACTACCTAATTGATGAAACAAACCACAAGGTATGTGCCTAAACCTTTCTTTTCTTGTGGATTAGGGCCGAAGCCTAAGGACAAGTCAGTCCTATAGGACTAGAAGTCATGCCACTTTTGAATTTAGAATCTTAGAGTAGAAGTTTAGAGCTTTCCAAAAACATAAAACAAATTGAGTTTAGAGCTAAAATGAAGAAGTTATAGATAGATGAAGTTTACCACCTAAATTGGATGAAAACCATTTAGAAGTAACTAAAAGGAACAAAATTAGGAAGTTAGCAAGTAGGAGTAATCTAGGAACATAAAAGTGAAATTAGAAGTTAGTTTCAAAATTAGGACTAGTAGTAATCAACATATGAAGTCTTGAACACCAATTAGTGATTAAACTTCATCAATCAATAACTCCTAGTAGGAAGGTCCAATTAGCACGTGTCTTAGCATTCTAGAAAGCTGGAATTAATACCTATAAAGAAAAATTTAAAAAAATTTAAAAATTTAAAAATTGCTAGGAATGACACCGAACCACATAAGTAGGCTAAGGATAAAACAACTAATCCAAAAGGTAATCAACGAAGGAAATTAGATTTAGAAATAGGTAGAAGAAACTTAGTAGATTCCAGAACTAGTTTAACTTTAGGAAAATACTTAATCATCTAGGAGTAAACAACGGATGAACTTTGGATTAGGATATGGATGAAGTAGGACAAAAATCACTCATCCAAGCCCAAACTTAGAACTTAGGTAGGAGTTGGCAGTCTTAGGTCAAGGTCAAAAATTTGAAGTAAATTGGAACAAGGGAGGAGGTTAAATCCATGGATTAAGTTTAGATAGACTTCTAGAGGCTAAACCTTCATCCACCCATAACTTTTGCTAGGAAGATCATATGATTTCGAATTTTTTAAGGTGGCATGAACTTCTCTCTCATTTTATATGGCTAAATTTAGATTGTTTCAACTTTCACTCAAAAACCACAGCACTTTAGAATGTAAAATGAAGTGTAGGATTAGGATTCGTGATTGGCATCTTTTGTAGACTATGGCTTGAGCTTTGTTTACAATTGATGACTATGTAGATGTTGATATCGATAGTATTGGATCTATGTCTATCCACTCAAAAAACCACTTGCACTTTAGAATGTAAAAACTTTTTGAATCACAAAAAATGGGTTTACAATTGCACCTATATAATTTGTGCTCCAAAAGTATATCTCCCTTGAATATGCTCCACTTTACTCCAAATTTTGCGTCTCCTAACATCTATAACACATCAATATATATTCAACAACAAAATTTTGGATGTTGGCACCTATTTTAAAATTTAGGTCCAATTTGGCCAAATTGATCAAATTCAAATTGCGCAAATACCATCACATTGCTCAAATTAAATCAAACCATTGAAATTATATTCAATTGTTCATGTTTGCCTCAAAAAATGCTAAAGTTATTCAAATTAGGTTCTAGGTAGGTCAAACTATTGACAGTAGTTTACATTGCATTGATAATATTTGACTCATATTGTTCAAATGAAACTCAAATTGCCCAAATTAGATCAAATGATGTTCACATTGCTCAAATTAGATCAAATTGTTGGCATTAAGCTCAAGTTAGGTTATATTGCTCCAATTTGGCTCTAATTTCATCAATGTCTTGGAATTAAATTAAATTGAAGCTCAAATTACACTCAATTTGTTCAAATGAAGCTCAAATTGCCCAATGTTGAAACTCAATGTTCAAACCACAATTCTATATATGAATTCAAATTTGCTCAAAACAAATGTAAAGAAGATACCCTGGAGGTATTGTTGAGCTCAAGAATACCACCACTTGATAAATTTCTTCCTTCACAACCAATGGTGACCAAAATTAAAGAATTGAAATGCAAATTTTTCAAATTGCAAAGACTTTGTTATGGAATCCAAAATTACTTCAATATAACAAAAGTTTCAAATCATTTGATAGTAAGAATAGAACATAAAAATGAAGAACATTCAAAGCTTAGAAAACCATAGAATCGTGGAAGTGAAATGAAGTGTGAAGCCAAGAAAATCTCAACCTTCATAATATCATCGGACCTCTATAATATCACATTTCCACTGTGTGATATTACAGAAGTGAAGTGGCCGTTGTAACTCTGTATTATCAGTGTAAAAATGTGATATTACAGAGGACCTTGTGATTTTCGTAGTATGATTGAATCCATCAATAGGCTATTAAGCCTATCACTGAAACTTGATGACAATGGAAACAATTGAACCCATTGGCACTTGATTGTGAAGGAGGCTGATGAGGTTATTTTATAATTGAAATCGATTCAATAAACACTTAAACAATGTGGGATAACTTGAAAATGAAAATTGCACCGCTCATTGTGAAAACAAAGGAATTGTGTTGAAACTAGAATTTCATATCTCATTTAGTCATATTAGAATAGCTTTTTGCAAAAAAACTTTGAACTAAGAAAAGTTGGAATATCAAGTTAAGTTTTATTTATAATAATCCGTTTGAGATTTCAATCTTCCAATCAAAAGTTATGGACAAATTTTAGAAGGGGGTTGCAAGGGAGTATTTTTTGACATTTTCAAACATCCTCTTTGAAATTTGTCCATAACTTTTGATTGGAAGATTAAAATCTCAAACGGATTTTTGGAAATGAAACTTAATCTTAATTTTTTAGCTTGTTTTGGTTCAATTTATTTTTTAAGTAGTTATTCTATTAGACCTAAATGAGGTCTAAATTTTTACTTTAAACACAATTCTTGCTTTTCAAATTGACTTGGTATTGTAATTGTGAAAGATAAAAAAATGCAATGTTAGTGCAATAACTATGCATGGGCATGATGTTGTGTGATTAATGCACTGGTTTTATATGTTTTAAACAAGCGCTAATACTGCACAAAATCATTAACCCATTACTAAACCACTGAAATCATACATATTTTGTCACGCATAGTTATTGTGCAACTTCAATACTTCAAAATTCAAATATGAATGACATGCCTAATTTGAAAAGTGAACCTCAATTGCAGCAGCGGGCCACAAGTTTTTAAAAAACGAGCATGGCCGGGATCCCTACTCAGGCGGTCTTGGTACCAAGACTCTCCTTTGGAGGGGGGGGGAGCGAGCTTTTGACTTGGTGATGAAGTTGGGTGCCTATGCAGTTGGTACCTTCTATATTTTTTTTTGTTGGTGAATTGGTTAATCACACTTATTTTTTTATTTTTTATTCTCGGTGTTCTTTGTTTTGAAATGGAATGCAAGTACTTGGTGTTCATGACATTGTCAAATTTATGAAAAGTGAGCCTTAATCGCGACAATGGGCTACAAGTTTTTTAAAAACGAGCATGGCCGAGATCCCTGCCCAGACGATCTCGGTACTCAGACCCTCCTTTGGGGGGGCAAACTCCTGATTTGGTGATGAATGCTGGTGACTTGGCAATCCATACCCTCCCTATTTGTTTGTTTTTGGAATTGACTCGGATTTATTTTTATTTTTAGGAAACGTCTTTGATTCTGGCTAGTGAGGACTCTCCACAGAAAGTGGTCCAGATTGAGATGGTTGAGAGTGATTTGCCTACACTACCTCCGGTAAGACGCGGAGGATTACTAGAAGCACCCGTGTCAATTTTAGACGATTTTTCTAAAATAGGAGTCATTTCTTGTAGGCACTCTTCGTACACCTCAGTAGGGAAAAATCTCCTAGAGTAGATAGATTCTTCACCTCCTCATAGTTAAGAGTATTGCACTTGTGCTTGCATTGAGGTAGAGGTCACATCCACTTTAGTGTCGGACAATGGCATTCTAATCTATTGTTGTGGTCATTATATGCCTCTCACCAGGAGGTGCATATGTAGACTTTGAGGGTTGCTAGTGTCGTTCGCATAGTTGAGCGCATAAGTATCTTTAACACAAAAATGTGGTAAGATGACCCAAATATCATCCCAAGAGACTCTACTATGTTGCTATGAGTTCAAGTTATCCGAATTATCCAAAAACACCCAAGCAAGACACAAAACCTCTTGCTCTATTTTCCGGAAACAACCATCTTTCGGATTCCGACCCGGATCTGATCTTTTTCAGAATCTGGTTTTACTACCCAGGTTCGGTTTGTTATACCCCTATTCTACCTTCAAGGGGTATGTTTTTGATCTTTAAAGGGGTAGGGACTCCACCACTTATGAACCTCACACTTGGTAACCTAACCAAAATAATTAATTCGATCTAAATGCTGCAACGAAGCAAGTTTTCGTACTCTCATGACTTTTCGGATGGCCTATCTGGAAAGCAGGTCACGCAAAATCTGGTCACTCTTCTTCACTACAATGACAGATAAATGCTATCCGGATTCAACAGAGGGGGATTTAATAGGTGCTAGACTAGTACAACAGTTGGCAGATCTTCTGGTAAGTGGGGGGTTTTCCCCTGATGCCCGCTTAACTCCGCATGGGACCACTCTCAGTCCCGGAACCCCACCCGCACTACTCCAATTGGATTACCATTCCGGTAGTTTAAGACACTAATGCACAAATCCTCCAGACCAGACCTAACTCCATTAAAAATCCTTCCCTCACACTCTAAACCGAAACAACATGGATTTGGATTCCTCCTATCCGATCCTCCTTACTCCACACACACAAACATACAAATCAAGGACTCCGTACAACACTTTGGAACTTGAAAGTCCACTTGGTGGCTCAGATTAAAGGAAGAAAACAAAATACACATCAAAAAAGTGCTTGGAGGGAATGGAATGGACAACAGTCCTACCCACCTTTAAAATCTAAAATAAAAAGGCAAAAAGCCATCCAAAATTAAGGTGACCAACCATTGATGCATTCGAGATATCCGGAACACCAATGCTAGTTATCCCTATGAATCTAGAAACAGGGCCCACGTACAGAAAATCCATTCCGGAAAAGAAAAGAAAATAATAAACTACCACTAACTATCTATCTCCCACGACACATCTTCTTTGAGCTGCTTCCGCTTTGATTTGTAGCTCTCTTCATGTTTGACTTTAGCGGAGTCAATCGGACCGCTGCTTGGGTCTGAATCTTCCTTGGCACCGACGGGACGTCTTCATCTGTTTTTGTCTTTGATAGGATCCGGAATTGAATTCTTCCTTCTCAGATTCTAGGATCTTGTTGACCTCCTCCAGCGAGTCCAGGTCGATGGGCGCTTCACTTGGCCTCGGTGAAAGATGTTCCGGTGTAGCTCCCGCCTGCATATGCGCGAAGTCCGTCGGATAGATCTTGGCCAGATTCGCCATAGCCCCCAATCACTTGAGAAGATTGCTTGGGATGGTTGACTTATTCGGGTCAACTAACTCGGATGACTTGATCCGGATTTGGTTGGAAGCTTCCGGTTGAACCAGAAGACTTTGCTCTGAGCCAGAACTTGTACTGGGGTCTGACTTTGCTGCATTAGCCACCCCTGAAGACCTTCATGCAGCTTTAGTAGGGACCCAAGTTCCTTCCGTTGTGAACGGATTGGCATTCCCACCACTGGTTTGACTGGAGTCTGAAGATATGGGTAGGTGGACAGATCTGGATCTGGAAACGTGGAGAAGTCCATCGTCCGGTTTGGATTGACTTGCGCCACCAAGACTTGCATCTCCTTCAACACCCTCTCCATCCGTGCTTGGAAATCCATCAGGATCATCACCACCTTCGATCCGGTCACATGCCCATCCGCCACTAGCTACACGTTGTAGAGGCGGGCCTTGTTCATCAGTTTGGCTGGCTGCGTGATGAGGGACTGCAGGTTCCGGACCACATGCAGAGCGTCCTTCTCATTCCGCTTGGCCAATGAACACTTCCCTTCTGCCCAATTTATTCGAGCTTGGAGCTCATCCCAGTTCTTTTCTAAGATCCGGATCCGCTCATCCTTCTGCCGAATGACTTCCAAATTTGGCCTGCGTTTGATTTGCTCCGGTGGCACCTTCAACTCATCTGCAATCTCCTTGACGAACTCGATTGCCTTCTGGTGCAAAAGTCGTGCCTTTCCCATCCACTCAAATCCAATATCAAAGAATTCTTGGCCGGGCGGCTTTTCTTCTTCTGGAACCTGGCTTGACTCCACCGGATCCACCTCGGGTTGCTTTCCTCGTGATGCCGGATCTATCGACTTTTGCTTCGTGCCTTTGCGCTTGTGTCGGGTTTTTCCCGAATCCTCCTCCTCTTCGGATACCGAACCTTCCTCCTGTACCTCGTCCATTAGACCATACTTGAGGAGCTTACATCCCCTGTTGTAAACGAGCGCCTCCTCCGGCGTCAGAACATCTCCATGGTGGTATAGGTGAAACAAATACAAGCTGATCGGGCTATAATTGCTCTTAGCCACATAATCATCCAGCTTTACTACCACTGTTGCAATGACCTTCCTCCAATGCACTACTCTCTCTTCCATCGCTCCAAAAATGATGTTAGCCATCGTGACCGTAACCCGGCTAGGCTTTTCCAGATACAAAATTGAAATTAGAAATTCTAATATCCTTCTATGTCTCTCGTATATGCAGTCACTGATGGTGTATCCGTCCTTCAAGTTGGGTGGATTCCGGAACTTCCCGGTGGCATATTTATCTGCGCGCGAGGCCAATCCGTCTCCAAACTTCTGGAACAAGTAGACCTCCGCCCAGACCTCTTCCGTCCAACCCTTGCTTTGTCCCCTCACAATAAGCTCGTATTGATTTAACGTTCTGTCGATCAACTCTTGAATGAGATCGTCACTCCGCAGGTTCCACGGCCTCTCCAACAACCCCATATACCCTAACCGTCTAAGATCCTCCTCTAACTCCTGGCGGGCGGCCGAGTTGTTGGATATGGTTGGACAGACCATCCGGGTTGTGACTGATGCCTTGCCGGATTTTAGTTCGCTACTTTCCGCCATCGAATACCGACAAGCTTCGAATCTTCGACTAATCCGACTCATAAATTTCGGTCTTCACCTCTCTCTAACCGTATCACGATCGCTATCTCACCACACTTTCTCTCAATATCAACGCGCGAGGGAGTTCAAAAAACTGAAGAGAAGGAGAAATGAAATGGTGGTGGCCCTTAAGTACCTGACATGTTGTCGCCAGTTCCCAGATAAGAACTGAATTAGGGTTCCATTCCCGAGACCCGTACTCTAACCTCGTAGGCCGGATCCCTAGACCGTAGGTGGCGGCGTTCCGGTTCATTTTCAGATATAGGATCCGTAACGGTGTCGTACTGCAGATGCAAACACTATGTAAAAATATATATATTTATGTTATTTAGATGAGTTTGATATTTATAAAATAATGAAGGAAATGACATCGTTCGGAGTGGATTCAAGGTGACGCTTCTCGCATCGTGATAGACAAACTATAAAAAGAAGAGTTCACTTATGAGCTTCATCGTATTTGAAGTTATTATTCTTGGTTTCATTTAAGTCATACTATGTCGAACTGGAGGGTTTTTTCTGAGTCTCAAGATGAAGAATCTCAACCGGAGCGTGAGTTTGAGTTTCCTTTATTGCAACTGCCAGATCAACCTCAACTGTCGCTGGGTCTGCCATTGCCACATGGATGTCCACAAGATGAAGCTAGACCATCTCGACCACCGAAGCAACCTCGTGTGGAGAAACGATGGCACGAGAATTTTCAACATGACGCTCGGGCATTGGTGATCTTGTTGCAGGTTGGATGCGTTGAACCCGGCAGTCGTGACGTGACATTTGAAGGCTGTTTTGAAGGTTTAAACATCAACCAGTATTATTGCATGATTAAGCCTATTGAGGGAAGTCGTGGTCATCAACGATGATTGGAAGGACCAGTTAATCCTTTAACTAAGGCGGATCGTGCCGATTATGTTGCTACCACCATCAAACGCATTCTCAAGTTCTTGCAGATGGAGTGATATTTCGATTAGAGCTCTATTTTTTAACCTCTATTAGACGTATATTAGTTTCTAGTTCTTTATTGTAAACTTAGAGTATTTTTTATGAATTTAATTTGTGTTTATGAAGTTGTATGAGGAAAATATTGAAATAGTTACCTTCTAAATACTTTGAGGTGAATTATCTTCTACTTAGGGATTTGGAATTAGTCTTTTGATCAAAATCCACAACCAATAGAGATTAGGGAAGCCACATGGGCAAGACATGGGCTGAATTCCACTTGGCTTGTGTGGTTTAGATAGAAGATAAGGTGGAGAAAAAAGGAGAACACTATTCATCTTCTCTCTCGTTATTGTGATAAGGCCCGGATGTTTGAGGAGCCATATTGTGTTGTGTATTGAGATTTTGGAAATGAAATTTGGAGGAATTGTTTATCATGGTTTTGTGCTTTCAAAAGTTCTCTCATGCTTGAATTGGAGTTGTGAATTAAGATTTGTACTAGTTTGAGTGAAGGAAGGTCTGCTGCCTCCCACGATAAAGGACAGAGACTTCGACCGACCATAGAAGACGGACAGTTCTTTAGTTTACAATGAAAATTTGAGGGTTTGAAGTATATATTGTTAGCTTTCTAAAAAGGTATCATTCGTTCTATTTGGAGTATTTGTGAGAGAGTTGTGTGTGTTGAAGTGAAGAAGGGTCTGCTGCTCTCAATTTTAGAGGCCGAAACTTTGAGTGGCTATAGATATTGGACAGAGTGTTAGAATAATTTGAAATTTGGAGAAGAAGCATAGATTTGTGTACGCTTTCCAAAAAGCTATCACTCATCTCGTTTGAAGTTGTGATGCATTGGTGGCACTCAATTGAATTTCAGTCGAAGAGTTGGAGTTGAAGACTTGTGTGTTGTGGCTTGTGGCTTGTGGCTTGTCTTTTCTTGTAAGCTTTGTTGTTGCGGGCGGCATGGGTGAAACCATTGCTTAGCCTCTTTTTGTATTGTGGATACAACGAAGTGGGGTTGATCACCTACATGGTTGTATTTTTTTGTTGTTCTCATTGGTGAAGCATAATTGCTGATCACCGTGGGTTTGAAATTTAGGATCCAATCCCTCGGACGGCTCAGCTTGTGGTTTGGCCGTCCCGTTTTACCTGTCCGAAGACCGTGGGTTCTTATCACCTACCTAAAACCTTTAAACCCAATTAGAACCACTACATGATAGGCCAACGGGGAGCAGTTTGAAGATTCGACGATTGAGTTTGAAGATTCGACAATCGAGCTTGAAGAATCTATGCGACTACAATTTTTTTTATTTCCTACGCCATTTCTGGTTGCAGCCAGAATCCCTGTGATTTTCCAAGGCAAACCGCTCTCAACACGACAACAGGATCGGATTCCTCTTTCCGGAAGGATTCGTTGTCCTGATGGAAATGCTTCCATCATGTAGATATACATATTTTAGTATGATGTGTTTGAATTTTAATAAGTAAAGAGTTGAGGCAAAAGAGGTTGGTCGCGATAAGAACTACAGTTTGAAGGCAACGAAGTTCCCGTTAATGTATGGGTGTTGCGCCATTTGTTACATGCACAACTCAGGGGGAGTAGGTAGCGGGTTGACTGGTCCAATTTCCTGCTTCACTAGCATGCCAAGCCGTAGGCTGTCCAAGCCGCTCGGCGAGTCCAATCAATTTTGAACCCGGACCGACGGACGACCAAAGGCCACCGTTTCTCCAGCCAACCAAGTTCACAACTTGGCAACTAGAGATGAATGTCCGACTCTTTTATGCACCTAAAAGGGCACATGGCTACCCCATGGTACTATTTATTTTATGTTTGTTCATTTTATTTTAATTATCTACATGTTTGAAAGGCTCATATATTTTGCCTTTCATTTAAATAAAATTACTAAGAAATTTAGGTGGATTTGGAAAGTGTGAAAAGGAAAGAGGATAGGTATCTTTAGTGGGGCAAGGAGTATGGGCTGATGTGCCCCTTCCTCCCCTTCCTTAGAAGGAAAAAAAAGTAGGGAAAGATGTGTTGGAGTGTATGTGTGAGTGAGGGTTTGAAGCAGAGAGAAAATCCAAGACTTTGGAGGGGAATAGCTCTCTGTGTATGAATCTTTTTGTAATGAAATTTGGAAAAGTTGTTCTTTGTGCAAATACCTTTCTTAAATGAGTTTGCAAGCTTTATTTAGAGCTAGAATGCAAAAGTTATGAATGCTTGAATTTGTGAAGATCCAAAGTCATTTATGAAAAAAGGCAAAGACTTTGACAAGCCATAACTAACATTCAGTCTATCATTTTGCAATATTATTTGGAGGGTGTGTTTATCATTGTCTTGGCTTTCTATGAAGTTATTAAACTTGAGATTTGAATCTTTGGAGAAGAAGTTATGAAGGTGTGAAGATTTCGAGGTTGGCTGCCCTTTTGTTGGAACAAAGGTGACACTTTGAAAAACCATAACCTTCGGTCAATTTTAAGGTTTCTTCTTAAAATTTTAGAAGTGATAGATTTTTAGTTTATATCTTCAAATTGCTATCACTCAAGCTATTTGGAGGTTTATTGAAAAAGTTATGATGGGTGGAAGCATGCTAATAGGAGCCGTAACCACTGCTTTTTTCTTAAGAATCTTCATTCTAACTCTTGAATACAAGTTGAAATATGAAATAAAATTGTAGAGCATTGTTTTTTATTTACGGCTATATGACATAATGTAAAAAAAAATAATTATGTAAAATTTCTAAGTATCAAAAGGGCCAAAATGTAGTTGTAACCACTGCTTAATTTTGCTTAATTGGATTCAATAAGGACCCATCATAGATGATTTGAAGACTATTTTAGATGAATAAATAACAATTTTTGGTAGAGTATTGCAATAAAAATCCATTACAAATGACTTAAAGACTATTTTAGATGAATAAGCGACAATTGTTTGGTGGAATATTCCATTAAGGACCTCTATAAGCACCTCACTAACGTCTACGAGTGGCTCCTATTAGCATGCTTCCACCCTGATGTATAGAAATTGAGAAGTTGGGTGCTCTCTTAAAATTAGAGACCCAAACTTTGATTGACTATAACTTACGGACAGAGTCTTATTTTGTAGTGAAACTTTTGTGTATTATACTTAGTTGTATTAGCTTTTAAAATTGATATCACACTTGTATAAAAGATTTGTAAAACAAAAGTTATAGAGGAACAAAGAGGCAGTGGTTATTTGTTAAGGAGGGAGAAGAGTCTCCACTTTGAACCCGCATAACTTTTGGACAGTAGTTCAAAGTGGAGTGAAATTTGGAATTGTGGTAGATTGTTAGAAGGGCTTTCCAAAATGTTATTATTCTTAGTATTTGGAGTTGTGAGCCGTTTGTGGCTCTAGTTAGAAGGTTGCAGCCTTTGTAGGACTTGTTGTTTGGAGTTTCCCTATTTTTTTTCTTAAAATAATGAAGACTTGAAGACTTGAAGACATGAAGATTTGAAAAAGAATGTTTTGAATTTTTTTAATATGTATGTGTAGAATGTGGCTTTGTTATTCCTAGCCGGATTTGGAGGCTCGTTGTCATTTTATTCATTTCTACTTTGTAAACATCGTTGCGGGCAGTCTGGGTTAAACCATGACTCAACTCCATTTATTGTCGTGGTGATAAGTGGGATTGATCATCCACACGGTCGAGACTTACTTTGTTCTCACGGTCTAGAGTTTTGGCTAGCAGACCGTGAATTTGAAGTTTCGGATACCATCATTCGGACGGTAGCTCGTGTTTTTTGTCTCGTTTTACCCATCCCGTATCCCGTGGTTTCTTATCCCTACCTTAAACCTTACACCCGTTTAGAGCCAGTAACAGGATAGGCCAATGGAAAACTGATTGAAGGTAAAAGATTGAAGACAAAAGACAGAAGATAATACCAAACCAACGACATCAAGTCGCAGCCAAACACTCCGTGTGTTTCCAAAGCGCGCTCCTCTCTACCCGACACCGTATTGCAAACTTACGCCTATCTGGACTAAAATCATTGTATCTTATACACAAATTTAAAAAATTCCTACTCTATTACATCTATTCTATTCTATCTACATAGAATAAGAGTTTCGTGTTGTGACAGCTAGATGACGAGTTGTGGATACCTCTGGGTATAGAATATCTTTACTATTATTATCGATTGTTTCATTTGTCACCTGTTTTATGATTCACTTGCTTACGTATTGTATTGTTGGACTCATTCTTAATTGGAATGCCTGTTTGAGTTCTAATATCTTCTCATACGTTGTGATCCAGACGCAAACAGATGACCAAGTACGCTGTCCTTCGAGGGTTTCAATTCCAATATCATCACATTCAGTTCTATCACTACCAATTAAGTTGCTGGACGTAAACGACATAAAGAAAGACAACATTCTGGGACTAGGTTGGGAATTGATGGAAGACAACATTAGGAAGACACAAAAAATGGACATAATTTCCATTATATCGAGCTTGAAGTTGAGATCATCCAATTTGTCCAAGATGTATATCCCCTTATGTCGAATGATTCCCATGCCTCTAGTTCAACCTACATTAGAATGTGACCTTGTGCAGCTTGAGAACGAGTTTACCTGGAGATATAAAGAGGGAGCAAGAGTCTTTCATGTATCCATTGCAGACGAGCAAGGGTAGTCCGGCGTGTTTTTGGTTGTAGAGAAGGAAGAATAGGGGCCTCTCTAAAACTAGGTCAGTAAAAAGTTCAATGCCTAGTTCAATTCCTAGACGGCGCTGAGGCATTTGGTTGACCAAAAATTCTATGTCTGCGACGGCAATCATCGACAGATAGCATGGATGAATCATATTAAGCACAAGCATTCTATCGACATTGATTGACACTATATTGTAGATTTTATGGTACTATGTTCTAGACACGAGGAATCGAATTAGCACAGCTATGCAAGTTATGCACGACATTAACCAATAAGTACTTATTGCTCCCTAGAATAGGTACCTATTCATTTAGTTACAAGTCATTCTTATTTTAAATCTGACAATCTCAAGACCTTTCTATGTTCCAAGCAAACATAAAACTCTCACGTGAAGACCAACCTTGTGCATACCTTATACCGAGTGCAGAAGTACGATCTCATGGATTTGGAGTAGTTCCATGAGCTTTTGAGCCCCAATGAAATTAAAACATGCAAAAATACAGCTAGGAAGACTTCGTACTCAATGCCCCTCAAAGTTTTCACATCATTCATCTTTAAAGTATGAATTCCTTTTTTGTTTATATTATCTTCTAATTGACTTGAAATTCTATTTGTTCTATAAATAATTTCATTCTAAATCAACATGTAAACCGTACTAGCAAGAGATTTCAAGGTTTATGGACCTTGTTGTTCGTAAGTACCACAAAGATATTCCAGAAGACGAGGTGATGGCGGATGGAATTGCTACAGCAATGAGAAGATCTATCAAAGACTCTACAACCTGTTTCTGCCAAAAGATGTCAAAGATAGTATCCATGGCAGTTGCGACTCTTGGTCTAGAGTTTCTACAAGAGGTAATTATCTATTCCACATGCGCTTCGAAGATTGATTAGACATTCAATTCACGTATTGTGACTAATTTCAATTCTCTGTGACTATACAAATTGAGAGGCATTGGAGTCTTTTCACAGTACCGGAGTTGACACTTGACAAGTTGCAAATGATATCATCTACCGTTGTTTTCCCTGCACACAAAGTAAAATGGCTAAAATGGATGAACATGTCTACTTCTGTAAGAGAAACTCACAGATTTCTAGCCCGTCTTGTGAACAAGGACAAATTAATGTTGTTCTTTAGGAAGGCTGTTTGGTATGCTGGGATAAGGATTTGTAATTTATCTTGCATTTTGAATTATCATTCTCATTTGTTGATATATATCCCTTTGTCAAATTACATTGGATTTCCAACAAATTGTGAACATTGTTTAACTCATTATGATATTCTATTCTTCTTCCAGCTAGAGGAGTTAGCTATTACACTCTTTGATACCATTCGCAAGGCTAACAATATTCCAATCAATATAGACGTTTTGACGGAGTCGCAAACACTGTCGGAATTTCTAGAAGAGTGGAGAATGAAACTATGGAATATGGCCTACACTAGCGTGTTCAAGGGGTTGGATCCCTTCAAGAAGTCCAATACTTTTGCAAACTTTTGAGGAGCTACCCTCACAGTGAAACAACTGCGCTACACGTACTACATTTGCTTACTGATTGTCTTTAATTCCTTATGTTGTATAGGTGTGTTTGCACGAGGTAGAATAGCCAAGGCTAGAGGATAGTACCGAGAGAATCTCTATAGGATGTACCTCATGTAGTCATTTAAACAATGTTTTGATAAAATCAAATTTGTGGCTTTGAAATAAGGACATTGACAATTTGACATTCCAGTTCGTCAATAGGTAGGCAGGGCAGAAGGGTGTCTAGGTACTGAGATGGACTCCAAAAAAGGGCATCTCATGTACTAATAACATTAATATATGGTTTCAAATCCAGTTTGAAAATTCCGGGGGGGAACCCGGAGGTTCTAAATTGTTAAGAGGTAAAAAGGCCAAAAGGTTGTCTTGGTATCAAGACGCCTTTAAGCGAGGGACATTCTTGCACTAATTATAAGAAATTATAATTGTATAACAAATATAAAAATTTGTGGGAGAAAACAAAAGTTCCAATTTATTAAGATGTTTCAATTGCTGAAAAGGTGTCTTGGCACCGGGACACCCTCTAAGGGGAGCCACCTCATGCACTATTTACATGAAAATAGGGTTCTAAATACAGTTTTGAAATTTTTGTGGGGACTCAGACATTTGAATTTGTTAAGAGGTAGGCAAGTTATGCGGGTGTCTCAATATCGAGAGGATCTCCAAGGGGGAGAAACTCATGCATGAATACTTTGTTTTTTGACCCATTAACTTTTCTAATTTGTGGTAATGTTTTCTGAAATTTTCAATTCCAGGTATTTCAAGTTTGAGCTATATGCAAAGAAGGCAATACAAAAGGTAGATTTACCACTGTTCTTTACTACATACTTGGACAAATTGTTGCCTGATTGCATGTTCTTTGCATTGCAACTACGCCTTTGAACCACTCTACATTTGCATGCGTGCCCATAGTACCTCGAGTGCAACTTCGGCACCACTCTGCCAGAAGAGGAGACCCTCTTCAAGAGACTAAACGACATTGAGCCGGAGTTTGATGAATTTGCAGGACTGGATTCGAGGCTCAAGTCAAAGCCATTGCAAAAAGGAAGTTGGCCAACAAGAAGGAGGAGAAATGGGAAGAGGCTAAGAAGAAGACATAGGACAACAAGAAGAAATGCATGGTGGCAAGGGCGGAGAAGGAGGAAGAGAAGGCCAAGAAGAAGGGAACCAAGTGGAAAGCAAAAACACACTTACAAGAACCAGCTATGAGTGCAGCAGAGATGAAGAATATGTACTCCGGGTTCTCACTCATTTAGGAGCAACTAATGCACGGTCTCACAATGACATCTCAGAATACGGATCCTGTTCCGGACCTCGACAAGTGCATCCTGAACTTACCTTTAAACAATTTCTACGAGCATCAGAAGGCACTTCAAGACATTGACACCTTCTTGGCCATGGTTAATTCACTTTTGTTTGTTCATAGGTTCATATTTCGAATATTATGTGTTTGATTGCGATACGTTATTGGTCCACATGTTCTACATTTTACAGATTATTAGCCTTGGGGTGGAAGCAATGGAATCTTTTGACTCCCTTGATTTTTTGGATTGTACAACTGATGTCCTCTACAGCATTCCAGTGACAAGGATTGCTATTTTGATAGTAAGTTGAGAACATAGGCCGTTGTCGACTTGATCATCATTGACATTCCCAAAGGACTTCATCTGCCAACTATTTCCACACCACCTACACCCATTCCAAGTGGAATGAATTCGACAAAGATTACCTTGTCACCGTTTTTGACTTTGCCCAAGAGTACTTGCATGACAACGGCAGTTTGTTGGTGATGTACCCTACCCCTTCTAAAAAACACTGAAGCCAATTCCTTGGATGTTGTGAGGAATATAAGTTCCACATACTTTTTACATACTTTGGCACCAACCATCTCCATCTCACATTACCTATAGATCCAACAAAAATAGTAACAACTCCTCTACTATCATGTATATTTTGTTTAAATTTGCTTTTCTTGTGTATCGGATTTTGACTTTTGTTTTCTTCCAGACTAAGCACTTTGCCATCTCTCTGGTGGTCAAAGAGTTTGGCCCAAAGACAAAGGAAGATTTTCCGTTCCAGTTTGTTCCATCCCATAACGCAGTTAGGGTCACCGTGGGCACGAACGACATCCTTTCCAACTTGTGTTTCAAAGAAGACATCACCATAAATGGGGCAATACCATGGCAGGGCCCTTGCAAGAAGGCCCGATAGTTCATGCAAATGCTAATGGAGGGGCTCACGGAACCAGAAGACGTTGTTGTCAATTGCACAGTGGCCACATGTATTGCTAGATAGTTTTTTTACTTTAGTATCGATGGTACCGTGCCATGAATTTCATGGTCCAATGTTTTTTTCTAATTTTGCTCGGTATGTTTGTAGGTTCTACCATTCAAGCCTGCCACACCACGCGTCGGCATATTCTTGCATTAGAGGAGGATAAGGCTATCTTTGAAGCCCTCATTGCCCCAATTGTACGTGTTGCTAAAGTCGCTCGGCCACCACCGCCACAACCAGCGGTGGATCTTGTAGACCTGGACAACAAAGACGTACCTATGTAGCTTATTGTTAAGACGTACTGATTCAGTAAGTAAGTCTTACTTTAATCTCCTTGTTTGTTCCCAATGATTTAATTGACTCGCATGTATTCTAATTTGTTGTTTCTTGGTGTTTGTAGGAAAGCCAAAGAATTGATGTCCTCTTAGCAAGTTTCTTTTTTTGCCAATCCAGGGTTTTTCTCAAGCCCCTCTAAACCATTTTAGCTACATATATGTGCTGAGGCGCTTTCCAAGGATTTTGTTTCCTAAAACCTTTGACCGACTTCTAGGGCCTATTCATTATATCCTCATATTCTCTAGTACATAGATGATTATGCCATAGAATCAGATTCGCAGACATCGAATAGTGAAGGTAGTTCTACCTTGCTGCAGTCGATGCGAAGTACTGATATCCATTACTATGGGTGGATCCTGTGTATGTACTTGATTTTCAGGATTATTATTTTCTATTATATTTATATTTGAGGTTTCTTCAAGATCTATATGCATTTTGAAACCTGCAATTATTTTGGCGTACATTCTTAACCACAATCATTACCACCTCCATGACAATAACCTTGCGTACTTGTCAGCAAATCGAGATACTCTAGAATTTTTCAAGCTATCTTTCCAACCCAGTACAACAAAGCAATTAGCCTGCTCCGACGAGACCATCCCCACCGGGTAGCTGGGCTTCTATGTCTCCCCACCCCTTCCAAACCGACTCCCTTGCCCGACCCGACTAGTTGGACCGCACGACAACTATGCACCCCTGTACTTGGTGGACGGGCTGCTTAGACAACTGTCCTCCAAAATTGTGGGGTGGGCACCTAGAAACCTCCTAAACACCACAATCAAAGGTTCTAGGCAACTTACCTAGCATGAGAGGCTGTACACCTCCATTAACATATTTGAATTCCTAAATTGCTTTTACTTGCAACTACAAGAGGAGGCCCTTGTGGAATTGTGTTTAATGGGACATTCAATTCATTAGTTCATTGGTATTGACAAATGAGTACATTGTTCAATGTGGGAGATGTATCATGTATGATGAATGCCAAGCAGATGGTGAGTTAGTTGGCAAGTAATGAAAATAAAGGGAAAGTTGATGCAAGGGGAAAGCATGCTACAGCCTACTTGCTTTGCTACATTCAATAAAAAAATGTAAATAAAGTTTTTAACACTTTGGATTCTTGGTGAAGAAAGCTAACAAGATTCTACAGATGGGCCAAATTTTTATATTGTTTAATTTGTCTTGAAGTTAATTTTTTAAGAATTTTGTTTGTTTTTATTTATTATATTGTTTAATTCCACAATATATATTATAGAAGGAATTAAATAATATAAAAATTAGACCCACTTGTAAGTTTTTGCTAGTTTCTTCTAATAACCAATTCAAATATTAAAATTTATATTTAAAATTTTAAAAATTTTTAAAAAATCAAACATATATATTAGTGAATAAAACTTGATATTAAATACAAATTGAGAAATGCGCTTGGACCTTAGAATACATTTGTAATGTTAAGCATCACACCAAATTTACGCATGTAATTCTCCTCATTTATGTACACTTAAAAATAAATTAGTTCCTCAAATGTGACACCGTGACATCAAAAGTGGTAGCCCGTAGCATACTTTTACCCTGTGCACGCTAAATGCTAAACTGAACATCAACCCTGAAACAATGGCCAAAAGACTCTTAGAATAAAGAATGGAGATGTTGCAACGCTCAATCGAACGATGATGCTCCAAGTGTTAATCCTACCATGAAGGCAGAAACGGACAAAAGCGAGTAGGTCCACCAAATTCTTGCAAGGCGATCTTTGAAGACTGTAGAAAAAATGTAAGAGGTACCAGAGGATAATTGCAGTGATTAAAATTCCAAGAATGAAGCAATAATGTTTAGTGACTTTCATAAAAAATCCACTAAACCATATTGTATTAAAACAATTCAATTTTGTTTGCTTGTACTAGTCTCTTGTGGATGAAGCTCACAGGATGATCCTCTTTTACTCTGAACCCCTTCTAAACCCTTGTTGCCACATGAGCATGATTTTGTAAAAGTAGCCCGATGCAAACTCAAGCAAAATTTGAGGCTCCACATGAGAGGTCCAACAATTTAGATGGTCGAAGTCTCCTCTGCTTAGTCTGTTGGCGCCAAATCATCACTCATCTCATGTTCTCTACGTATTGGTTGCACTAGGGAAGTTTATTGCAAAATAAAAAATGTGACCTAATCGTTAATCCACAATTGTAGGATTAATCCTTAATCCAAAATTAACATCCGCTTTCACCCATTTTTTTCATCCACTTTCAACAACTATTTTCATCAACTTGCATCCATTTTTTCCCACTTTTTTCTTTTTCCTTCTAATATTTCAGCTCCCTTTTCACCAATCCCCACTTTTTGCTTACCGCTCCACGCTTGCTTCCCAACATTCTCCATTTTCATCCTAATCCACAAGTTTTAACTTTCTATGCTAGACCTAACTCTAACTTTTGGAGAAAGACTCCAAATTACAAACGAACTGCACCATTGGCTTCAGAAGGCCATTTTCAATATATGACATCCTCCGTCCCTTTTTTTATGCTAAAAGCCCATTGGAAGCTGGTGTCAACTTAAATTCCAAAAAAATTAAAAATTCAACTTTTGGAGGTTGACTTTTCTGTAGAAAGTAACTAGCCTAGGATTTTGAGTAGGTATGAGCAAGTAAGAAAAGACCTAATTTGGGCTCCATTTCAACTTCATACGCTCCTGGTATGCCGGCCAATTCCACCAGAATCTTCAAAATTGTTGGTCTTCGGAGAATCTTGCCAGTTTTGGATCTTTTAGCTAGCAAAATGTCTTGAAGCTGGTTGAAGCGTGTTATTAGCATAAAAGAAGCTAGTCTAATTTATAGTGAGATTTTATTGCAATCTTGATAATTTCTATAAATTTTTCATCATAAAATTTTGCGATTGATCGTCTGGAAGAATATCTTTTGACAACTAGAAAATTCCGGAACTTTTTGTAGAACTTCTTATAGAATTCTACAAAAGATGTACAAGCCCATATTCTTTTGCATATTCAAAAAAGGAGAATTAAATCCTGCTATCTCCTTTAATTTCCAATGAATAGGGAATCTTTCATATAAAAAAGAATCTTGGCAAACCAACGTCGCCGTTGGACTTCAAGCGTGATTTCCGCCTAGAACTACCGTACTTATGTTATAGATGCCCTTCTCTGGTCCATTTTGAGTTTTCTGCACCTATAGGCTAACAATTGGGTTTCTAATATTTCGTTGATACAATGGAAAAATTGAAACCTCTCTCTGGGATTGATTTAGGATTCTCACATATGTTTTCTTGTACTAATTCATCTATATTCTATCACATGCAAGGCAAGTTTAGCCAATCTAAGACAATTCTACTAAATAACTACAATATGTACAACTTTTAGATTTCTACCCTATTTACATGCGGGATTCAAGTTATGTTTTAGGAAAAACTGTTAATTATGACCAAACAATATAATGGCATGTGACATACCTATTTTGTCTTTACACTCTTTTTAGGGCTTTTTGTATAATAAATCACACTCAAAATACTAAAAAATGAAAAAAAAAATGAGTCTTAAGTGACAAATTGGGCATTCACATGGTCCATTACAGTTATTGCTCCAACAGGAATGATTATCATTGGATCTGACCGGAGGACCATTATTGAGTCTTGAAAAAGGTCTTTTATTATCATTTTTTTTATTTCCCATGGCTTATTAGCATCAACTTGCAAAACTTGCTTTACAATTTGTAAATCTTATTTAACTAATGTTAAATTTTAACATCTATCAGTATTCAATAAAGTGATTTCTTCCACAGAAATTACATTGTAGTCTTTGATTTGTAATTTTCATAGCTAGTGAAGGACATTTGGATGGCAAATGGCCATGTCCTTGACAATTTGTACACTAGACATTGGTTCTGCTGTTGGCAGGCTTAGACCTTTTCATAGAGGCATTAGTAATTTGAACTCTCAAACTTGCCTTTTCTTCTACCAACTTATTTAATAAATCTGCTTTAGTATCTTGAACTTCTGGTATTGGTGGTACCACTATTATAGGTTGTGCAAGATAACTTTTTATTGGAGGAAGTTGGTAGGTAGTTGATTTGTAAGATGGTACTTGGATCATCATTTGTAGATATGACAAATTTAAGGGATATAGATTAGGACCAATGGTGGCCATTGGATCCTCACCTATCCTTATTTCTTCAATCTTTATATTATTTTGCATATTATACAGTAGTGGCTAAATCTTTGGGATTCTTTTCTTTTATGGGAATTTTAAATTATGGGGAATATAATCCACCAACAAAAATTCTCGTTTAATAAGTGTCTGGAATCCCTTGACATGTCCAATGTTGTAGAACATATTCCATCCTACCAAAATAGTTATTCACACTTTTACCTAATGCCATTCTAATGGTTCTTAGTCGTTCTTGTAAACTCTCTGTAAAGGCTAACGGTCTAAATCAGGCTAGGAAGGCATTCTTTAATGCATTCCAAGTATCAAATGGACCATTGGTTTGATGCCATTCTTGAACAATTCTCAATAATGTTGCAAGAAATGTAGTAAGAAAATTGGCCTCTAGAATCATATTGGTTGCACATACTATATTAAATCTATTCAAGTGGTGGTCAGGGTTTGAACCTACTTGACCATAGTATTGTGGTAAATTAACTAAATTCAAATGTCTAGGTTGCGCCATGTTATAGTCCTCTATCCACAAATCATCCTCACAATTTAGTGTGTGTATTTCAATTAGTTCACAATTAAGTATTTTTTAATCTAGAAATAAAGATGTTTCTTGAAAACTATAAAGATTTATGTTTTCATCATAGTCAAAACTTAAAAATTGTCTAGTAGATAATTTGAAATGTGGACATATTTCAAATTGATCTAGATTAAATGAACTTATAGAACAAACTTCCAAGCTATATTCTCTAATGGATGTTAAATAATTTTCTAACCTCTCAACAATACTACGACTTTGTTTATTTTATGTTTCTCTCAAGTTTTACAATGTTATGAGATTACAGCATTTGCTTTAAAATCAAGCGCTTTAGGTTTCAAAAAAGAATAGTTAATTGGTGTTAAGGGCCGTTGAGGACTATTAGACACTTTTGCTATAGAATAGAAAGACTCTTCTATTTCAAAAGACATGGTAGTGTCTACAAAAGATTTTTTCAATTTTTCTTTGTTTTTGATTGTAGATTCTTGTAGTTCTACTAAAATTGTAATACTAACCTCAACATCAACATCCGATTCTACTATTTCACTAATACCTAAGTCTGTCAATTCTATGTCAAATTATCCTAGTTAATGCAAGGTATGGTGAATTTAGGTGTTTTACCAAAAAAATTCTTTCTCCTTTTGCTTTTCTCCAAAACTTTGAGATCACATGGTTAAATGGTCAAATTGTCCAAATCTCACAAACACAAATCTAGAAATCTTTGATTCTTGTTCACAATGTTGATAATCTTCTTGGCCGCTCCTTACTTGCTTACACTGGCCTTCAATTGCAATTCTCAGATACTAACTCCACCGAATTGCTCATCTAACTCTCTTGATAACTTGATTAGGGTCGCAATCTTCTTCTGCGTTGAATTCAGGTTGCTACAATTGAGGTTGAATCCTACAACATCGCTCTAAATTAAAGAGATTATCAGAGAACTACGTTAGAGAACTACGTCGAACTGGTCAAATCTCCACGAACACCCAATATGAGCAAATTCTTCACCCCTACTTTGCTTTGTTGGATTTTAGTTTGTTTATTGGCCTTCCAAATGTAATGTTCTTCTCTTCCTTAATAATTGACTCAAAACTATCTTTCCACCCTTATAATGACAATGACCAATAAACACAAATTTTCACAATAAATCGCAATTCACAATGCAAAATTTAATAATATATATAAACAAATTTGGGTCTTACAATGCCATGTTTTTATTTTTTTTAAGTCTATTTATAATCCTAAAAATGAAGAGTCACCTCTTTTGGAAAAAGATGTGTCCAAGGTTACGCCCCATTCATCCAAGTTTATTTTTATTTATTTATTTAATTTTATGTTCATCCTACCTAAATATTCCTATTTACACTATTAGGTATCTTTTGATTTTAAAACTAATTTTATTTGTACTTTTTACTGATAAAGGGCCCTAATAGACTATTTCTTTCTAAAACTATTAATAATTTCTAAGAAAAATTGTCTACACTTTTTCATGTAGGGTTTAGGGAATGAGTGTTGTGAGTGCTTGCTACAATCCTACCTCTTATTGAATGCACAGAGAGTATGAAGGCACGTTAGAGCAATGTGAGAGTTGCAATGATGTGTATGTTCTGTTGTGATCATAGAGCACTCAGGAAGCTGCATTCCACCTTCGCATTTGGTAGAGGAGGTAGGTATAATTGTGGCATATGTAAAGACCAAAACTCAAAATGAGTTGACGATTGCAAGAATTTTAGGTTGCTTGAGTGAAGACTTCCTCATAACATTCCAACTAATAGGCATAGTTGTGAGCTTCTGAGGAAACCTTCTGCAAGATAGTAGAGACACAAATTTTACCATTCAATTGTTGGGTTTCTAGAATGGTGCGAGCAAAAAGCATTCCCAGAAGAAGTTCTACACATTGTAAAAGATAGACTTTGGTTCAACATTAGGGTTTCCGAAAATGGTCAAAAATGTCAGGAAAGCACTTTGTTGATCTTTGGTGGCAATGAAAATAGTAATACAGAGGACAGAATTGAGCCAAACGCCACATGGTAGTATCTCCGAGGCAAGAAACGTCACTGGAACAAATTAGTTTGCCAATGGAGCATTCGGATTGGGAGGCAGGGTCATTAAAGCACAAGCGGAAGAAGCAAAAAGGTCAACCAAGGCACATAAAGAGGAGGGCACAAGGAAGAAGAGGTGGAATTGTGCACAATGAAGGTGTAGTGGCCCCTACCGAGCACATTTAGTCTATAGCAAACCAATTTTGAAGTAGTGGTCAAAAAAGGCAATATGTTGGAAGGTTGCGAAGACGTAGGAGAAGAGGTGCTTGTACCTCGGATCTACAATTGCCGCCACTCATACCACCCACTAAGCTAGAGGGGTGGATCAATCCAAAGGTGGAAATTTTGGCATGCACACCATCTACTTTGTGAAATGGAGCGTGACAACACGCTCTAAATTTTGAAGAAGCGAAAGAAGCTTTGGGAGAAAACTGCAATGCCAAGGAGGTCCTACTACAAGTGTCAAGGACAAAGGTCTCCAACCATCAAACTTTGATACCCTTAGAGAATTCTTATTTGAGGTGTTCACACTTGATAGCAAAGTGATTGGGGTGCCAAAGAAATGGGCTCACATTGAATACTTCCTAACATCCATTTACTCCATGTATACAAATATTGCCACCGAGGAAGACATTTATTGGGTGAACTTCTCAGGGACAACCAAGATTGTTGACATTTAGGCAATCAACTGCATAGACTTTAGTATGAAAATGGCTCTAGCAAAATAAGATCGGATTCTGCCATTGCCAAGAGGAGACAATTTGACGAGCTACAAGAATCTAATGGATACTGATGGGAGTGATGGCCACCATAGACCGAATAGCAACAATGGCAATGATGCTCTTTTGGAAGAGTTTCTCTCCAAATGCGGCATTTATCCTAGAGACCAATTCTACAAGCTAAAAAAGACTGTGAATATTACAAAAGTGGAGCATTGCAAAATACTTGGTGCTGCCACAATCATAGGTACATCAACTCAAATCAATGCATTGTCAACAACGTGATCTTAGTTTAGGATTGGGATTTTTGAGCCCCATTAGAGCTGTCTGTCTATTTGAAGAGGTGTCCAATGATTCATTTGGCAGTGATTGGTAGGTGGTCTTCCGAGACTTTCCTAAAGCAGAACCGTATGTGGCAAATAGAGATGATGATCAATTGTTTGCAAATTGATGCAAATTTGCTAGACGAGATAGGAATTTACTTTGTCTACTCTAATAACTTGTTGTTTGAAAATAAGTACATTAATTCTAAGTAGGAGAATCAAAACCGATCGCTTAGAGTCCATAAAACACTTTTAGTGGATCAAAATTAGGCCCAACGTCTTTCTACGGATAAATGATCCTTGAAGTTCATTCTTTTTCTCACATTTCTAGCTAAAAACCACTCTAATAGAAATAGTGAACCAAAAAAATTTGTACACTAGTCAAGCTAATTACAAAGGTCATGGTAAAAAAATTGCAGCTAAACGGTTGACCGAAGTGGAAGAAACTAACAGTAAAGGCCATGAAAGCGTTGTTAGGGATCATGGTGTATTTAGGATTGAAAAGCGAGCTAGCCTTGAAGATTACTAATCACAAGACACCTTTTGGAGGTGCTCAACAATTATGAGCATCAGGTCTCAAGATTTGTTTTTGAATATTCTTTGGAATATCCACCTTGTGAACAATACAAAGCTATGTAGTAACTAGGCAGATTCACAATTTGACAAGCTCAGTAAGGTGCGGTGGCTAGTTGATAGCTTTGTGGTGCTCTACAAGAAAATTTTGAATCCAAGCAAGTTTCTTATTGTAGATGAGATCATGATAGTATATAAAGGTTGTTATTGTGGTTTCCAGTAGTATATGATGAATAGCCTATCAAGTACAATATAGAAGTCTTCGCCACAAATTGCTTAGTAGTACGCTACGTCTAGAACTTCAAGGTATACTTGGATGCCACCACTAAAATGCCTAATAGTAATTACTTCTTAGGTGCTCAAGGATGCACTAGGGTCATTGCATTGTCATAGATAACTTTTTTATAGGAGTCAAGTTGTTCGACACATTGTTGTTGAAGGGATTCTTCACTACTGGTATGTGCAAAAGTAATGCCATTTTTTTTTTCAAGAGTTTGGTGAGGCATCACAAAACAAACAAGGAAAGTTGAGGCAATTTGTCTTACAAGATTCATGCTAGATAGCAGATGACGATTGTTTGCTAGTTTGATTCTCAAATTGTACACTTCTTAAGTACACATAGTAGTCCACTTCCCATCAATTGCTTTATGTAGAGGTGGATTCATAATCGTCACATAGTGTTGCCAACTTGTCCCATGATTTTAGAATACATCATCTATATGAGGGGCATTGATGTCGTGGATCAAAGACATGCAAATTATAGTTGTCAAATTCACTCAAACAAATGGTGGCACCACCTATTGTTTTTTCTAGTGGACACTAGCCTTGGGAATTTGTATATCTTGACTGTATGACCTAGATTGCGAGCAAAAAAGTGTGCATCCCATATCCTGAAAGGCATACCATGTCGCTATTGCAACATGGTTGTCCAGCAAATCCATAAAACTTGGTCGAATAGTGTACTAGGGTTTCCCCATGCGTTCTAGACTACAGTACAATATGAAGCATCCAAACAAAAAGAGGTGCAAATGTCATATATGAAGTCGTAAACAAGTGAAGATTTTTAGGGCATGTGGAGGAAAATACATCTACAAGGGTCAATGTTTTGTTACAGCATATAGTTGTGTTAAGTGGACTACTTGTGTTCTGTGAAAGTAATTGACCAAGTTTGTGCGGCATTTTGTAGGAAATCCAAAGGACCAACAGTCTTCTAACTCTGCAAGCAAAGCTCTATCTCAGTCACCTAGGAGCAAAGAGCATCAAAACATGACTATGCACATACCGCTTGCAAGTTGGTTGCAGAGCCGCTCGACAACTTGGAATGCTTTTGAAGACTTAGATGACATACCAGGGACCGATGCTTCTTCTTTGGTTTGTCAATCGATTTTGAGCAGTACAAGATTATTTAGAGCATGATGTAGAGCATATCTTTTGTAGATACTTGTCAGTCCCATTTTGTACATTTGGACTCTTGTAATACATGTGCACTAAAATTCCACGCTTGCATAAGCTTTTTTCATGGGCTTAGGTTTGCTCTCACGACGATAGTTGATAGTTGTTTGAGAATTTGTTTATTGCGTCATTTCCTTATACTTGTCCCCTCGTACTATCCTTCATACTTCCCTCAACCATTAATAGAGTGGAGTTGAGATCCATTCACTAGAAGAAAATGAAGGATTTTGCGACTAAAAGAGCAACTGATTTTGAGTTGCATTGGACACTGTTTGCAGTTGGTGGTAATCTAGAGGGTCCCAATTGCTATGGACAAGTTTTTTAGTCATATTGGAGTTGCAAGGCAAAATGGTATTGTTTCTCATTCGGCAGCTGACTTGAAACTTCATCGATGTGCTTTATGACGTGGATACTTATGTGGTACCTGTAAATTACGACTTGTTTGTGATTGGTTTACGACTCATTTGTCACTTCATTGCGACTCATCTGTGACGCATTTGTGATTTGTTTGCGACTTGTCTGTGTCTTACTTGCAGCTTGTTTATGACTTGTAGAATTTGTAGATTTTGAAATCTACAAAATGTAGAAGTCTACAAATTATAGAAATCTACAAACTATAGAAATCTTAGAATTCTATTAACAAAATTTGTTATAGAAGGATAAAACTACTTACAAGTCTTAAATGTCCAATCTAATGATACACTTGACAAGTGACATAGAACAATTGTTATTATACAATCAAGCAATGATTTGAAAACAACTATTAAACAACTATTAAATAACTACAAAACAACTAGGAAACAACTTCTGTCATTTTATAGTTGCAATTGTGTGAGTGCTTATTTACCCACCCTTGGTAAATAGGTGAGCACAACCAGGTTCTTGATGGTTTAGGTTCAATTTCGTACTATGGGTGCCTAGCATCAATCCATTGTGCCTTCCAAGCAATGAATCTTTCCTAACTCCTAATATACACAAATTGCAAGAAAACCAAACACAACTAACCCTATTTGCAATGTTTATCCTAATCAAGGTGTATTAACTAGGCCGATGTGGTTTTTGAGTGAAAGTTGAAACAATCTAAATTTAGCCATATAAGATGAGAGAGAAGTTCATGCCATTTTAAAAAAATCGAAATCATATGATCTTCCTAGCAAAAGTTATGGGTGGATGAAGGTTTAGCCTCTAGAAGTCAGGGTTGTCCCCGTCACGTCCTGTCCGTCCGTCAGGATGTCTGGACGGACGTTAGGATTCAACCCCGGCGTCCGTCAGGATGAAATCTGGACAAGAACCGTTGACAGAGGATGAAAACTATGGAAATGGATGGACGTTCAACGTCGACGGGAGCGCTGGACGGCCGCGTTGGACGGGCGACGAATGGGCGACCTTTAAAATTAAAAAAAATATATAGAGTATATTTTTAAAAGCCATAAATTGATTGGAATTATATATATTAGGCAATTTAAACTCATATTTTTTTGGTCAAAAACTTTTTAAATTTGACTTGTGAAAACTGAAAAGAGGATTGGAAGACTTCACATCATTTTTGTAGTTTTAACACCTTCGTGTTCAAACATTATTATCTTTTACTCTATAAGTGATATTTTTGTGTTTTAGCAACCTATGAGATTTGTAACATGTCTTGTTTGAATTTATACGGTTACAATTTTTTTTTAATTGATACACCTAGTTACCTAATCAAAATGTTAACATTTTGTTCAATTTAGAGCAAATTCCTAGGAGCTCAAAACATGACTTGGGC
Source organism: Antitrichia curtipendula (assembly GCA_951230915.1). Classification (NCBI taxonomy): domain Eukaryota; kingdom Viridiplantae; phylum Streptophyta; class Bryopsida; order Hypnales; family Leucodontaceae; genus Antitrichia; species Antitrichia curtipendula. The sequence goes on along the minus strand of OX579634.1, from coordinate 34,087,875 downwards.
ATCTAGGATTCTAGGGATTAAAGTTCGTTATTGAATTTCTAATTAGAGAAGTTGCTAAATTGATTTTACATTGACTATATGGCAAGAAATTCAAAAATATTAATCTATATAGGCCCTATGCTAATTATTGCAAAAAAACCCTCCAAGTTGTTATTTCACCATGTTCATCTTGAAATGAAATGAAAAGAAAACATTAGAATCTATTCAATTTAAGACTTTCAAGTATAGGATCGCCATTCATAAAGTCATTTATTTCAATTGATTTTTAAATAAATTTCATGTAGCGTGACCTTATCAAGTTAGCAATTGCAAGATATTAGACTTTGATCATTTGATTTCCATAATGCCATTTGAGAAAAAATGGAAAATGTTCAATACTTTAATTTGTAAACTTTGGATTTAAAAATAAACATGAGGGAGTAGTCAATCAATAGTCCAACTAAAAAAAGATTAAAACTAATAGAACAAAAGTTACAAAACGTGAATTATTTTTTGGTTTAATTCTAAAGACTTAAAGGACATTTCATCAAATATGAAGCAATAAAATAATTTGTTACTTATTTCTTGCTTTGGTAAAGAATTTCCGTTGTTTTTATTTCTTAGACCCTAAAGTAACATACTCTCATTGTCCTTATTGCAAGGGACAAAATGGATTTTCGATAGGCTCCCATGATCTCATTTTTTACTGAAACTTTTGAAAACTTTTTCATAAGAATGATAAAATTGAATGATAGATAAACTTATGAGTTTATTCATAAAACAATTTCTATTCCAATCGGTGCCTAGGAGCAAAGGGTAGGCCACAATAACCTCAAACAGGGGAGATCGGGACACCGGGCGGTTCAAGACTCCGGGTAGACAAAAAAATCCACAAAAAAATGAAATACAAATTTGTGTATTTTTTTTCCAATTGAATTATATTTACTTTTAAATGGGAGGCTTTCATTCATCCCATTTGGATTAGGAATGAAAAAATTATGGATTTTTTTGTAGAGCAGGCAATCCTAGCAACTTCTTAAAATAAATTTGCTTCTTTACTTCGAATGCTAATAACTTTCAATCCATACGGTCAAACATCACAAATTTTTTATCACGTCATCTAAGACAAGTGTAGAACAAGATCCTTTGGTTCGATTCCCAAAAAAATGGAAAATTTAATTCATATGTGAATATAGCAAAAGTGGTGGTTTAGGGTGGTTTGGGCCAAAAAATGGACTTCGGACTTTAGGGCTTCACCAAAAATAAAATAGAACACTCTTTTACCTACCATCTAAGCATACAAGCTTCTTCTATACTATTACAAAAAGGTCCAATAGATTACAAAAATAGACAAAGGCGAAGCAACAATACACGAGGTGGAAAGAAAACGATAAATGTACATATTTTATAAATCTGTTGAAGTACATGGTAAACTAATAAAGGCTTTACATAATTACATACGTTCACTTTGTACAACTTCTGGTATTTAATTCTATACATCTATCTAGTTATACACAATCTAGTCTACTTCTTCGATTACAACGCCGCATACTATGCTATTTCTCAAAAATTGTTGCAGTTTTTGTTGTGATTGCAAAGTCCTTAGAAGCTGAAGTGCGTCTATATCGTATCTATTATGTAAGTGGGAAAAAATGTCACTCATGAGGGTTGACTCATGGAAGGTATTGTCTTTAGTGTACACCATTTGTTCATCAAAGCTCAATTCCCCCTCAAATCCGACTGGCTGGCCTTGAGAGTTAAACATGATGTGTTGTAGATGTGGTGCACGCACAAAAATTAAGCGGTCTGGGTCCCAATGTCCACCGGCAATCTAACCAAAATATAGTCGACGCCCTAGATCACTGTCTCCAAATACCCTCCTAATCACCTCTGTCACTTGGGCGTCACTCATCCATTGTATGCTAGCCACCGTTCCTGCCGGGAGGTGTCGGTTGTCGTGGCCCCACTTCCAAAGCCATGTCATGTCGGACCCCCAATGTACTCTATTACCAAGGCCCAATAAATTTTCCTCATTGTGCTCGTAATGTGCAGGCATGTGGTCTTAAAGGCCAAACATTTTGTATAGTCGTGCATGAAATGGAGCCCTGCATTGCGCACATCTCTTTCTGGTGACCATGTGTGGAATGAGACACACGGGGTGGTATAGATGGCCACATGTACCAAGATTCCATCCACCCTCGGGGCCAAACGGTTCTTGGCACATTATACATGTTGTTCCATCTTGTACAAAATTTGGAACGGAAAGCCACACTAGTGGCGTAATGCCATTGCAGTTGGGTGGCCCGTACCGTTGGCGCTCGATATTATATTGGAATTTCAAGTCTGGACGGGCATTCCAATCGATGCTTGAATTATTCCTAAACACCGGCAAATCATCGGTGAACATTTCTGCCACCGGAGGCCACGAGGTCAAGCCAAAATAACATTGACCGCCATCATTGAATTCCGCAGCCACTCTCCTCACTTCACGCTGCATTTGCTCAACCTCGTTTAGCGCTAAGCTGCATGTCAACTTCTTGTTGCACACTTGAAGCAGCATCTGCTCTTTCTAAGGATTTTGGACCAACCGCATATTTTGAGCACTCAATGCGGTCATGGTCTGCTCCAAGGCTGTTCGAGCTGTAGTCAGCACCGCCACCTTTGCCTCAGCGTTGTTGGCACGAAGTTCCAAAGCACGCATGGCGTTTGTTAATTCTTCCATGCTTGTGCAAGTACTTCCAAGCTCTGCTTCAGCTCGCTCCGCACGTGCACGCATAATATCCAATGTGGCACTTTCTGCATTTGGAAAAGTGGATCGTGATCGCAGCACAAACTCAGATGTATTGCTCGGGCCTGGTGTGTCTTCGTCTACACCGTATGTAGCACGTTCCACTACAACATCGAGTGGTGGAACTAAGTCTGTGCTGACCCGCCTTTCACGCTCTACGAGCTCGGCTTCACGTGCGATGAGGCGTATATTTTCATCTTGAACGGCCCGCATCCTTGCATGATGAACTTCCAACACTGCAGCATGTTGTCGTCGTGTTTCTTCTTTTTCTGCTTGCAGTGTTTGTACTAATTGGCGCAAGCGAATTACTTCTTCATCGTCAGCTTGCACTCCACCAATCACATTTTGTTGGTTGACATCTGGACCACTGCCCTGACCAACTTCTATCTCCATCAACTCCGTCCCTGGACGCTCCGCTTATGGAACCATGTTCATTTGCACATTTTGGACATCAGCCAATGGCACGGCAGGATTTGGTACATTGTCCAATGGCTCAGCAGGATTTTGTGCAATGTGGCAAGTTCGATTTGGAAATTCATTATTCCGCTTTCTGCCCAAAAAGCTGCTCCAGTCCACATCCTTGCCAAGAAAAACCTCCGCATATGCCATTTGGCACACTGAAAGTGTCTCGTCTTTCTTGGATCTTGAACCCCAAAGTGCCAATGACACTTCAATCATCCTCTTCTTGAAGTGCGGATGTTGGCACTGGTCAATATTTACCACGCCAGATTTTACGTGCACCTTGTACCGGTCGTGTGGCCAATGGCGGTTGATGTGGGCCCAATCTATATATTGCCGACATGTCACTCTTGTCCATAGGCCATCTGCCTCCACTCACCCAGGGTTTGCCATAATTGCTTGGGCATTAAGTGTGCTCCAATCCAAGGTTGCTCTGTTTCCTCTCTTCTTTCTACCTGAGGGTTCACCTCCAGGTCCCAAACCTCCTGCAACATCCTCTGCGTCCATTCTTGATACCTGGAAAATGACACATACAATACTGTATGCGAATACAATGACAATTTGCTTTGCCTTCTGTTGCGTGAAGGCAACTGAAATGTGGCAAAACAATGTCAAATGTATAACACATCCCCTCAAATTGCAGTGCGAAGCTTTCTCAAACTCGGACAATGTAACTCAAAAGAGGAAGCAGGTGAACTGTCAAAAAAAGTTCACTTATACCCCCCAATTACCACCCGGTTAGGCAGGGTAATTAACATCTAATCAGTCCGTCCCCCCTCGGATCCAGACCGTCCAGGGCGTGGGACGGCCCTGGAATGGACGGCCGATCCGTCCACAGAGGTCCAACACAGGGTTGGAACGCCGTCAATGGGTTTGAGGCGCCGTCGACAGGTTTGGGAAATAATTACACCGCCGCCTGAAAGTTCGACGGACGGTTTTTCCGTCCTCTCGACGGGCTGCCCGTCCCCTCGACAGCCTGCTCGTACCCTCAACGGAATACCCGTCTCTTGGACGGAATACTCGTCTCCTGGACGGAATACCCGTCTCCTCGACGGGTATACCCGTCCCCTCGGTATACCCGTCTCTTGGACGGAAAGGCCGTCCAAAAGGACGGGCTGCCCTTCTCCTCGACGGCCTGTCCCTGGTCACGAATGGCCCGCCCATCTTCTCGATGGCCTGTTTGTGGTCTGGGACGGCCTGCCGAACGTCCTGGATGGCCCTTCAAAATTTTAATTTTAATTTTTTTGAAAATTGATTTTTATTCAAAGTTTCGACAAAATCACATCAAATAGAAAATTCATTTTCAAATCTTCAAATTTTCACCATGTGTATATATCAGAAGGATAATGACATTAGAATCCATCATAGCGTAAATTTAATTTCCATTTCATGATTTATTTAGAATGTACTGAATGTAGTAGACATTAAAAACACATTCGAAGTGCAAATCGCAATAATGGAATTTCAATTTAGGTTTGTGTTGGGGGATTTTACATAAAATAGAAACTAGAGAAAATGAACTTTTGTTTGATAGTTAGACTCAAACTCAGAAAATATCAATTTGAGGGAGAAATTTCAGATTTAGAGTAAGGAGCAACAACTTCCCAAAATACACTAAAGTAGCATATTTTTTTTTTTTTTTTTCCTAAACTCTACATTACGTGGAGGCAAATATCGGAAAGACTACAAAATCATTTGGATACACTCAAGGTTGTCCGTGTCACGTCACGTCTGGACGGATGTGACGTGACGTTTTGCTCAAACAATGTCATGACGGAATATTTTAAAAATTTGAAGGAATTTTACAAAATTCTTTACATAGAAGGTTGTACATTAGACTAATATGTTCAATAGTAGTAGTACAATTTATATTCCATTTATATTTGTAAAAAAAATGAAACTAAAGTTCAAAATTTTCTGAAATTTTAGGGTTAGGGTTAGGGATGTCACTTTAGGGTTAGGGATGTCAGGATTCATGACGCATCACGACGGACGTGACGTGACATCACGACGCAAAATGCCCACGTCACGTCTGGATAGACAACCCTGGATACACTTTGTAACTCAACATGGAAGGTCCCCCAAAAATGAAATGAATGCTTCCACAATCTTTCCATCTCATTGAAGTGATTGAATTGCCATCAAATTGGTACTAAATGATGCCGTTCGACGTTCAGAGGTTGAAGTTTATTGTAAATATCTTGCAATCTACAATTCTACATAGGCAAAGTTTGTGAAATTTCTTCCGGTCAATTGAACACTAGTCTAGTACTCTAGTATGAGATCTTACATACTACAAGTAGATGTGCACCTTAAAGGCCTAAACACATTCATTTTTTTTTTTTTAAATCTTTGCTATAGAAATGGCAATTTATTTCAGATTTAGGATGGAAAAGAGGCCTTGGGACTTTAGTCAATTTAGTGGTTAACATACGGTACTACATAAGCAATTAATAAACAATCCATATGAAAAACTATAGTAATTCACCGCTAGTTGCATTATAATTTAGAAGCCATAAAAAAAATATAGAGACCACAAAAATGTGAAGTTCATGTACTCAATGTTGCATTTCAATTTTATTACACCAATCCACTCTTATTTGCTATAGTTACATAAACTTGAACATCAAATACTCTTAAAATTGCAACAGTGAAGAGGGTTTAGGGTTTAGGGTTTGGGATTTAGGGTATTGGCCTATAGGGTTTACTTCAAAACCTAGCATGGACTGGAAACTACGAAAAATATCCTTCCTTTTTTTAGTTGGCATTACAAGTGCAAAACTTGATCAAGATGTAGTCTTTGAAGTTTGAATTGGAAAAAAATAGATTAATGATTTAAAATCAAAGTTTTATAAAACATGTTGAAGACACCAAAAAATGGCATAACAATATCTTTAAAAGGTAAAACATTCTTAAGTTTAGATGTATAGGGCTACATTTTTTTTTTGTAATGTATGAATGGAAAGCCGAAACAATGTTTTACATGAATCAATGATATGCGTATGACATATGTTGTTTAGGAGGTCTTTCACTTATCTCATGATTAACCATTTCAGAGTTTTAATCTTACTACCTTTAACTGGAGCATTTAGAGGGTGGTTTTTGTCTTGGTCTTTGTATATTTGATCCGGGCTTAGTAAGTTATTGAATGTTTGTACGTTTGAGACTTTGAGTTGAGTATAATAGTGTAGGCAGGGTTTAAAATTCAACAAAATATTAAATTGTCAGGTGCACTTACATGCAGGGAAGGATGGAATCAAAATACAATAATCCCAAAGGTGAAATTGATAAAATTCATTTGAATTCAAATTTGAGCCCTACAGAATATAAATTATTTTAAGGGATTGCGAGATTCTGGGATTTTTGTAATAAAAACATTGCCCAATGCCAATGACTTTCGTGAAAATGGGTGCAATTAGAATGAATCAAATGTTAACATGAACATCCAAATAGAACATTCTAGGACCAACATTAAGAAGTTTTCAATTTGACATTCTATGATTTTTTCTATGTTTTTTCCATTATTTATGTGCAACAAAATAGAATTCCATTCTAAATGAGCAGTAAACCTCGTTTTGAGCATTTGAATGTCATCCCTGGTATTTATTTATCCTCTAATTGAAACAAATGTGAACATTAAGTTAGCACTCCTAAGCTACCCGCCACCGTAGACTAATGCCCGATTGAGAGGAAGGACACCTGTCCTGACAAGTCCGAGAATGCCAAACCACATAAATGAAAAATTCTCCAAACAAGGATTAGAAATGAATTACACTCGGCTAGCACTGTTTTGAATGGCCCGCTCGACGACCTTCTCGTCTCTCGAAAGTCTTCCCGTCCTCTCGACGGCCAATCCGCGGGCTGGACGGCCTTCCCGTCCTCAGGCCAAGCAATCCGCAGGCTGGACGGTCTCCCCCCCTGGACGGCCTTCCCGTCCTCTCGACGGCCAGTCCGCAAGCTGGACGGCTTGGCCCCTGGACGGCTTGTCACCTTGGACGGCCCTGGACGCTCTGTCCGTCCTCTAGACGGCCTCTCCGTTGACGTGAAAGATTCACTACAAGAAAACAAGGGGTCCTGCAACTGCACTGTGCAACTCATTTTGTAGTTGCATACGTCGTTTGCAACTAGGTGATAATCTGGAGCCCGCAGTTGCAGTGAACAAGTTGCATGAGTTGCAGTGTAGTCGTAGTTTTTTCATGTCATCGGACAGTATTCAAAAAACTTCATCGACGAATTGTTCTGACGTGGAGTTTACTGCCACGTAAGGTCAGGTCCTGCATTCGATACTTTAGGCACTTGTAGTCGACTTCTTTGCATCTAACGTATACTCGTATATGACTTATCATATGCAACTTGTTCACAACTTCTTTGCAACTGGATTGTGTTGATGTATGACTTCTTTGCCACTACTATACAACTACAAAGGGATTTGCGACTAGTTTTTGATGTGTCTAGCTACTCATCAAGTATGTGACTTTTATGCGACAAGTTTCCAACTCATGTGCTATTCCTTTGCTACTTCTAAGCAACTTCTGTATAACTCCTATGCAACTGATAGTCAACTCATATGCAATTAAATTGCAATTCAAAATTCACTCAGGTAGAACTCATTTGCAACTAAAAACCAACTCACATACAACTCATTTGGAACTCAAAGCCAACTCATATACAACTAGTTTGAAACTCAATGCCAACTTCCGTGCAACTCATTTGCTAAAAAAAACTTGCCTCGGGCAACTCGTTTGCAATTCAAAGCCAACTTACATGCTACCAATTTCCAACTCAAAGTCAACTTAGATGCAACTAGTCTGCAACTCAAAGCCAACTTGCATGAAACTAGTTTACAACTCATGGCCAACTTCTATGCAACTAGTTTGCAACTCAAAGCCAACTTCCATGCAACTCTTTTGCAGAAGAAGGCCTACTCATAGGCAACTAGTTTGCAACTTAGAGCCAATTCAAAAGCAACTATGTTGCAATTCAAAGCCAACTCCCATACAATTAGTTTACAACTGAGAACTGCCTCAGATACATCTAATTTGCAACTCAAAGCCAACTCAGGGCCAACTGGCATACAACTAGTTTGCAACTAAATACTGACTCCCATACAATTGGTTTGCAACTAAAGGCTGACTCACATACAACTAGTTTGCAACTAAGAGCTAATTCACATACAACTAGGTTGCGACTAAGAACTAACTCCCCACATATTCAAACTCAAAATCCATAGTATCTCTGAGCTTTTTCAAAGTTTGTGGCCTATGTTTATCCTAGTGAATAACACTCATATCAAGTATTATAGGGGCAAAGGCCCTCATAGTTCGGTCCCAAGTAGTCTTCCCAGAAGAAGAGGCATCAATTTGACCATTTGACTTCACATGTAATTCATTTGGTCTTTTGCCATTATTGCTTCTCACTTTTGCTTCCTTCTCTAACTCTCTGTACCTCTTGCGCCTAGTAGAACGTCCACCACTTTGTGACTGACACACCACTTCTTGTGATTGTACATGCCCTTGCCACAAAGCTGAATTAGCCAATTAGGGAGAACATGAAATTCAACCATTGCCCGTTGTGGAGGTTTGGTAGGTGGTGGTGGTATGGATTGTGGTGGTACCCATTGCCACTGTCCAGTTGGGCTTTGGTGCATTGGTTGTCTTACGAATCCACCATGATGAGAAGGCAAGGATCTCTTTTTGCTACCAAAGGCTTTCCCATATATGCGACTATCATCTTCTTCAAATTGATTTTCTTCATTCCTTGAAAGAATACTACAACATTAGTAGTATTAGAAGTAATGTACAAAAGAATTTTTTTTTATCATTGAACCTTTATTCTCTTTAAAGGAAGTTCATTTCCATAAAAAAAATTCAACTCACCTTCTTCAGTGCCGTGAGAGTCCTCTAAAGCCGACATATCATCTTCAGCACTTGCATCTTCACTAACAGCTTCTAGGTCTTCACTACTAACTCTGGCACTCTTTTGTATGGGCAATGCTGGAACTCGAGTATGTTGTTCATGCACACTTTTGCGCTTTGCAATTGAAGCCCCCCTGCAAACCAACCAACATTATAGCTTTAAAGGAAAAAGATATAAAAACAATCATCTATTTTTAGAGCCACATAATACATGAAGATTTTCAACATTACTTCGGATACTATGCTACATTGTGTCTATTTTGCAACTACATGGCAAGTACCAACTGCATAGCAACTACATGGCAACTAGTTTGCAATTACATAGTAACTATCTTGCAACTACGTGGCAACTACATGGTAACTAGCTTGCAACTACATGGCAACTGCATGGCAACTACATGGCAACTGCATGGCAACTACATGGCAACTGCATGGCAACTACATGGCAACTATATGGCAACTAGTTTGCAACTTCAATTACCTCTATAATGCTAGAGCAACTTCTTACAAAAACTACTGAAATACCAGGAAGCATTAATATTGCGACCACCTAATCTTCAACATCATTGGAAGACTAAAGACAATATCCTAATTTTGGAGAGGCCCTTACAATTCCTTTGATGTTGCTTTTATAGTTTGTACTTGTACTGCTCGCTCCACCACTCTAGCATCTCGACGCAATTCCCTCTCCATTTTCTCATAGTCAATAGAATCCATGCCAAGCGATTCTCATTCACCTACCTAAGAAGTCAAGATAATGGTTCAATGAACAATTACTATTTCATGCAACTCTTCAAGAACTCTTTCTATTGCTAGTACAAAAGAATGCATAAAGAAAACTACTGTTCTATGTTGTTTGCAAATTGGCTTGAACAGTTCAAAACCTCACAAACTCTACAAACTTGAAAACCATTATCATTAATTGTAAATGGCATAGCTAATTCCACACAAAACATTAGTTCCATGAGTTCTTGCTTAGGACTAAACTTATCACCAAGGTACTTCACCAAAAATGATTTAATTTCTAAATCAATAGATGCATTCTTCATTTCTACATTAATCTTAGAAGTTATTCATCAGTCACTTTAGGGTTTAGGCGTCCTTGCAGAGTTGGTTTATTTCCTGATAAACAGTTTTATGTAATGATCCAAAATCCTAACAAACATCAAGGCACAAAGGCTTACAAATGCGTACCATTCTGATGACCCTGAAAAACCCTGTGCTCGCAAAACCCTCCGCTCCACTCGCAGACCGCTCGCAGAACCCCTCCGCTCCACTTGCAGACCGCTCGCAAAACCACTCGCAAAACCCTCCGCTCTGCGCCCCTCGGCTCGATGTCCCAAGGAGTTTTGGAATTCCACCTGCCTGCCGGGCAGGTGGAGTTCCTAGGCGCTTGCTCGAAGCACACCCGCATGTAGAAAAAAAATTCCCCCACCTGCCCGCAGTTCTTTATCCTGCTATCCGCTTTTTTTGTTTCCCTGCCCCTTTCGTTGTGGCCGTCGTCTTCTTCGTCTGCTGTTGTCTGCACCTCTTCTGTGTGCGTGAAATTAATGAAGATGCAAGTACTTGCAAATGTACTGGCAGTTGGCCCAACGGACGATCTAGTGGTGCCTTCAAAAATGTTCCATGGATTAATTCTATGTTTGGAAGTTTAGCTATCAGCACTGCACCAGTTGCCTTTAGCCTGCTTTAGTTTTCATAATTCTGGTTTCAGCTCAGACGATGGCAGCACAGTGCAAATCTCAACTGAGTGTTACCAGTGCTTGGAAAATTTGTGAGCTCTTCTAAGATATTACAGATTAACACGTAAGAATGACTCCTTCGAAAAATAATGCCAAAAGTGCGCAATCTGCATATCTTTTGAGAAATTTAGATAACTTTTTTAATTAGAAGGTCCACATACACATGTTGGGTTTGCTTCTCTTCCAAGTCTTACTTCTGATAAACCCAAGATTCCTCGTTGATGACTTTATTCTTGAAAATGCTTGTGCCCTATGCAAAAGGGTAGTCAATATATGCATGCTTATTTACATCAATTCAATCTTTCAGTTTCAAACAAACTTATAGCCTGGGACAGCGAAGATATCCTCAAGTCCATATGGTATACTATGTAATGGCCCTGTAGGGAATGTTCAACACATACGTCTATCAGCGACAATTTTTTTCAGAAATCATCCAGCTCTAGATAAAAACTGCCAAGAAGGGCACAATTATATTTTAAGGATTAAGGTAATCACCCAAGTCGACTCCCTTGGCAAGTAATTCATTAGTAGCAAGAGCTTGCTCAAGAGCCAACTTTTTGGTGTATGTCACCACTGCCTTCAGTATACGCAAGAGTACACGATGAGAACCCTGCAGTTCAAGCCAAGAAAGTAAGGGTTTCACGACTAATATAGCGATTAAATCCATTTGCTAAAAGTATAAGCCATAATGAAATCTGAGATTATTTTTGCACACATGCAGCAATATAAAAACTAATCACTTATTCCACAGGCTATGGTTTCTATAAACACACAACACTAGAAAACAATCAAGCTCACTTCTTGAGCCGTGTTGTGTACAGCTTCACAAGCTCCACTGATGTTACTTCCTTGGATCTTATCAAGGAGCACAATTTAGCTCGGATTCCTTGATAATCAAACCATCCTTTTACAGGTACAATGCCAAATTCCATTTTAAGTGAGGCACTTTATCATTGACAGTGTTAAATACTATATAAGCAAGTCTCGATCATGCAATTGTACATGTGAGCTTTACTATGACAATATCCCTCAACCATTATTTGAATATCAAAGTCCGCTATTGTGGCTTTCAATTGTTAGTCCTGTTAGAATGGAAATTTTTCATGTGGATCATGTCCCAAATCTTTGAGAGGATTTCAATTCACTACAACAAAAAGAAGGGTTCTGCAACTATAGGTTTTTGAGTTGTAGTGGACAAAAACTCTGTCTAGTTGCATTGTAGTTGCACTGTACTTGCACGCAACTACAATGCAACTAGACAGAGTTTTTGTCCACTGCAACTCAAAAACCCGTAGTTGCAGAACCCCTCATTTTCTTATAGTGATTCTTCAAAATGCCCATTATTTGGATATTGTTGCAAATTAGTTATGAAATTTAATAGTGCAGTGATTAAAACTTTGGTTAAGCTTTGTCTCGAGTTCTTTGATTTTGTTATATTCACTAGATCCTAAATATATACTCCATACTTGTTAGTAACATTTATTCCACTTCTTGGCCTATCCACGGGCAAATAGTGTTCCACAAGAAAGGGTCCACTACCTTTGCATTGAATTTCGTCCTGTGCTTGACAACACACCAATTTGAACAATAAAAATATGTATTGTAAGTTATTCTAATTGACTAATAGCTTGGGCACTTAGAAGCATCACAATCTCCTCCATAACATTTCAAAAGAAGAAGGTTAAGAATTATGTACTGTACATTATATGTGCCTTTTCCGATCCAAAGACAAGAGTTCCCAGAGCTGGCAAGGCAATGATGACAATTACACTGAATTAGAATGCCACCTCCACAAGAACAAATGTTGTTGTTGTTTTAACATCGTCCACCACCATTTACATCTAGGCACCAACTGCTCGTAAGTTGGGCTGCATTCTCTTGTCTTTGAGCAGTGTTTTGCAATTCTCCAAGTTGATGCCCATGAAAATGCTAAATCGGATTTTTATAAGTTGTATCAGATAGTTTAATCATCCTTGTAACTCAAATGGTTTTAAAATCGACTTAAAAGAGCTCCAGCCCCCACAAATTCAATTAGGTGTCATCAATATGTTGTGTAATTTTAGATTGATGCGTATTAGAATAATGATAGTGAACCAGCACCTCTACTTTGACACAATTAGAGTATAGCTCTAGTAATGGCTTACCTGGACAGGTCTACTGTAATCATGATCACCTGCAGTATCCAACTTTGATCCTGTTTCTTTGACAAGTTGTCCTATGTGCAGTCGCATTTTGTGTCTGAGAACATACACTTTCTTATAGTGCTGAAAAGTACAAAACTAAGAAAGCAATTTTCATAAAGTGTCATATACTAAAACATGTAGTCTCTTCACTACAAGGATTTATTTGTTCTAATCAACAAAAAATTAACACAACACTGTCAATTGTCCTGTCAGTGTGGACGAGTTGATTTGACCCAATAATTGACAGAACTCTCTCATTTTTTTGTTGATTCCACCGGTTATTTGACAAAAGTCTCTCATTTATTTACTAGTTTCAACAACATAAAAGATAGATTCTTTCTCTTACAACCCGTTGCTATTCAATTTCAGCAACATTACTAAGAGTACACGATGAGAACCCTGCAGTTCAAGCTTGTTTGTTGATTACCCTAAATTTTAGTCAATTCTTTGTCATATAAGAGAAACTAGAAGCGCAAATTGTCTTACTGTTCTGGTGCCATTTCACAGATAGCACATGATTTTGGATTGCCATTTTCAAACTCAATCAGCTCGTATTCACACCAAATCCCCAAATCAAGGTTTCCGTAAATCTCATACAGTGCTGTTAAACAAACCCTAACAATCCCACATGACAAGCGAATCAGTCCACGCAATGTCAACCGAGCAATGACAATCAAGGTACAGAAAAAGATCTCGGATCGATTGGTGCTACTTTAAGCTCATAACGGAAGTACCCGACGTTTTCAAAAGATTGATACCACACAAGTAGCAGAACAAGCCCCTAGAACGATTGATTGCTCACCTTCTTCTCGCTTGGTCTCGGGCGAGAAATTGCGAATTTCCAACCACAATGGTGTGGGGCACTTCCTTATGCTACCGCAAGGAATCCACCGTCGTCCTTGTAGAGTTCTTGAGCGTGGCCATGGTAGTCACCAACTTCCGTCCCAATTTCAGAAAGAACTTAAACTGTATTTGGTTTAAAGTCGAATTCTAGTTGTTTTGTAGTTGAATTCTAGTCAAATTCTAGTCAATAATATAGTCATTTTCTAAACAAACTCTAATTGTTTTCTAGTTGCATTCTAGTTGTTCTGCAGTTGCATGCTAGTTATTTCGTAGTTGCATGGCAGTTGTTCTGTACCTGCATGTCAATTGTTCTGTAGTTGCATGCTAGTTGTTCTCTAGTTGCATACGAGTCACTCTATAGTTGCATACGAGTCACTCTATAGTTGCATGAGAGTCAATTCCTAGTTGCATGCGAGTCATTCTCTAGTTGCATTTTGGTTGTTCTTTCCAGTTGCATCTAGTCCTTCTTTAGTTGAATTCGAATCAGTTTTTAGTTGAACCCTAGCGTACAGTTGTCCACATTAGCAACTATGATGAATATCGGATGTAGAATACCTCACGGTAAATTCTCAATTACACTTCTGTAAGACTGTAACCCTACTTTTCATTCTACGACTACTTAGCGACTATAACAACATAGTCGTAAAATTTGGTGCAAATACAGAGGGATGTAGTCGCAGAGTAGTTGAATAGGACACATAGTTGCATTTGAGTCGGTTGTAAAAGACCGGTTTTTCTTCCAGTGATTGGGGTGGATTGACCCCCTCGCTTGGCCTTACCAGGGGTGCATGTAAAAAAAAGCCCCCTATTTTAGGCTGATCCAGGGATTATTGTTGATGTGATCAAACGAATTAGGGGTCTCTGATTCCAAATATGAATTCATAATTTGCAAAAGAAAAATTGTGTGGAAAACAAGGTCGGCCCGGAGGGCCTCGCGAGGGGTCAGTTCACCCCGGCCACGTGAAATGGGTATATAAGACTATTTTTAGGATACTTTCGCCATAGTCTCTCCTGCTCTGACGGTGCTCTCTTGTCTTGGATTGGTTGCAGTCCTTGCTTACGAGCGCGGGTGCTGAGTAGAAGCTGGTTTGAGGAATAAAGGGGGCGGATTTTTACTTTGTGGAAGCCAAATTCCTAATTCCTTTCATTTTGATTATTTGTTACGTGTTACTGTCACGATGGCTAGTTGCGATTTCTCAAAGAGAAAGGTTGATGATTGGTGGACAGGTGTTGGAGATGCACCGATTATGGACCCGGATGCGGAATCACCAGAGCCCATTTCAGAGGCCGTAGTTGCAAAAGGGTCCGTAGCTGTTGTGGAGGGCGGAGAGGCTTCGAAGGGGAAAAAAACAAAACGAAGGAGGCACAAGGCTACAAATCCAGAGAAGTGGCCAAGCAAGGGTGCAACGCGAAAATTGCATGAAGTGGCGTTGGTTTTTTTTTTTCAATATTTGATTTCGCAGTTGAACACAGCATACGTCTCACGCGGATTACAGGGAGTGGATGTCATTAAACAAAAGTTCCACCACATGTTCTGGACAACAATGAGCGCGGATGAGTGGCATGAAGACCGCACAAAATAATGCTTCGATCATTGGTTGGAGTCACAAGTGCAAATGTGTATCTTCAACCTTGCCCAAGTTGCGGAAAAAATAAAAGACTTTCAGAAGAGTGTAGTGCCCAGACAACAAGCATTGAATTTGTTGCATAAGAAGGTGTATTGGTGGCATGAAGCAGTGTATGGATTGTCTTCAAGCAACATCCGTTCCGCTCCGTGGTTTCAACAAAGTCAGAACTTGGCCTTTGGTCAACAAGCTGCAGGAGGAGTGGTTTTCCTTGAAAGAGGAGTGGTGGTGGTTCCTTTGTCTGGCCATAGCAAACAAGGGGGCATGGGAAGGTGCGCAAAGTATGTGTTCAAAATTCAAAACATATTCCTGAGAATATGGAATTAGCTGGGAAGTCAGCCTTGCGCGTGGATGAATTGAAGAAGTCGAGGGAGAAGTTGTCCATCGAGGCATTGGTATGTCTATGCAAGCATCCAGGGGTCATTAAGTTCTTTGCTATAAATGACATGACCATGGAGTGTTATTCGCAATGGTGGAATGGCGGTACTCTTAATGCCATGTTTACCCTTGATGAGAAGAACCGAGATCCAAATGAAATTGGAGAGTTGGCTTACGATGCAACTCCCCAAACAATGCAAGCCATGAAACAACTCATGGCATATAGACGCAAGCACACTAAACTTGCATGGGCGATGATTTGCATTGTGGATGCAGTACAGCAGTGCTCTGTATTGCACAACGACATCACACCAGAGAACATTATGCTTCACTTTTCGAATGATGATGGAAGAATCGTGTGGATTGGTCTATGTGATTGGGGAATGGGTAGCCGCATCAACTAAGAAACCCCTTCTCTTTACCAATTCAATTGTCCAAGGAAGTTTCAGGCAACCCAAGCGCAACGTTGGTGGGTGGCTCTTGAGTTGATGTACTTGACTGGAGAGACAAGAACTTCATCATCTCCTACTCGCAGGGTTAAGCCACCATATGTTAGTATACACACGGACGGATACTCCATAGGGAAATTGGCTATGAAGGTATGGAAAAAAGATCGCGGAAATGTAGAGATGATTCCGGACCATACGGCATTTGGTACGTTTCAAACCATGTTGGGTGAATTGTGCAAGGTGGAGCCACTACAACGACGCTTGGTGACATATGTTGTGCAACGTCTAAGTGGTGCTCCAACGTTTTGGACACCACTCGTGGATTGCTACCGCAAGGCCCGCAAAGAACAAGACCTTCAAGAAGAGCAGGCGCGCAATGAAGATTAGATAATAGTGTATTATTATGTAGTTGCAAAATTAGTGTTTACTTAGCACATGCGGTTATTCCGTTATTATAGTATGGGCTTGAGGACATCCATAGCAATGTAGCACACTTTGTGGCTTCAATGTATTTTGTACTCATTTTGGTTTATATAAAGTTATAAACATATTTTACCTAAACATTGAGTTGTAAAAAACTTCTTGTCTTCCCTAACTTTATCATTTAAAGTCTATCTAAACTTAATCCATGGATTTAACCCCCTCCCTTGTTCCAATTTACTTCAAATTTTTGACCTTGACCTAAGACTGCCAACTCCTACCTAAGTTCTAAGTTTGAGCTTGGATGAGTGATTTTTGTCCTACTTCATCCATATCCTAATCCAAAGTTCATCCGTTGTTTACTCTTAGATGATTAAGTATTTTCCTAAAGTTAAACTAGTTCTGGAATCTACTAAGTTTCTTCTACCTATTTCTAAATCTAATTTCCTTCGTTGATTACCTTTTGGATTAGTTGTTTTATCCTTAGCCTACTTATGTGATTCGGTGTCATTCCTAGCAATTTTTAAATTTTTAAATTTTTTTAAATTTTTCTTTATAGGTATTAATTCCAGCTTTCTAGAATGCTAAGACACGTGCTAATTGGACCTTCCTACTAGGAGTTATTGATTGATGAAGTTTAATCACTAATTGGTGTTCAAGACTTCATATGTTGATTACTACTAGTCCTAATTTTGAAACTAACTTCTAATTTCACTTTTATGTTCCTAGATTACTCCTACTTGCTAACTTCCTAATTTTGTTCCTTTTGGTTACTTCTAAATGGTTTTCATCCAATTTAGGTGGTAAACTTCATCTATCTAAAACTTCTTCATTTTAGCTCTAAATTCAATTTGTTTTATGTTTTTGGAAAGCTCTAAACTTCTACTCTAAGATTCTAAATTCAAAAGTGGCATGACTTCTAGTCCTATAGGACTGACTTGTCCTTAGGCTTCGGCCCTAATCCACAAGAAAAGAAAGGTTTAGGCACATACCTTGTGGTTTGTTTCATCAATTAGGTAGTTGAACACCCCTTTGAATTCTCCTTCCAGTGCCATGGTTGCTTCCCTTGAGAGTTTTTGCTCACCGCTTTAAAATGTGGTTTTAATATAAAGTTGGAAGAAGTTGGGACTTCTTCTTTCCTTTCTCTGCCTTCTCTTCCCTTTTCTTTTTACACTATTTTAACTCCATTATTGTATTCAAAGGTTGACCTTGGGAGTTTTATACAATAATTTATTCAAGTCTTCAAACAATAATTGACTTTTGATATCCTACGAGTCAATTATTATCTTATTCAAATTCTAATGGCTCTAAGTGTGTTTCAAAAATTTCTTCTAATCTTATCAACTTCTAATTCTCCTTTCACTACTTTGTATAATAGCTTCAAATTTTGCTTCCTACTTCATTCTATCATTCAGACTTTGAATTTTTGAACTCTACTTCTTCCTTTTGTAGTTGAGAGGAAGAGTGGTGAGTTTAGAAGTTGCTAATTTCTACACTCTTTGATGCTAATTGATGTTTCTATCCTCTAGTTTCTTCTTCTAATTGTTAAATTTCTTCTCCCTAATTCTACTTCTATGTATTCTAGCTCTTGGTCTGACTTTTGACAGATTATTATTTTTAGAATTTTTGTATTTTTTCCTTCTAAAGGCTAAAATCAACTTTCTAAATTGATAAGGCACTTGCAAATTGGACCTTTCGAGTAGAAGTTATATATGGATGAAGTTTAATTGCTAATCATTGCTTAAAAACTTCATCCGTCACTATTCTTAGATGGTATTAATCTCAAATCCACTTTTGATTACAAATCTAAACTCTAGTTTTTTACTAACTCCTAATTCTACTTTTTTTGCTGTATTTGGATGAGTTTAACACTTCTTCATCCAACTTGAGTGCTAAACTTCATCCGCTCATAACTCACTCATTTCAACTTGGATTCTTTTGTATCTTATGTTTTTGGAAACCTCTCAACCTCTACTTTATGATTCTGGGTTCAATTGTATAATATCACCTCCTCTCTTCACTCTTGGCCTCAACTTTAAATAAACACTAATACAAAGAAATGGCCAACTTGGCCAAACTTCCACTAGCAAAGCCAAATGGCTTAATAACATTAAAATGGTACAAGGGGAGGGGGAGTCAAAGCTTTGCCTTGTATTTGAAAACACATCAAATTCTAAGACAGTTTTTAATACATGGAGTCAAAGCTCCGCCGTCTTGAATGGGACAAGTGAAATAAACGTGTTAGTACAACACCAACTACCACATGTTAGTGTAACTGTTAGTATAACAACTATCCACAAGACGAGTTAGTACAAGAAATTAGTACAAAATTATAATCATAATAAGCTAAAGGCCTCCCCCAAGCGGCATCGCCATTCACAAGGAAAGAATCTTCTAGAATTAGTACAAAATCATCAAGTTCTAAACAAGAATTTAAACGAACAACAACACCCAAAACTAGAGTTAGTACAACCATAATACAACCAAAACTTAACCAAAACTTTGCCAAAACTCCAAAACAAGTACAAAAACACAAAAAAATAAGACTTGATGGGACCCCAACGTCCTTCAAGGCTTACAAAATAGCAACAAAATGAGCTTGAAATGCTCCAAAAACAACACGTTTACAACTTTAATCTCAAAATGACCAAAAAAATTCAACTAAATGAACCAACATGTTACAAAGCCAAAAAATGGCTAAAAGGGGTGAGTTGAGAAGAGAAGGGGTGCCCTCTTATACTCTTCCAAGGGCATCCACCTCCTCTCATTTCCTTGTGGTAATCTTATCATTTGGAATTTTAATCCCAAATTACCATTTTTGACTTTCTACGCTAGACCAATGTCTAACTTTTGGAGATTAACTCCAAAATCACAAATAGATTGCGCCATTGGCTTCAAAAGGTCATTATAAAACAAGAAAATCTCCTACCCTTTTTTCCTTCACCCAAAACACAAAGAATCCTAGTACCAACTTAATGACCAAAAGGGTGAAATTTCAACTTAAATTGGAGGTTGACTTTTCTATAAAAAGTAAATAGTCTAGGCTCTTTAGTAGTTGTAAGAGAATAATAAAAGACTCCTCTTTGACTTCAATCCAACTCCTTGTGCTCCCAATGCCCTAATCAACTCCCCGTTTGATCTTCAATTCTGCCAATTTTGAAGGATCTTGTCAGTTTTGATTCTTCTGACTATCAAAATGCCACAAAACTTGTTGGAGCGCATTATTAACATAAATGAAGCTATGCTAAATTTTAGTGAGATTTTAACGCACTACGAATAATTCCTTTAAATTTTCCATCGTAGAATTTGGCGGGTGACCGTTCGGAAAGATATCTTTTGACTATCCAAAAAATTTGAAACTTTTTATGGAAACTCTCATGGAATTCCACAAAAGATGTGCAAGTTTATATTTTACTTTGCACATTTGGAGAAGGAAAATCAAATCCCGCTATCTCCTTTAATTTTCGATAAATAGGGAATCTTTCAAATGAAAGGAAATCTTAGCGAACCGATTGCGCTATTAGACTCCTGGCTTGATTCGCACTTCAAATTACCATACTTAGGTCGTACATGCCCCTCTCTGCTCTATCTTTATTTTCTTCACCTACAAGCTAACAATTGGAGTTTCTACTATTTCGTTGAGGGAATGAGGAAACTGAAACCTTTTTTGGGGAATCTACTCTGGAGTTCTCAAATAGTTTCCTCAGACCAATTTATCCAGAATTTGTCACATGAATGGCAGGTTAAGACAATTAGGGCAATTTCTACTAAACACACTTACTATGTACAAATTTTGGTCTTTTACACTATTTACATGCGAAATTTAGATATAACTGAAGGAAAACATTCTATTTAGGTTCAAATGCTATATTGTTATGTGACATACCTATTTTGATTTTACACTCTTTTTTGGAATTTTTGTATATAAAACTTCACTCAAAATTGTAAAAATCCAAAAAAAAACAAATCATGAGTCTCAAGTGATGAAATGGGGACTCACAAATTGTTTTCTAATTATTTCTTGGTTGTAGACTAGTTGTTTTCAATTCAAATTCTAGCTATTTTATAGTCGCAATCCAGTCATTTTCAAGTCGAATTGTAGCCAAATTTAGATAATATGCGATTCCAGAGTTGTCCACATCAACAACTATGATGAATATTGGATGTAGAATACCTCACAATAATTCTAAATGACAACTCTATTACCCTTCCGTAATCCTACACTTCATTCTACGACTACTTTGCAATTACAACAATATATACATCAAAGTCGGTGCAAATAGAAAGAGATTATAGTTGCAGTGTAATTGTATAGGACATTTAGTTGCAAAGTAGTTGTTGAATATTGATTACGACAAACACGTTTTTCTTCTAGTGATTCCTTCTTTTTTAACCTGATTTCCACAATAAACACCTTGGGTCGTGCCTTGACAATGTACCAAGTAGACCAACCCAACATGTTGTAGCCTTCTAACATCTCAGGGTTTTGTCATGAATACCAGGCTTTCAGCTTTGACAGCCATTGCCCATGTCAAAAAAGATTAAAGGTAGAGAATTTTTTTTAGAACTTATTTTTTTTTCCACTTGAAGTTCTTCAAACTATTGAGGTTCTCACCAAAGGATTTTGGTGGAATCAGTACCCAAAATTTTCTATAATTATCCAAGTTTCATGTCCTCCAAATATAATTTTTTCGGAACCCCTCCCTTTTTAGAAGAAGTCTCAATTATTCAAATATGCCCTTGGGGGGGTCAATGTGTAAGAAAAATAAGGGGATAGGTGCAAACACCAAGTATTTTTTAGGGGGATATTATTTTATTTTATTTTATTTAAAACACGCTATCATTATATAATTTCCTACTTTGGATTATTAGAGAAGGGGCTTGCATTACTAGTAATTTTAAATTGATATGAATAAATGATATGGTAATTTAGATTTTTTTTAAAATTCTATTACAATTTTTGTCCTACATTGAGTTTCTTTAAAACTTTATTTTCTTTCCCCCACTAATGACTACTTACAACTAGAACTTAACAAAAAAAAGTGTAGTCAATACTACTATTGTATCTTCCATAAAAATTGTCAATGACATTCATTTATCAGGAAGGTATCATATTATTGAATGCTCTTGGGGAGGTCACTCTATGTATTTATACAACCCACGTGCGGCGAGGATTTTGGACCCTCTATTTACTTCTTCGAATTTAAACAAAAGAAAAAAAAATATGAGTAGATTTTCCTACTTTGAAAGTTTATGTTGTGAATTATTGATAATTTTATACATAAATTATAATTAGATACAAATTTTTGAAGTAAAAAGATACACTGTAAAGCTAAAAATAACTTTCACACCTCTATATTAAATAAGAAAAAATTGTTTAAAAAATACACAAAAAATGCTAAAAAATAAGTCTCTATTGAAAATTTATATTTATTGAATATTGATGCAATGGTTGTCTAAATGTGTTCTCTATAAATACTTGAATTGAAAAACATGTCATTTTAGTTCATTTTTCAACCTTCTCTAGAAATCATTTCATATATTATTTGGATTGAAGATTTTGGCAATAGAATCTTATAGTCTTGATTAAACAATGCTCAAAATTGTAGGCTAAAATTATAGTTTATTAAAAAATAAATAGGAGGTCAAAAGATCATTTAGCTGCACGTGGTATACTATAGATACACTAAGTGACCTCCCCGGGTGAATGCTATCAATTGAACTTTAGGTTTAGGCCCTTTTTACATGATTAATATGAATGATATAGAGATCGCTTTTTGATATCAACTTTACTTTAACCTACATTGTTTGCATCAATATACATGTCTTCAGAATATGCACAATAATATGTAAGAATTATTTTTGCACTATCATGGTAGTATGAAATCATAGTATGAAATAGAATGTAAGAAATAATTTTGCACAATTATGGTAGTATTAAATGGTAGTATGAATATTGCCCAGCCAGTGGCAACATACAGTCCCGGAGAATTCCAAGCTAGTCTGCGAACTCTATGGATGCCTGTAAAATTGTGTAGTTGTAAAACTGTGCCTGAAGAACAAGCATTAACAAACAAATCAGAAGCATCATGAAATTCAAACTTGGCGACAATCTCCGTTGTGCACGAACTGAGAAACGTCAAAATTCATAAACAAATCCAGCTTCAAGGCGCGGGCAACTTACCTTTCTGCGTTGTGCTAAACTCCACAACAAAATGCCACATGCAAAATGTGAAGGCGTCTAGAGATACCTGCACAGTGCACCCGCTCAATTTTGACGTCGCATCCTCCCCCCGGACCGTGTACACTACACAAATGGAGACTTCAAAAACAAAACGGCTAGGACGTTTCCAAGTGAGGTCAAGGTTTTTGAAACGAGGTCTTTGAAACACTATACATGATACAAGCCAACATTGGGTCAAAGCAAGGGAGTTTAAAACATTCATTAGTAGAGTTCTTTCACACTAACAAACCTGAAAGAGTGTCAAAATTTAACTGACATGAAATTATTAAAGAGGACACTAGATTTCCAAAATACTATTTTAAGGCCAAGAATACTAGCTCAAAGCATGGGAATTCATAACATTCTTAACAAGAGGTCTCTCAACTCCTCTCCCAATCCAAGGAACAAAAGTGTCTATTACATGATATATGGAGGGGGTCTATAATATAAATGGAGCTTTTATGTGAGCTAGCTTACATTGTATTTTCAAGGGGAAAGCTTCGCATGTTGGGGAGGGCAAAGGACTCCAAATGAAGGGTGAGAATGGTATGCTATCCTTGGTGTGAGGCAAGGAGGTTTGCCACTTTGGCATGACATTTTATTGTGGATGTCTCTTTCTTTATGTTACACAAATTACAAGGAATAGAGAGTATTGGTGAACAATATTATGGAGTAACAAATGTGCTATGATCATAGTTGGTTTAGCACAACATTCCAGAGGTCATATCTGTGGAAAGGCCAAAATAAAGAATTTTGAGTGCAGTTTCAAAAACATTCCAACAAAATATGAAACTGCTCCAAGACCCGGCAGACAGGGTATGGGACCTCGAGACTTGCATACTCGGAGAGGGGGCGTCTCGCTGACCCGACAACATACCCGTCTGGGCGGGTTATCAACTGCAGTGAGGAGCTCTGTTCATCCTAGTCCCGCTTGCGTTTTCTATTTCTTTTCCCTCTCGCGCTCTTCCGTTTTCCGCAAGCACGGAAGAAGCAAACCCCAAAGCCAAGCCCAGCCAGGCCATCGTCGCAATCGTCGCAATCGGACTGCTCTGGGTTTTCCATCCCCGATCGCAAGAATCATCGCACCTCCCTCACAGGCAGGCAGCTCCCGATTCCGAACCTTCGCCGTTCTCCACTCCACTCCTCGTTTGGTTTGTTTCTTTTCAAACTGACATTTCGTGGCGGGTGGCTCGCGGCTGCCTCCCCTGGCTGCGCTTCACTTGTGGCGGGAAAATCAAACAAGCCAGCATTCTCTTGGGGGGCAAACCTGTTTTCGCCTCTCCCCGTTCCACTCCTCTGTCAGCTGCCAACGTTTCGGGTTCTGTTGCTTCGCGTTTGTGTTCCTGAGATCGTGGTTTGGAGTTGCGGGGTTGAGGGAGTAGTTCCTGCGAATTATACGTCGCTTTCGTTTGGGTCGCTGTCAGAGTTTTTCATCTGGTTCTTATCCGGAGCTTTTCGATTTTTTAGCTTATTTCACACATTTATTCTTGGGTGTTGGATTATTTGGTGGACTGTTGTGTAGGCTTCTTGATCACTCTGTATGTTGGGGTGAGTGGAGGGCTCAGCTGGGGAGAGGTTTTTCGTCAACCGTTTTTTCGGTTCATTGCGCGATTGAGTTCGGTGGAGGGGTTCATTTTTATTATTTCCAGCAGAAGGAGACACCATGGTGGTGGGCGGGAACCAGTCGGGCAAAGGCGCTAAAGGGCTGCTGATGGGGAAAGCGGCAGCGCCGGTGATTGACGACAAGAAGGATAAGAAGAAGCCGACTTCTCGATCATCCCGGGCCGGTCTTCAGGTTCGTCGTGGGTTCGTGTTTTTTTTTTGGTGTGTATCTATGTTCTTGGCATTGTCTTGTTACGTTGGCTTCGTGGTGCTGTCTCGTGGCTTCAATTACGCTCAATGCGGTCGGGGATGATGATTAGTTTCTTCCGGTTGGTTCCGCTTTTGTGCCGGTACGGTTGCCTGCATTGTCACATGAGTTCTGTTCGCTCGTCACATCCCTCAGTGGGCAAACAGTCGATGGGAGTGTGTTTACGCGCTTGTTTATGGATTGCAAAGTCAAAGACGACGGAAATGCGATTCTCATGTACGTGGCTCAAGGAAGAAGGAATCCATTGAATGGCGCGGTAGTACTTTTAGGACCCGCAATCAGTGTGAGTCTCTCGGATAGGTGTGAGTCTCAGTTCAGTAGAACATCACTGAAGGAAGGACTGAATTAAGACCTCAACTTGTTTGATTTTTCCCAAGCCCTCTGTGAATGCTGGACGTTGACGGAGTTCGTCCCTTGGTGTTGTGTGCAGTTCCCCGTGGGTCGTATCCACCGACTGCTGAAGTCGAGGGTAGCGGCGAATGGCCGCGTGGGCGCCACCGCCGCGGTGTACTCGGCCGCCATCCTGGAGTATCTGACTGCCGAGGTGTTGGAGTTGGCGGGCAATGCCAGCAAGGACTTGAAGGTGAAGCGCATTACCCCGCGGCATCTGCAACTGGCCATCCGCGGAGACGAGGAGCTGGACACGCTGATCAAGGGCACCATCGCCGGCGGAGGTGTGATTCCGCACATCCACAAGTCTCTGATCAACAAGTCGAAGAAGGACTGAGCAAATGATGCTTTCGCAGTGGCTTAGTTTAGGAGGGTCCGTCCGTCAACGCAGGGTGGTGCACGATGTGACGCATCGGAGAGGAGGTCGAACAAGAAAGTTTGCATTCAATCGAGTTCTTTGCCCGATGCCCTTCTTGAGGGAGTTGGTGATGGAGATGGCCTCTTCTGATTTTTTTGGGTGGACGCCTTTGTGTATATGGGACGATGGGGTGCGTGGAGGTTTAGCCTGGCGTGTTCGGTTCCGGCTTGGTCTGGCGTCGTTCATGGGTTTGTCTGTTTCTGAAGCTTGCCAGATTTCATTTTTTTAGCATTGTAGTTTTATAGTTGTAGTTTCTTTTATCGAATCCCTCAGTGAACGCTATTCCCGTGTACTTGAGCTTTTCAATGGCGCCTTAACATTCGCAACTCTGTATTTAATTGTCTGCGGTTTGTGGTGTTCAGGGCTGCACCTCGTGTCTATTCCTAATCACGTATAGTTTTTAGTGAAGGGGTGGTGGAATATTGGTTAGGTCTGCTTGTTGTATCTGGTGTGTAGTCCTTCGATTGGTGACTTGTATATTTATCTACACAAAAATTGTGTCCTTCGTTTGTAATTTTTATTTTCCCCTTTTGTTTATTGTGGATTTCGTGTGTCTGAAGTTTGTATGATGTTGGTGACTTTGGTTTCGAGTTGTGTTTTGGAAAAGTGTTGTGGAGTGACTATTACATAATTTAACCTGATTGACAACAGAGGCTACCGTTGCTCATAATGAAGAGCTGAAACAATGTGATGTGGTCTGGGAGCTCGGAAATGGAAGTGACGAGGAAGGGTAGCGCATAGAGTTGATGCTCCGAGAGCCTTGGCTAAGTGCAGTTGACATGCCAACTGACCTGTTCTGCGGTGTGCAGTGAAGACTTGTCTCCTAGAGAGGTGACACTCGAGTGTTTTATCGTTATTTTACAGTTTATAGCAATATTCGAAACTGGACTAAAGTGACTTTCTACATCAGAAAAAAAAATCCAAGCCTTAATTTCATACTGTATAGGTTTTCTATTCAATGTTCAATTAGTTCCAATAAACTAATGCTACAGGAGTATTATAGTATTTTGGGGGGCCTTGAAAGAAATATATCTAGATTTATAAACTGTGTTTGGAATTTCACACCCACTCCATTTGAACATGGGTAGGGCATCCTCTATGCAACCAATGAATGAATTAACTTAAAAGTTGAGATCAGGGTCATCGGAAGTCTGCAAAATTAACCATGTAGAGTACATGTACCGTGAAATAGACACATGAATAATTTGATTTGGACTTTCGATGACTGAAATAGAGTCTGCCATTTGCTTGTCTTATTTGTACAATTTTCATGTAAATTTCTTGTTCCTTATTTATATTTGTATTTATGCTCCCAATTTATACCTTAGTTGTAATTGTGATGCTGAAAAATTCCTCAATTTTTCTGTAGTCATAATACCCTGTCCCTAGACCACCTTCTATTCCATGTAAATAGCATAAATCTAGAGCATAAAATTTTGTTATGATCCTTTTTCCTCTGATTTTGTTGATGGAAAACTTTCAAATATTATTTTTGTGATTTTTGTACTTGAAAATGAATGTGATGAAATTTATTCCTACAATCTAATTTAAATGAAGGATAATTGATTCGATACCTATTTCTCAAATGCATATCCTCTACTTGGAGGTTAGATCTGGTATAAACTAAATTTTTCTGTCAAAAAGCACCACATTTGATTTTATGGTAGGTTTAGGTTAATTTGAATCTTTCAAAATTGAACATGAGAATTTTAATTTTAGATTTTAATTGTAAAAATTGGCTGTTACTGATCTCTCACATACAATAGTGAATGTAATTGGGTCACAATTCATATCATTCTTAACCCCTAAAGCCCTTCTTGTCTCCTCGGGGAACAATTTGGGTCCGGGTAGGTTCTTATTGTCTCAATTTGAAGTAAATTTTTTTGAATTTTTTTGAGGTTGTGTAGCTTTGCAAGAGCTTTGTGGATATATAATTTTTGTTTCAATTGGATGCCGGATGAAAAAGTTATAGCACAATGAGTAAGAAATGGAGATTCTTGGACAGCCCAAAAAAAATTACAAAAAGTCAAAATAATTTTTTTAATTCTTTTTCCTAAAAGATTATGTTTTTACCTATCCGTGAAGCTTTGATTCATTCTATTTGGACTAGGGATGAGAAAGTTATGGACAATCTTAGTTTTTCGGGCAATTTAAGCATTTTCTTGAAAAAAAACTTTTTGTTCAACTTTGAATGCTAATATCTTCCAATCCTTACGGTGAAATTTGATGAAATTTTTACTATATGATCTCAGACAAGTTAAGTACAAGATCCTATGGTTAAATTCCCAAAAAAACAAAAAAAATTGGTTTCTTTAAGTGAATACAGCAGAAGTGGTAGTTTTGAGTGGTTTTGGGCAGAAAACACCCTCGGGGCTTTAGGGGTAACACCTAAAAGTCCAAGGGGTTTGGACAAAACACAAATGTGTTATAAAATATGACTTCTTTAACTTTTTTGAAGTTTGCATCAAAGAAGATAATGAAAAGCATGAAAATTAGAAAGTATCCATACAATCTAAATTATAAAAATTATTTTTAGATTCTCTTCAAATGAATTTTGAAGATATAACTTCAAAAATTCACCAAAAATAAAATTTCTACCTTTAGGATTTGAATTTTTTTTATTGGTCAAATTTACAAGTTCTATTGATTTATAAAAAAATGCATAAGATTTAGAAATGAGAACCCCAACACTTTTCCAAAATAGAATGTTTTTCTACACTAGCCACTTCTAAACACTTAAGTTTGTGCTATTTCTCTTATAATTTTTATTTGACTATAGCGATTTTAGTTTTGAATATAAATATTGAAATACAATCCAATATTTTGGAATAGAATTAAAAAGTTTGAAAAAAAAGTTATTTTTTGCCTGAAAATTCTGCTCGAATTCAGGCAACAACCAAAAAATGGTTGTTTGAGCGCTTAGGAGTTAACATGGCTCTTCCCAAACCCTTCTTAGATACAAAGTTGGATACTTGGCTTGCAATGCAAGTTTTAAATCCAACTACTCAATATCTCAATATAAAATCATAATCTTATTGTGGAATTTTTAGTTTGTCAGTTCTTTCAGAAAGTTGGTGTGTTGCTACCCTAGTTCTCTTGACATCTTCCAATACTTACGTGGAAATTTCACCTAAACTTGAAATATGTAGAGCAAAAATATGATGAGTGACTATAATTGACACATATTTGGAATGAAAATCATGCCTATTGTAATTTAAAACAATATAATGTCACACTAAGGTGAAGTATATTTAGAATTGTAAGGTAGATTTGGGTCCCTACAATGTAGACAATAGAGCTTGCAATTTCATATTAATTAAGTATGGTGGCAATGTTCATTTGAGTAGCCACCATTCTTGAGATGAGCTGACTAAATTACCGAGCTTGGCTATAGAGACATTGTTTGATTTGTTTCTCACATATTGTGCCATCACTTTGAAATTGTCCAAGCCAACTAACTGCGTACAAAAACAATAAAAGACAAGAAGCCCACTACCCACATTGATCCATAAGATTACAATACCATTAACAATATCCAACTAATTTCAAGTAGTAAAACTAATAACTGAAAGAAACCTAAAGTAATGGAGGATTAATGCATTGCACATGGGGGTAAAATGGATAATCATTTACTACCTTAGTCTTATCAAGTGAGTGTTCCCGAAAGATATTGATGGATTTCAAAAGCAAGGTGATTGTTTGGGAAGCATGTAAGGAGTATAAAGACTACTACTTTAGGTCTTGACTTCCTAAAACCATACCAACATCACTGTTTAATTGTACATGTTGTGTTCATAATGCCATTGAAGGATGTAAACAACTATGTGGATCCTTTGTTGTTGTCACGGGTCTTGATTTATTTAGGATCATTCTAGCATCACTATTTAGTTATTCCCATTGTACTATTAATCAATGTTGTAAGAAAATGTCAGTGATGGATGGGAACAATAGTGTCCCTTTACCACAACCATGGGGCTTGACTTTCTATGGTCATTATAGCATCACCATTGAGTTGTACCCGTTGTATTATTAATGCCATTGATGGATGTAAACACCGTGTCTTTTTGTCACTACTACAAGACTTAACTTGCTAGGGTCATTCTAGCATCACTATTCAGTTGTCCCTGTTGTGTTATTAATGTCACTTATAGATGCTTAAAGAAAATGTCAATGATGAATGTGAACAACTATGCCCTTTTCCATTGCCAAGTGTCTTAGCTTGTTAAGGTCATTTTAATATGACCATTAAGTTGTCTTTATCGTATTATTAATGCCATTGATGGATGTTATAAGAAAATACCAATGATGGATAAGAACAACAATGTCCTTTTACCACTACCACGGGGCTTGACTTGCTAGGGTCATTTTAGCATTACAACATTCTAACAATTACCATAACATTCTTACAAGGGATTAAGAATGTTATCGTAATTGAAGCGTGAATGAAATTGTATTTTGACATGAGAATATAGCGTGTCCCATTGACGATGCTTTCACCGGTCCCTGTACCGGTGAGCAGATTTTCAGTGGAAGGTTTGCCGTTGGATCTTTCCCGCGCGAAGTGAGACTCCCAGTGGCTTCTCCCCGAAGCTGTCCTGCTTCTTGCGGCGCTGCTTTCGATCCTCTTGCCAATTGTTTGCAATGTTTTTTTATTTCTTCATCTCGTACGCAATTCTTAGATACGAAAGGCTGATATGAACCATCTGCGGAGATTACTGCGACCATCAGCTGTTGCTTGTTTGTGGTCTATAGCGCTTACTTATAAGTGAAAGTGAATTTTCTGCGGATTTGCCTCCTAATTTCCGTTGCAATTGCAACGCATTCTCTCGATGTCATGCATCTCTTGCGTGCTGAGGATTTCCAGATCGGCAAGACTTTCTCTTTTATTTAGTTCGACCGTGTTCAAGTCCTGCTGCGCACTTGGATTTCGCGGCAAGAGGAGCATTGAGCTTAGCCCTGTTTTGCGACGCTTTTGAGGTTTGAATTGTGAGTTTCCTAAATTTGGCTTCCCTGCGAGAGTCTGTGATACCCCATTGCATGCGACCGCATTCATTGATGTTGATTCTTTTTCCAGTTTTGGCCAGTATTTTGAGCTTCTTGACGTTTTTTAGCTGAACTCTTCGATTACCCGAAGTTTTGGCTTGGCTTGTAGAATCGAGAAGAGGAGCGATGTCTGTCAGGGAACTTGAAAATCGTGGAAGAGTGCTACCTGACCTTAGGATTGTTGAGTTCCAGTTACGTTCTAGTTGCTAGTTAGGTTCTGATATGATGTTATGTACAGTTGCATTGATTCTAGTCTCGTTTACAGTCAATTTCGGTTTGTTTTATTCTGGAAACAGTGTAGAAAATATAAGGTATGGAGAGTTTCCATATTTGAAGCGATTGTGCGGAACTGCGTGTTGAATCATCCAGTCGTTCTTGTGAATTGAAGGCCAATGGAGTTCGACGATGAGGTCGTTGAAGAGGCGTTGGCACTAGGATCCTCCCAGCCATCGGAAAAGCATCGGAGCGTTGCAGAGCTTATATTATCCAAGAATGATGAAACAGTATTGGAAGTATTTGAAAAGCGTTGTAATGATTTGAACTCTGGACAAGCAGTGTTGGACTACACTCGAGCGTTATTTCGTTTCTTGATGCCCTTGGTGGAGAAGGACGAATTTTCTAGACCCGCGAAGCTTTTAGTTCTGGTGGTAGTGCGCGTTATCGAGTTAATTAATGACCAGAAGCTCGGCGCGGACAGGAAGATGTTAGAATGTCTTTCATTTTTCGCACAAGAGACGAGTGCATTGCCCTGCCGCCTACTTCCATCGGTCGTGGAAGCAGTAGTGTCGAACCTCGAGACTAATGGGGCCAACGATGAAGGCAGAGGCCTGGATCTTCTTCCAAATTGTTTGTCGATTATATCATCGTCAACTGCACCGGTGCTTGTGTCCGGAGAACAGGTAAACGATTTCGGCTGATGGTTTAATTACCTGAATCAGGTGTCTATTAGTAAAATTTGTGAAGCTGTACCGCAGAATCTTGCTACAGTTGTGCCTTTGAGTTGTTGAAGTTGTTTGTAGTTTCGTTGGCATGACTCGTGTTTTGTTGAGCGTAAGCAATTAGAGCATTTTTTGTCGCTGAATAAATGAGCTGAGTGTTGATGCTTTTCGTATTTGGAACTGGTTTGACAGTTCGTGTGGGAGTTCGTTATGAATCAATGGATGCCGATTCAATCTCTTAATTTTTAGTGCGTCTTTTATTCGGTATGGGAATGACTGGAAGAATTGAATTGGATTTTTCGCTGTTTAAGAGTTCCATCCTTTGCAATTTTTGACCCTGAGGAGCATTTACTATCTCTCGATGTTTGTGATAGTAATCTTCCCGTTGCTTTCGTCCAGGGGGAGAGCCTTCAAATAAGCGGAAGGGAGTACAAGGAACACATTGTTTCCCGACTTCTAGCCATTCCGTGGTCCAAGCGGTTACTGACGAGAATGGCGTGTATGTTACGGGAGTTGCTCCTAGATTCGGAACAAATTGAAGACTTTCTCAAGAAGATTTTCAGTCACATGAAAGAGGTTGAGCCCCAAGATTTGCCATCTCTGGTATACCAATTGGTGCTGCTTGCTTCTCGTGGCCATAAACGTGCAATAATAAATGGCATCATGTCCTTCTTTAGCAAGTTGCAAACCTCGCAGTTGCAAGAACCGGCACTGAACGGGTCAAAGAGCGGTAAGTTGTCATACTTCACAGGTGAAAAATTATCACTTCGATGAATCTTATTGTAAAGATACTTGCCGTATTGAGGATGAGGCTTTAACTTTTTAACGAATAGGCTCATGTGACAGCTTGTAGAAGAATCATCTGAAGGTGATCTAAGTTTACTTCGGGTGATCACATTTTTTTTCCAAGCTTTGAGTGATATTGTAAAATTTTACTGGGGTTTTAAGCAGGGGTGGATGTATTCCGTCAAGTGGAGGGAACTGTTATTCTTCATATCAACTTTGCCGTTAAGCAGGATCCGGCCTTGGGGGTCGAATGGATTGCTGCTGCTCGTTCGAACTATGGACCACTTAGTCCTTTCACGGTGACTGTCCTGCTATCACTTGCTCGCATCCAAAGGTTCGAGCTTCAATGCTTCGACATTCTTAGAGCCGCAGCGGTGAAGGCTTTTCAAGATTGTGAGAGGTGCAGGTATGAGTGACATCTTGACTAACAGGGCAGTTCACATGATAACTATTGATGTTCAAGGAAATATGAGCAGAGTGCAAGGTTTTGCTTATTAGCATGAGGACTATTGATGACCCTTCCTTCTCATTATTAACCCTTATCGGATATATGTCTCCAGGGATTCATTGTGGGCATCGTCAGCGATGGGTGTCACGTGTCTGAAGACTGCCAAAGACACTGAGTTGTCTTTCATGCGTACGGTAAGTAGCGGGATAAATCTGGCGCTTGAGATCCTTGTGAACCATATCTTTGTGTTGTTTGTGACTTCAAGTGCCTATATTTGTTCTGATAATGTGAAATCGACTTGAATTCATTCTTCAGTTTGTCTGAGTTTCAAATTGAGGCTTTCCATTCTGCTCGGTGCGACATGATTGGTATACCTTCCAGAATCATTGCTCTGCAGTACTTAATGCTTTTCGTTCCTACTTTTAAGAACAGTTTTCTTTACTGTAAGGTGATGCAAGGTCATTTGCAAGATGATTCTTGTTGAATTTTTTGTTTGCTAATGCACTTAGTCCTCACGCAGCTGATCTATGGACAAATCTGTGGGATTTTGATTCAGACTTTCAAGTCTACTTGTAATTTGATTTTTTGGTCGGATTTTTGCATATTTATTTTGGGTAACATGAACGAACGTATTGCGTAGTTGAATTACTATCTTTCGTTACAAGTTTTTAAGGCAGCAGTTGTACCAGATCATCTAGATTGTTTTTAACTTCATTAAGTATCGCAGTTTTCTGATGCAGGTTCAAAGCAGTGCGTTTGGGTGGGACCACATAATTCCTAGTGTTGTGCAGCTAGGCTTCATCTTTATCGAATCGGGAGCAGGTGGTCGATTTGTGTCAGCTGAGGATGGCGGACATTCAGAACGCGCCACAGATACCCAGGACTTGGGCTTAAAAATGTTGGTAGTAGCTTTTAAGGTGCACGAAATAGCACGTGATGAAGTGAGTGCCACTTCTGTCTTCTCTCAGTTTTGTGTAACCACATTTAGCTTGTCCTCGTCCTTGTATGATCAAGCTGCAAGACCGAGAGTTCTGCGCTGCTTGTTTCTCTTCGCATCGAATTCTTTCAGCAATTTTATGCTTGCAATTCCCAATGTGGTGATCATTGCCGACCCGTCTAATCTTCCTCATATTATTTTCAGCAAAGTGATTAAGTTTCGACTTTTCCTTCCTCCGCTTGGAATGCGTTTCCTAAATACCTTAGTATCTACCTTTTGATCCTACAATGCAGATGATGAATTATGAAGCTTCGATCCTTGTTGTGATTTCAGATCATTGAACAGAGTAAGTGCCGGATAATAGGGCTCAAGTCTCAGCAGAGCGCTTTAATCGTCAGGCAAGTTCACTGTTAGATTGGCACTCTTTGCCCTTGTAGTGGAAACTATTTTCACATGATGATTCGCACACCCTTAATAGGAAACGGATAGAGCCGTTTCTGAACATCTGCTACTCGATTGCCTTGTATTGGGGAGAGCTGAAATTGTTGGTGTCAGAATGGTAAAAGCTTGTCCATGTCGAAGACTATGAGATTATACTAAGCCCAATACTTTGTTAAAGACTATTTTAGGCCTGAAAGGATAGATTTTGTGTTGCACATAGAAAGCGGCATGCAGTTAGATTTATAGTCTCTGAAGTAATGTATTTGCACGTATCTCTATGCCACGCAATAATTTTACCTTGTTTTTTTTGGTTTTCTAAGTCCCTTCATTATATTGCAGGATGTTGGCGGAGCTTGTGTACAAGTATCCCCAATTAATGTTAGACCATGGCTCACGCCTGAAAGAGAGTCTGGACTACTTCACTTTCTTGCCGAGTAATCCAGCTTCTTCTATCATCCGAGCGTTATGCCCTTTGTTTCAGCTCAGTCGTGATCTCCAGGTCCGCAATTTCATGGATAGAAGAAAAATATATTATTTTCACTGAATTTTGCAATTTCCCAGCATCCAGGTTGTACTTGAAAAATTCATATTAAAGAGTTTGTTTTTCATAACAGGATTACACCATTCTCGTATTGAGAAAGTCTATGTTCGGCCGTGAAGCAAGCACTCGCATGATTGCCGCACAAGGACTTCTGGATCTGATTATTGCTGATAAACAAGCTCGTGTGCATGTGAACCACACTTCGGAATCCGAGTCTTGGTTAAGGATGTCAATGAGTGAGGCAAGCTCTAGTCAGTCTGGTAGTCAACAAGTGCCAAGACATGGAATAAGTGGGCGCAATAAGAATCTCCTTCAAGAACTTCTTGGGCTGCTGAGGCGCTGTCTTTCTCAGCAGGTGGGTTGGTACCTCCTACAGCCGTCCTTCGTGACCTGGTCCGCCTGCTTATTTGCAAGGTGCAGGATGTCTGAATGTTTATTTCAGGAAGGGAGATAGTTAGGGTCTGTATGTCAATCCTCACTTCCTAATTGGTTAAGAGTGCCATTATTCGCTAGAGTATCATCGTGGAATTTAAGTCCAAACAACCAATGCCCTGCCCTCAATTCCCACTAGGAAGAAACTAATTAGTTCTCCTGTCTAATCAGGTCTGTGTCAGGGAAGTTCTGTACAGAAGACTTCCTGGTCTTCTGCTCGTGGACCCTGCATCTGCTGAAGAAGTGTTTGATCTTGTATGGTCCCACTTCCGCCACTTCTACGAGGAAAAAGAGGTCAGCATCTCAAATGGCCTGAATGCTAGAGCTTGGCAGTTTGGGTAACCAACATGAATTGGATGCATCAGTTTGGACAGTGACATAATTATTGAAGTCGGTGGCAAGCGAAGAAATTGGTCAAGCACTGTTTCTATAGGGTGGGGTCGATTAGAACATATGTAAAAGACTTTGCCAGCTCACGGGCGACCTTAAGTCGCATAAGAGTTACATTTCACTCAAGCTAACAGCGATTTTGTGAATACTCTCAGGGTGGCGCTGTTGGTCTGAAGCTTAATGACTGTGTCCTTATCCGAAACATGAACCTGCATCTGGAAGAACCTTTCGATCATCTGCTGGCATGCGTCCATCAGTTACTAACCTTGCAGCCTCAAAAGGTGCCCGGAGAAGATTCTGTCGCAGACGCCTTTGGTTTCACATTCTCTGAAGAACAAGATGTATGTCTCTCTGCTAATGAGATCTTTGACGTCATCCGCTATTTTATACAATTCCTGTCGTGCTTTCTTTAGAACCAAATATCGACTCTCGCACAACACGATTTATGAGGTTGCTTTGCTTTGACAGAAAAGTCAGCTGTCCAGTGGCGAGTTACTTGGTGCAGCTTTCTTTAAGATTCGGAAAACTGTACAAAGCAGTTCCCTAGGAGGTTGGTATTTCTGCAATACAGGCTTTTATATTAGCTGCGCTGTCTTGCTTACTTCAGCGCTAGCGTTGTATCTTTCTTTAGAATAGTCCTTTGTTGATACTTATTTGTTTAGCATGGGTCCTGATGGCTTGAATTGATGGAGAAATTTTGTTCGATATGAAAATCGTCTACGTCGGAGGAAGGAGACCACCAGAAATTTTCGGAGCGAGTGCTATCCTTCCTTTTACTTGGGGAGTTCTGGATCGGAAAGCTTATTAGACCCGTGTGCTGTTCAGATTTTAAACTCGACAAAACGGAAAATTTCTCTATTGAGACAGTGGAAGGTGAGCGGAAACTGGAGCAAGGGCGTCTCTTCTTGGGAGTTTTGGAGGTGCTAATAGATGCAGCTGTTTCGGAGTTGACCCGTACCGATAAGGAGTCTCGTCAGGATGAAATCAAACAAGAACTTAAAAATTACCTTTCACTGTTCGATTCCCTTCACCAAATTGTGAACCAGAAGCAGCACGTAAAAGCATCCAAACATCTGTTTAAGGCTGGTCCAACTATCAAACTCCCGAGTGGAAGAGGCCGCAAGCCGACAGAAGCAGGAGTCCAAGCTGGTCTGGGGAAACAAGCGAAGTTTGCAGTCCCTCGGGCAGTACTTGAAAAACGTGTTCCATTCTTATCTGGTTCTTGTATTGCTTTCCTTCTCCATACTTCCACAGAACAGGAAGATTTTACGCTTCTTTCTTTTGCACTTTCAAGCTGTTCTCGATACTTAAAGGGAATTGTTAGTGCGCCTCTAGAGGAAAAGGATACCTGGACATCCATTGAATTACATTGTAAAACTGATGACTGGAAATCAATAGCCAACCCACTTTTTAGAGTCATACT
Organism: Antitrichia curtipendula; assembly: GCA_951230915.1. NCBI lineage: Eukaryota > Viridiplantae > Streptophyta > Bryopsida > Hypnales > Leucodontaceae > Antitrichia > Antitrichia curtipendula. The sequence goes on along the minus strand of OX579634.1, from coordinate 34,050,814 downwards.
TGCGAATAGGGCAGAGATTGCAACACCACACACTGCTACTGAAAATCCTCAGGAGAAACCAAAGAAGGGAAGGAAACCGTCAGAGGACTTGCCTGAGGGACCCATGCTCAATGCCGTGCGATCTTTAGATGCTCTTTGTAGGACAGCATTGCAGAAGGACTGTTTGCCACAAATATTGCGCGACATAAGTTTGGATTTCAACGCTGAGATGGATGACGAAGCTGTGGATGCTACAAGTGTTCGTGGTTTTGGAACCATGGACGGACCTGATGCAAAACTTCTACATTACTGGATCTCCAGTCACATCCAACCTCTGGTTCAGGAGTTCCTTGCCCGATCGCAGTTCAAAGAGACTGAGGTAAGATTTTGTGATGTGATATTTCCAGTTCCAACAGAGCTTTGATTTTTGTTGGCTGGATTGGTCATTTTAATCGTGCTTATAGGTCGCTGAGCAGCTGTTGCAGTACCGTTCGTACATGACCGCCTGACAACCTTGTTGTTATCGTCTTCTATTCTTAGGATTGTTTATCGTGTTAAGTGGTCCAGTGGTCAATCTTAGTAAGCATGAAGTTGCTCAATGCAGTTTGTTGGAGTGATACTCCATAGTGTCGTTTCTTATAAGTTCTAGAGCGGGATGTCGCATTCAAGTTTTGATGTTTGTTTCTTTTGAATAAAATTTGGTCGCAGGTTTTAGCTAAACTCATCCTCTTGTTGGGGCGCAAATTACCTCCGCCATTGATGAAAAAACAAGCGGTGTGGGTAACCAAGCTCTGCAAGAAAAAGGTTAAATCTAATGTAGGGGTTGCCTCGGTGTTGGCAGCTCTAGCACTATCCTTAAAGGCTCCCCCGGATGATCTAACTGCGGCAAAAGGAATGTCCGCGGAACTGGTGAAGGTAATGGGATTTGAGGAATCTCAGCCGCCGGATTCTTCACTCGATTTTCCTTTCATTGATAGTACCACTAAGGTTGCATTAGCTGGTTTACTCCTCCAAAACGGCGAGAAAGTTTTGAAAGATATTGAGTGGTTAGTTACAAAGATCAAATTTCTTAAACCAGTGAGACGTACCGAGACCAGAAACACTATTGCAGGCTTCTTAGCAACACCGAGGCGATTACAATTGGAAGAAGTGCTCTACACACGAATGGAGGCGGTCGTGCTCATGCTCTCGGATTTCTGCAATTTGAGCCTAGCAGGTAAGTGGTGTCTAGAAGAGGGTATCAAATTGAAATTCTCGGACGAGACCGCACAGGTCACTATTGTTATTCTTCCTCGTCATATGTGTCATTATGAAGCTCACTTGTACTGTGCGAGCTAGGGATCGTTCTAGCCATATTAATTGGGACCCAGTCACTTCAGCCCTGTTTGAACCCGTGTACGATGAGACTATTGAAACTGTGTAGGTGCTTTAGCGGAGCATTTTTTGAAGTTTGCGACGCACCTATACAAGTGCTTGGCAGCATCTACGAAGATGTGCATTGCCACGAAAGGTTTCATTCAAATGCTTCCCACCGCCCGATTTCAAAAGCTTGCTGAAGTAACCTGCACGCGATTGACTGCACCACTGTACATGTTCATGGCTGTCATGCAGCGGGTATGATAACCGCTAGTGCCTTGGATCTTTCCCCTCTCACTCACCTACTATTATAGCTCGAGAGGATGTTATTTATTGTAATTTTTCCGTATGCTGTTTGTTGTATGCTGAGAGATGATCTTCCGTCCTTTGAAGCTCTCCGTAATGTGGTTTAGTTGACAGTGGGCTGAATTTACAGGACCAGCACGAGAATCAGTCGTCTTCAAAGATTAGAAGAGAGGGAAGAACCATCCCCAACTTAATCTATTATATTGAGGATTACGAGCGGTATTTGATTCAGCTGAGTCGAATCACCAAAGTGAATCTAATGCGACATGCGAAACGTAGCACAGCACGCGATTTTAAGATCATGGACACAGTCAAGAAAGCCAGAGCTGTGGCCCATAGAACTACGGGAGGAGCTCAGCCGGCGGCCGAGCCAGAAGAAGAGCCAGAAGAAGAGGCAGGTGACGAGGCGGGAGGAGAGGGGGAAGAGGGAGATGAAGAGATTGGAGAACAAGCTGAGGAAGGTGAAGAAAAGGAACTTGCGAATCAGGAGGGAGTGGATGAGGAAGAAACCGAGGATGTAGCGGAAGACCTTGAGGCAGCCGAGGTCGGACAAGGTGGTGCAGATCAAGAAGAAAATAATGACGTGGTTGTAGAAAGTGACGAGGAGGCTGTCCAAGCAGTAGTGCCATCGCATGTATCTGAAGGCCGACGTTCAAAAGGGCCAGTTCCTAAACGGAGGAGCAGAGTGGTAGATTCAGATGACGAATCTGATGGCGAGCAACCTGTTTCCCACCAAGTTTCTGCGAAGAAGCAGCGCAACTTGTGATTTTCAACCTCCTAAAGACCACAAGGTAAACCACCCCATTTTGGCCATCGGACTATAAGAGTCACCTTTGGAATGGCCATGCAAGAACCCTTAGTGTGTTGGTTTTATGTAAATGAAGTAATATACATTTCTTGGAATGTGACATTTGCACTTTTGAGGAGTGCAAGTGACGACTTAGGAGTAAGTGACACAATAGAGTCATGTACTTCTGAGTGTAAAAACCATGAAGAATGTAGTCATTTCAGCCTTGACATTGTGAACATTTTATGAAAATGTGGCCATTCTTCAGTACATAGTGTTATGAACATTATGAATGCAAAACCCGTTGGTTTGGGGGTGGCGTATTGACACTTTAGGGCAGAGCACTTCAAGACTTTAGGGCAAATCACTTCAAGAATTCATTACAAATTCATACCTTGTCAGGAGAATAAAATTCCTCTTTTCTATTACTTGGCTTTTCTATGCTGTGCAAAATCAGAAATTGTAGATTAAACCAGAAATCGGTACCACAATAAGGGGCTTACCTTATTCTTCTAGAGATGACTCACAAATTTCTCCTTGCATCACTAAATTATATGCAGATACTGTTCCACTTGCTCATTTAACCCCTAAAAGACCAAGTGTCCGTTCAACATACGCAAGAAATCTCGGGTAGGTTTCTATAAAGTCATTTTTGGTTGGATGTTCATGAAATTTGGACACAATGTGTAAACATGTACTTCCTTTGTGTGTTTTTTCCAATCGGATGCCCAAATCAAAAGTTATATTGTCCAAATCTTTTCGAGCAGCTTGGGCAATATGAGAATCTTGGGAGAATCTTTTGTAAAAAAGATCATCAAGTTTTGAAATTTGGCTTGTAAGTAACTAATAAAATATGGTATACAATTGTCCAAAACAAACAAATTTTAGTTGTCAAATGACACTTTGAGAAGAGTCAAACTTTGTTACCTATGTTGGGATAGTTTCAAGAAAAATCATTTTCTTTTAACTTCAAGTCCTATTATCTTGTAGTTAATGAAGTCAAAATTCTTGAATTTTTTTTCACATATTCTAAATGTTTGTCTCTAATTTTTCATTGTTTGGATTTCAAATAAAATATTTCTTCATTGCACAAAAAAATGACTACACTAAAAACTATATTTAGTGTTGGATTGCATTTCATGTAATTACTAGCCTACCCCACCTAACATTAAATTTGAACTTTGGAGTAATTAGTGTAGTGTTAGACTTGAATGCACCTCCTTTGCCTTCTCTTCCCTTCTGCCTTCCCCTTCCTTGGTCTTCCCTTGCGATCAGACTTTGTTTGCCTCTCTTGCACGTCGCATAGTCCCTTCCCATGCGATCCTCATTCCCAACTTGGTCTCTCTCCCTTTCCGCAGTTGCTCTCCTCCTCACGATCCAACAAGTGGCAGAATCTTTTTTGGAATGTGTGGTGGTTTATACTCCGCCCGTTCCCATCACTCCGGCGTTGTTTGAATCTCCCGCCGCTTCTTGCAACTCAATTTCGCAAGTTTTGCAGCTCAATTTTGATCCATCATCAAGGTTTTGTTTTTTTGTTTTTTTTGTTCCTCTTGCTTGGCACTACAGGAATTACAAATATTTTTCACATTTTCTGCTCCTTCCATCATTTTCCTTGTCTTCAATATTTTCCTTTGCAAATTCATTTTTTAATATGTTCTAACACTAAATGTAAACATTTTCGGATTTTAGATTTTAGATTTACCATAGAGTATATTTAGTGTTAGAAATTACATTTAATGTTACTTACTTTAGTAGGCTTAATGATATTTAGTGTCATGGTTCGTAAATAGTGTTGCTAACACTAAATATAGTTTTTAGTGTAGTCTATTGCCAATTCACTTATCCTCCTTGCATTGCATGGTGATTTAGAATAATTTAGACTCCATATTTTCTTCTAAATTTTTTTGTGAGTGAACCTTACATCATATATTTATGAATGTTCAAAAATCTCATGTTCGTGTAGAACAAAAATTTTACTCCAAAATGAGCCCGAAGTCTACTGACCTTGTTTCGCAGGATTGGAAAAAAGGTTTTTTTCTCACTTCAAATGCTATAACCTTTCAATCCGCACAATGAAAAGGGCTGATATTTTTTTCACATTTGAGTAAAATGCTTTACTTTAGTTTTGTACTGTTGAAGTTCCCCACAAAATTTTCATTTTTCTTTCCTAATAACATACCCAAAAGTCACAATTTTTGGAATGTCTCCTTGGAAAAAAAAACAGTCCTTTAGGGATTAACCCCAAAGTGACAAAGAGGACAGAAAGTGTCCTCACAAAGTTTCAAGTCTAGTTCAAAGTGCTATAACTTTTGCATTCAAGGTCCAAATTCAATAAGACTTGTTGTGAAAGTTGCGTTCTCCCTTTTAGTTTGTATAGTAAAATTTTCAGATCAATCCAAGATGTCTTGATTTTTTGGAAGCCAATCGAAGTTCACAACTTCAATTTGAGTTTACCAAACTGCATTTTAGGGCTGCAACTTCGGGGCCTTGTATCTCCTTCATACATTGCTCATTTCAATAATATTTTTTGGAATTTTTTCCCCTTGAAGTATAATTATTGTGGTAAAGTTTTCATGTCAATCCAAGTTGTTTTGAATGTTTGGGAGCAATTCAAAGTTCAAAATCCTGCCATTTTTGGAGTGTAGTGAACTTTGGCGGCTTGTTTCTTCTACATACAAAGTCTATTTTCAATAATTCTTTTTGAAAAGTTGCACATACTAGTCTAGGTTTTGTGTCTAAAATTTCATGTTAATCCAAGAATTAATGAGTGACTGAGAAGCATTATAGTAGAAGGAGGTTCAGCTTTAGATGTGTTTTTTGCAATTTTTCTTGCTGATTTTTGACATTTCAAAGCCGTTTTGTAGACACAATGATTCAATTGAATGAATTTTTTTCCACCAATGTGTTTGAGTACTAGTTTTGAATCTTTTTGTAGTGTAAAGTTTTTTCATTTGAGTAGGTTTAGAAATCAAACTTCACCTCCAAATGTGTTTTTGGGAAAATTTCAGCATCCATTTTCAACACTAAAACATTATGATCTTGCAATCTATGTGGCCAAATGACTTCAAATTTTGTACATGTCATCTACAACATGTACACTACAAGATTGTACAGTTGAGATTTGTATAACTTGAAGACATTTAGATCCATAAAGCTTCAAAGCAATGATGTTTTTGAACCCCAGAAATTGAATGTCACTTTGGGGTTAAGTTAGTGACACATTCTGAACATGGCCAAAGTATCACCTCTGATTCGAGGAGGCAACATGGCAGGTGGAGAGAGGTGTTTATGTTTTTGTAACTTTTTCAATTGAAATATGTGCAAGTATTCAAACACTACTGTACATTAGGGGTCTACTTCATTTACGGATTTGAGCCATTCCAATTTTTATTGCATAGCATAGAAAAAAATTGGAATTTTTTGTCTTGCATAATTAACACCCAATTCTTATGCAATCTTAATCAAGCATACCAAATTTCAACTTCAAAAAAAAAGAAAAATTCCTTTTGGGGTGAATTTTTTAATTCAATTTTTATGATTTCTCATAATATTTTATTTAAAATAATTGGTGAGGAATTTTTTTTTTATTCAATTGCGTAGATATGTAGTGAACACCATATGCACATCTTTCATATTAAAAAACACCCGATTAATTAACAAAATTATAAGCTAGGAAGAATTCAATGTGAAGCATCCTTAGACCAAACTTTGTGAAATAGATATCTTTATTATTTTAACTAGATTTTTGCAAAGTAATTGTACAATCATATTCAAATGTAGAATATTAGTGACAATTTGTGGGTCAAATAGCAAAATCTAGTTAAAATATAAAGATGTCTATTTCACAAAGTTTGGTCAAAGGATGCTTTAATGGGATGTTTATTTTAATATGAAAGATGTGCATAGGGATGTTCCCTACATATCTATGCAACTAAATTAAAAAAATTCCTCACCAATAGTTGTCAATAAATTATTATGTAAAATCATTAAAATTAACTTAAAAAAAAATTCAAAATTGGAATTTTGCTTTTTTGAAAATAAAATTTGGTATGCTAGATTGGGATTGCACAAGGATACAATGATAATTATGGTTACCAAAATAAACTAATTATATATTTATATTATATATTATACAAAAGAAATGAAGGCCACAAAGTGGCAGTTTGTAAATGAAGTAGACCTTATTCTATAGTACAATAAATTTGCTCCATTTCAAGTTCACTATCTTTTTTTGCAAGCATCCTAAGGTGGAGGCACCCATTTCCAACATTCCCAACATAGTGCTTTAAACCAACCTTTAGAATATGTAGACATAGAAAGTCCAAAATGTTTAGATTATATACATATATGCAACAAATGATTTTGGGTACATCATGTATTTGAGCTTTACTAATTTATAGCATATGCATACATATTTAGAAAATTATAAAAAAAAAATTGATATTAAATTTTAAATTGTCAATGTGTTGAAAGTAATTTCATGTGTTGATTCCACCTCATAGTATATAGAATTGCTTATAGTGAGAGGAATAGGTGCCTAGCTCCAACTTAGATTGAATATTGTAATGGATTGCTAATGAATTTGCAATATGGCCTTCTTTTAATGGGAGGATTTGAAAGTATATAGAGAATGCACTTCAAAATGATGACATTAGCCGTGAAAGGATAGGCCTATGACCATGGAGGTGTACTTACCATTTTGAGTACACTTATTTTTAGCACTTGAAATTGAGAAGTTATACATGTCATGTCCTAAGAATGCATGCTAAGAAATTCTAGGACTTCTTTTTAACTTCCTATAAGATCCAAGGAAAACTTAGATAGTTTAAGAATAGAAACTATATTCAATTGCTTATTTGGTCAATTTTAATTATTAACCCCTAAAAAGAGCTTGGTAGGAAGAAGAATATGGATTTAGAGTATTTAAGGCTAAAATTATTACCACTCTAAAAGAAAATTTATACATATCTTTATTTTTGCAATTTTTCATTTTTTCCTTATCCTTGCTTGAATTGATTCTGAACCTTGTACAAATATTGTGAAGAACTAAATGACCAAGATCAGCACATTTTAAAATAATATTTAAAAAATATTTGGATGTACTTCATCCATTTGTAGATCTCCTATAGTCAATTCTTTCTTAAAATATGATTTTTTGAAAATATTCATAGGCCACTTCATATAGTCAAATCTTTAAAACATTCTTGATTTTGAATGTATTTTGTCCATTTGTGGATTTCTTAAAGCCAATTCTCAAAAACATTTGTAGTTCACCTCATGTAGTTAAATCTTAAAACATTTTGGATTTTGAATGTACCATGTCCATCTGTGGATTTCTTGAAGTCAATTCTTAAAAAATATTTTAGAAGTTAAATCTTTAGAAATGCTTGATTTTGGATGAACCTTATCTATATATGGATCTCTTGAAGTCAATTTGTAAAAACATTATTGCATTACTACAACTTGAAGAGTTATTAAGTATAGTTCTAGTAGTAAGACTTTAAGTAACAACCATTTAAGAAGTTTTCATTAAAGTTTTACTAGACATACTAGTAATACTAGTATATTATTAGTATTTTTAGCATATTTTTATATAAAATATCTTTAAAGGTCAATACTTAAAGTCTTACTAGTAAAATTATATTAAAAAACTTATTTAGAATACTCTAGGTTGAAGTAGTATTGGTACACTTCTTTATAGACAATTTTCAAAAATATTCTTGATCTAGCCTATAAGATTGTATTCACCTTCAATCTTACTCTTTGCTTACGTGAGACTATGAATTGATGCCTATCACTACAACAAATCAAATTATTATAATTTTCTTAAGTGCAATGTATAATGAAATTTTATCAATTATAATATATATTAGAATAATCAATAATTTTTTGACAATTAGATCAATATATTATAATTAAATTTATAGATAATATTGGAGGAAAAATAAAAACACATCAAATATTGTAAATTTTAGTTTCAACACATGGAGCTTGCAATTGTGATAAGACAATGTATATATATTTTTTCTAATTAAAATATTAAACTTGGATAGAAATAAAAATATTTTTAGTTTCAAGCAAATATAAAAATGGATAATTTAAATTTTAAAATAAAATTTGACTATGGTGCATTGGCTATTTTTAATGTAAGGCTTTTAGAAATTAAACTTTGCAAATCCAAAATAGCCTCAACTCAATTATGACCCCCCTTCTTCAAAATCCAATTTCACCATCATGCATCCAAATGTCTTGATTGCACCACTGATTCGAAAGCCAATTTCACCCTCATCCATTGTTTTTTGGCAACACAACAATTTTGGGTAGCTCACCAAGTATGAAATTTTCACACAACATGTGGTCAAGGAGTAGTTTTAAGGCCCAAATTTTTTATAACTTTTGACTATATGGTTAAGAAGTTATTGTATTATATGTAGTTTATATTGCTCCTCGGCTAGCTCAAAAAATGATTTTCTTAAAAAATAAGAATTTAAGCTTGGATTTCCTAGATTTTGATCGATAAGATGAAAGTATGACGAGTTTTAATTTGTAGGTAGTTATGGAATATCTATTCTAAAATAAACTTTGAAGTCCTTTACTTAATTTAATTTTTAATATTTTTGAAAATAAAATAAAATCATTGCATGTAAATTTTTTACTATGACAATATAACCATTGAATTGGAATTTTTCATTTTCATAACTAAATTCTTAACAATTTAGTATTTCAAATCATACTCTATTTCTTTCTACTTACTATTTTTTTCAAGCATGAATATGAAATAATTTTTGTTGAAATTTTTTATATGTATTCCAAACTTCTTTCTTCAACATATTATAGAGAATACTAAGTTGTAGGATCTACACATTTGTGTGTAAAAAGTTTGAAAGATGAAACCTAATCATTTGGAAAGAGTTGAAAATATGTAGTACTTCTTTTTGATCATATAGTCTTCCAACCTTCATCTAAGGTAGGTGGCTCAAAATGTGACCCTCTTCTTTAGATAGTCCTGTAGGGAGCTCTCAAATGGCAACTAAATGATTCTAAAAATGGACTGCCAACGTACTTGGAGAATCCATTTCAAAGCCAAAGTGTATCTGTTTAATTTTTCTAAATGGGAATTGATTGCCCAATTGCCTTCTTACAAATGTTAAAAAAATGTAGGATCCATTTAAGTTTTGTAAGGGTTTCATTTAGGAACCTTGTGTATTACTTTTTGAATGCCACAATGTTTGTTTTTGGTCAAGCCATATTTTTTTTCAAACTGCACATGTGTGAGTTTTGCAAGACCTAGGATCACAAATAGGTACCTATGACAAAATTCTTTGAAAATTCATAAGTAATTCATAAATGCTCCAAAAAATATGAGACCACTTGTGTTAAATTCCGCATCAATTTTTCTTCAAGTAAGAATATTTTTGGGCATCTGAAAACCATCGAGAAGGTTCAACAGCCCTTAAAGTGTCGCTTTTTGAGCCACCTACCTTAACCAGGTTCCCACCCGAAGTTTTTCACTGGGAACCCCAAAAGAGCCAAGCAGAACCCAGAGAAGATATCTAGCATTTGCATAGATTTCAGAGTCTCTGTATTGCAGACTTGCATTTCCGCTTCCTCTTCCTCGCTGTGCTTGTGCAAGAAGGGTTGGCGCTAGCTAGCGTTTTGGTTTGATTCTCAGCGATGGCAGCCCTTCCCTCAAAGGACGCAGCGCTCATCACAGCGACGCCCGCGAAGAAGGGCGCCAACTTGCACGATCCGTATTCCTTGAAGCGCGTTCTCGACGATGCCACTTCGGAAGTTTGCTCCGATCACTTCCTTTCTCTGTTTTTTTTGTTTTTTTGCCTTCTTAGGTTTTTGCGTTAGGGTCTGGGAATGAAGTTAAATCGGAGTGCTGAATTGCGATTTCGTGAAGAATTTATGCTGGTGTTTGGTCCAGGACTTCCTAGAGCTAATTGTGCCCTCTCTGTGAGGGCACAGGGCGCGGCTCGATGATGTGTGTAGGTTGAATTTTGTTTACAAATAGAGATTTCTCTTTTTAGTGATTGTGTTAGTTAATTTCAATTTCTGCAAGAAGATACACTAATTGCTTTATAATGCATTTTTCTACTAGGATTAAATTTATTCTTAAGGTTTAGGGTTCTTTTAGGAGAAAAAGACGCTACCTACTTGTCTCAGTAGTCATTGTATAAACGAATTAGTACGTCTCCAAGTAATTGAGTTATATGGTGTAGTACGAATCGTATGCTTGATAAACTGTGAGTGAAGAGTGTACTCATCGGTGTAACCTTCACGTGGATGGAAGTTGAGGGTTACTACGGATTTTTGCAATAGGAAGTTCGTGTTGATGTTCTATTCAGCTCGAATTAAATCTCGTCGCATTCTGTTTCTCAGCTCTCAGCTGCTGGATTAGGTTGATTCGACTTCCACACCGGCACCTTTGTAATCCAGTAGCTTGAAGTTTGCAGTAGACATGTTTCAAGCAGTCATGCGTTTGGTTGACTGTGCAAATAGAAGATTCCGTTTAGTGAAATTAGCAACTTTTTATCGTGACAAAAATTATCGGATCCAGAAGGAGACAATTTCATTCTTTCTTTCAAGGTTTGATCATGTTTATATTTTGGGGACAGCTCCTATTTGCGACGTTTTTGTGAACAAACTTTTGGCTCTGTTTGTAGCAACCCTTAGGTTTTGCGACGATTATATGGGTTCTCGAAGGAGATCTCATCATGTGATCGTCTTTCTCTGTAAGAGTATTATCGACTTATTGTTAGCAACGTAGCTCAGTAGCTCTGCCTTTAGACCATGAACAGGTGATTAGTTTTAGATTCTTTGCGACGTCTAAAATTGGAAGTCGTGTGTGATGAATTTGCAGGTCGTAATGGGACGAGGATACGTCGAAAATGTGAGCTTGAGCAATCTGAAGATGGCCATTGGTGTTATCACATGCGCCATTGCTCTAGCTGCTCAGTTCTACCCCAAGAAGTTTCCTGAGAACAAGACATTTTTAATTGGCTGCATTATATTATATCCTCCTTATAAAAATACTTAACGATTCCTATTTTATGTTGGATATTTAGATCTGAGCTTGATTAGACTGGTGGTTTGAACAACCTGCGGCATGGTCCTTTACTAATAGTATCGGTGTTGTCCTTGACTATGGCAAGTATGTGCTATTTAATGTGCTTCTGCAATACATCATTCTAACGAAAGAGAAGCAGCATATATTTTTTACCCACCCGGTATGCCACTCAAATCTCTTGTTTATTTATTTTCATATATTTGATTGATGATTGGTTTTCATATAAGACTATCACTTGCCATGCCTCTCCAGGAAAGCTGACGGTGCAAAACCCTGTTGGGCACCATCAAAGACATGGCTGCCATCTGGATCGAGAATTCTACCATGATGAACATGTTTTGTGCGGATTATTCAGAGCTTTAAGTTCTCTGGGGTGACAGTGACTTCTTCGTTATCCCAGTATATGAGCATCGGATTTCCCAAGTAGCCTTCGCTCGAGTATCTTTTCAGATTCAGTTTTATTCTGTGTTAGCACTGACTTGCATGTTGATATTGCAGAAGTCGTTCAGTGGTACAGGCTTGGCAATATCCTCAAAGCTGCCAAGGTATTCGGACATGTACACCTTACGGATTGCAAGTGCAGATCCAGAACATATTGCGGCTCACTCACCTGTGGAGCTTACTAAGAGTGTAACCAAGTGGTAGGTCTCCCACTCAGCTTACCCTACTGAACTTTCATCGTCGCCAATTTGTAAATTTCTTGGCCAATCTTGTGAGTATTAGGAAGTTCTTTGCATTTTATCTTATCACGAATCGTTTGCAGGGTTTGGAGTGGAAGCCCTGTTATTTTGTTATGTGCTATATCTCTCTGCAATCTTTGAGAGTCCTGACTACTAGACTGGGTTCAAAACCTTGATGCTGCATAGAGATGTTATGGTTCAATACTCAGTGCGCGCATGCTAAATCCAATCAATTGACCTTCTGGGACAATTATCGGTCGTTGTCTTGTTAGAGACTACTCACGATGTAATTGTATCAGGTTTACATCTGATGGCTTTTTGGCGGAGGGCATATTTTGGGACGACGTTGAGAGTCTGATTGACGACTACGAGAATGAGTCTCGAAAGTCAAAATGAAAAACAGAAACTTTAGTGGGAAATGTCCTTGGGATCACTTAGCGCCCAAACCTTTTTGATGCTTTTCTGTAAAGTACTTTTGTGTAACCCTTTCAACTGGAACTCACTGGCTCGTGTTTGTTTTGTTGTCTTCCCCTGTTGTATGATTTCTATTGTGTTTTGTCTTTGAAGAGGCAGCGCAGCTTGTGATATATTATTGAATGCTCTTGAAAATGTACTTTTAATGGTATACAATATGCTTTCTAGTTCAAAAATTTTAGAGCACACAAAGCCTCCGAATTTGTTTTATGGTTTGAGATTGTTGAAAGAACATGGAGATGTGGAGAACATAAGAAACTGATGATGAAAGACAAAAAGGGGACAATCCAAGACCCCTTATTTTTGGATAGACGATACATAATCAAAATACACAAATTGGTGAGTAGCAGGGCAACAACAATGTGTAATGACTCGAGTCCATTTCTGGTCATTTTAACCCCTCACCGCCCAACGGATCAAAAGTGTCTTCACATTGTTTCAAGTCCAATTCAAAATGTTGCATCCAGTGTCCAAATTCAATAAAACTTGTTGGAAAATTTGCGTTCTCTTTTCTCTTTTCTAGTTTGTGTGGTTAAATTTTCACATCACAAGTTGTATTGATTTTTTGTAAGCCAATTGAAGTTCAAAGGTTCAATCTGAGTTCACCAAATTGCATTTGATGGTTGCAACTTTGGGGGCTTTTATCTCCTTCATCCAATGTTAGTTTCCAATCAAATTTGTTGAGTTATGTTCCTCTTGAAATCTAGTTTTTGTGTTAGAATTTTTGTGTCAATCCAAGTTGTTTTGAATGTTTGAGAGCAATTAAAAGTTCAAAATCCCGACATTTTTGAATTACAATGAACTTTGATGGCTTGTTTCTTCTTCGTGTAGTGTCTTTTTTCAATAATTTTTCTTGGAAAAGTTGCACATACTAATCTAGATTGTGTAGCTAAAATTTCATATCAATCCAAGAAATTATGAGTGATTGAAAATCATTTCAGTAGAAGGAGGTTTAGCCTTAGATGTGCTTTTTCTTGCTATTTTTTTACATTTCAGTGTCATTTTGTAGACACAATGAGTCAATTCTATGATATTTTTTTTCCACCAATGTGTTTGAATGCTGGTTTTGAATCACTATATAGTTTAATTTTTTTCATTTGAGTAGGTTTAGAAATCAAATTTCACCTCCAAATGTGTTTCTAGGAAAATTTCAGCATCCTTTTTCTACACTAGAACGTTGTAATCTTGCAATCTACACAACCAAATGACTCCAAATTTGATTCACTTCATCTAAAATATGTACACTACAAGATTGTATGGTTGAGATTTTATACCTTACTAACATTAAACTATGACACTTCAAAAGCAATGAGTTTTTTAAACTTACAAAGGCCTTGGATCAAAGTTGTTAAAGGGATAAAGGAGAGGATTAAAAGTTCTTTAAATTTATATCTTATGTGGGATTGTTTTTTTATCTTTTTGTTCAAGATTGTGTTGCTTTTGGATCCCCTTAGCTTTTTTAAATCTTTATCTTTGAAAATTTGTAAGAAAAATTGTTGTGCCTTGAAAATTATAAATAGTTGCATTTTTGGATCAGTTTTCCTTACATTCTTCATCATTTTCTCGTGCATGCCTACAGTGCCACATACCCGGCTACATAGCTTACTTAATGTATGAAATATAATTACTTTAATCCCTTAAAGTTGCAAGAACCAAGAAATAACATTTAATGGTCAAACAATCCATTTTTCAAAATGGATAATTTTCATCTGTTTGTTGGATAAATTTATTAATAGTCTATTGACATTATTAAATTAAGTTAAAATTATACTTAATTATTTTTATATTTTATACTCTCTCTATCTTACTAAAAACATCCAAATCAAGCACAATTTGCGTCCCACTAAAAAGCTCAATTTATTGATTTTGACTGTTGAATAAGCGTTGGTTGTATTGAATGACCTTGTGGAAGTAAGTGGCAAGCAATCAAGGAGCATTCCTCTCCTATCAAACTTAGCCATGCCCATATGAGGCACCTTGTATTTATTGCTTACTCAAACAATTGTGTTGACAATGGATTCGGTGACTACTTGGGCACTATGCAAATTTGTTCATGAAAGGAGCCAAGTTTCCTTGTTGTAGTATTTAGGTTGGGAGCATATATTTTTACAACTCCATTATTGCCACCAACCTTTAAATCATCAAGAATGATAAGCTGGCAGCATTTACAAACAATGCTCAAATATGACACTTTCCACATAGATTTTAGGTGCTTGAATGATGGCGCCTAAGCTAGAAATTTTACATAAATCTAGGGGATGGATTAGTAGTTCTTGAATATATGTATCATTGACACAAAGACTAAGAATATAGTTAATCCCTTATAAAGAAGGTTTTTGGAGGTTTTAGTGGGACAGAAGGAGCACAAGATTTTGTCTTCAAAAGATTGGATTATCTTTGGTTATGTTGGAATAGAATGTTTCCAAATCTATGCAATGGCTCTTTCATATATGACATGTAGTTGATCAAATTATTTTATCCTACACAGTATTTGGAGTACCACAAGTACTTTTACTTAGAGTGAGGACATTAGACTTTAAATGAACCTTAATCTAAAGTATCACATATAAATGTCAAATTTTTGGTTCTATATGAATATAAATGTTTTCCAAATCTATATTGTGACTCTTTCATGTATGATATGTAGTTGATCAAACTATTTTTTTCTACAATACTATATAAGACTTCATTATATGTGCAAGAAGTACATTTGAACTTTGATGAACCTTATCCTCACAAATAAAAGACAAATGTCAAATTTATAGTTTTGTACAAATATAAATGTGTTTCCCTAATCTATGTAGTAGTTCTTTCATACATGACATGTAATTGATCAAATTCTTTAATTCCGTAGTATTGTGTATGACCATATTTGTACCCTGTAGTACTAACATTTTTTATAGAATGTAAATGATGTGATGCCCTATTCAATGATAATAGAAAACAAAGTGAACATGATCTTGTCCAAAAAACAGTAGGAAGTACAAAGTTGTCAACTTAGCTATTAGAAACTACAAGCGGGCAACTTACTACCTCTTATTTCATCGACTAAAACTTCTCTACATCTTTTCATAGGTCTTTTGGTTACAAATTAAGGCCATTGATAAGGTCCTCAT
This sequence comes from Antitrichia curtipendula, assembly GCA_951230915.1. Classification (NCBI taxonomy): domain Eukaryota; kingdom Viridiplantae; phylum Streptophyta; class Bryopsida; order Hypnales; family Leucodontaceae; genus Antitrichia; species Antitrichia curtipendula. The sequence continues at coordinate 34,035,043 of OX579634.1, read as the reverse complement.
TGCTTTTGCCTCAAACCCATTATTTTTTGTTCAACCCTTCATCGCCAAAGGAGACCAAAAGCATCCTTATATTTTTTCAAGTCCAATTCAAAGTGCTGTAACTTTTGCATCAGATGACCAAATTTAGTAAAACATGTTGAAAATTTTGAATTCTTTATTTTAGTTTATGTGGTAAAATTTTCAGATCAATCAAAGATGTATTGATTTCTTGGAAGCCAATCGAAGTTCACAGATTCAATTTGAGTTCACCAAATTGCATTTGAAGGTTGAAACTTTGGGGGCTTATATCTCCTTCATCCAATGTTAGATTTCAATAAAATTTATTGGATTATATTTTCCTTGGAGTCTAGTTATTGTGGTAAAATATTCATATCTATCTAAGTTGTTTTGAATGTTTGAATGTTTGGGAGCAATTCAAAGTTCAAAACCACAACATTTTTGAATTACAATGAACTTCAGCGGCTTGTTTCTTCTTCATATAGTGTCTGTTTTGAACAATTTTTTTGGAAAAGTTGCGCATACTAGTCTAGTCTATATGGATCAAATTTCCTATCAATACAAGAAGATATGAGTGACTAAGAAGCATTTTAGTAGAAGGAGGTTCAACCCAAATGTGTTTTTTGCAACTTTTCTTGCTATTTTTTTGCCATTTGCAAGCCATTTTGCATACACAATGAGTCAAATGCCATATTTAACTACTTCTGGACTTTTAAGCAAATTCTGGACAAAACATTCATAGAGCTCCAAATAATAACATTTGGAGATCTCTAGATGTTTGTATAGATCTTCAGATGTTTTGTATTGATCTCTCAATGATTTGTACAAATCTCCTAATCTTTTGCATTATCTCCAAATGACCATTTTTTTTCCTATTATTAATTATGGACCCTTTGAAAGTCTAGAAGTAGTTAAATGCGGCATTCAATTCAATAATGTTTTCTTTCACCAATGTGTTTGTATGCTTGTTTTGAATCACTTTATAGTTTCATATTTTTTTAATTCGGATCTCACTTGCAAATGTGTTGCTGGGTAAATTTCAACATCCTTTTTCAACACTAAAACATTATAATCTTGCAGTCTAAGAGGTCAAATGACTCCAAATTTGACTCATGTCATCTACAACACATACAATACAAGATTGTACGGTTGAGATTTCTATAACCAATCAACATTTAGACTTATAACACTTCAAAAGCAATGATGTTTTTGAACTCAAATAGACCTTAGGCAATGAAGGGTTAAAAGTTGAACTTGGACTTGAAAAGCTTGTTCATTTAATTAAACTCCATTTCAAAAAAAAACTCTCCATCTCTATGCAAGGTCATGTTGTTGGACACATTTTTGGCCATGTCTGTCATGCTAGACATTCATTGAATGGTGTCATATAGGACATTTAAGCAATTCTGAATTTTTTTTCTTTAAAAAACTTGAATATAGAAGTCAAATTGCTTTTTTTGTTCTTTGGCAAGCTATATGAATGAAGATTTTATAGTCTAATTTATATACAACTTCAAAAATTATATATATATATATATATTTTAAAATGAATATTTTATTGCAATTTGAATTTGTAAGCCTAAAATCACATTTATAAATTTAGAATGTCATGGAAATTAGTTGATTTTTCATATAATATTCTATACTACAAAATACTCATATAGTAAAATTTGGGATTTTTAAAGCGAATTTTGTATTTTGAATGTCTTTTTGTTACTTTTCTATTCTAAATTTTATGATAAATTAAAATCTTTGCAAAAAAATGTGAGAGATTAATGACTTACAAAATGATATGTGATTTCATCTTCGAAAAAATTTAGAAACTCATTCATACATAGTACTTCTTTTGTTCCAAAATGATCTTCTAGTAGGACAAATGTTCATGACATTAGGTTAAAAATAACGTTATTTCAACTCATTTCGAATTGTAAGTAGGCTTTGGTGCACTCCTATTGTGCGAAAACATTGAATTTTTAATCCTTTTTCAAAGTATAGTTTAAGCTTATTGCAATAAAATTAAAGTAAATTGGGACAAAGGGAGTAATAAATTAAAACATTCATATGGACTAATGTTGAAGTTTGAGTGCAAACTTTGTCCTTACGAGGTTGAGCTTTTTATGCCCTAATCATCTTTTGAAATTTTTCATGTTTTTGCTCATATCTTTATACAAATGATACCTCATTTCCATCAAAACAATAATAAAAGATTATTGTTTTATGATGTTTCAAGCATTACTTTAGATGAATGAAGAATTGTTTGTACAAAACATCACTGACCTTGAAGCACTCTTTATCATTTATAAAATGGACTTCATGGAACACTACAAGAGAAAGTTTTTTTTAAGTATAGTCCTATAATTTATGGGACTATACTACTAGGAGTATATTACTAAATATATCCTACAAAGTCATAAATTACAAGACTATATTACTAGAACTATACATAAAACATCCCTTTCTCTTGTAGTGGAATGTTTAGGAAATAGCCATTACATGTCCAACGGTTCACTTAAAAGTTGATGAAGCACTATTGCAATTTTTTCCACTTGGATGTTCACATTTTCATTTTAATACATTTTCATCCAAATTTTGAAAACATTATTGAGTTGAAATCTAGTTTAGGAAAATTAAAGAATAAACAACATTTCTTATGCAAGGGATATTGTTACAACTATGGTGTTGATAAGATACCCATATCCATTATAGTTCCAAATCCAATCTATATCTTTATAAAATGTGCAAGCATTAAATGTTGAAAAACTGTAGTTAGGAGATGCAATTGGAAGAAGGGCCCTTATAGGTAGGTTTACCTCAATACTTCCTCTGTCCCAAAATGATTTTCATGTTGAACTTAATTTTTTGTCCCAAAATAATCTTCATGTTGCAAGAAGAAGGGGTGTTGGGGGTAGTTTCCAATATACTATATCAATTATAGTGGTCAAACTCTACTTTCCTTCAAGCCAAGAATGCTCCAACTACTAATAATTGATTGTAGTCCTTGATCTTGATAATATCTCATTTGAGCATGGTTGTTTAAACATTATCTCAATGTGATATGACTTCCATTTTTTAACTTAATTCATCAATGTCAAAATCGAATTTTTATTTAAAAATTAAGAAATATATAGAGAAATTTGTAGAAAATAAGTAAGAGCTCTTTTGAAAACTTCACTAATAAAAGGCCAATGTTGGAAGGGTTTAGAATTGGTGGCCAACATCACTACATTAGTATGCAAAAGTGTGCAACCCTTTAGCACTTGCTTAGATTAGCAAAAGCATGTGAATTACACCATTTGGCATTCATATTCACAAATATCAAAATGTTTTTAATAGATTGACTGTCCATATACATCGCATATTCACTATTCATTCACTACTTAACAATTAACAATATTGTTAACAAATAATTGAACCACTCCCGGTACCTTGAACTGTTTCAAAGTTCACTTCTTCCATACATGCATATCACTTGTAAACAAAATTATAATAATTACATTGCTTTTATGATTTCCTAAAACTTAAAAGGACATGACATTTTGTTCACATTGAAAAAACGACAAATTGTAAAATAATTACAAAAAACAACAACGGGAAAGAAAAGTGTGAAGGGTTGCGGACGATGATCGCTTTGTCAGAATTGTCGATGACGTTAATATAGAGGGACCCAATACAAATGGTGTTTTGGATGCAACCAGGCGACGTCCTTGAAGATAATCTCTTTTCTTGAACGTCATATTGGAAATTGTTGCAACAATAAATCAACAGTGACAAATCTTTGAGTGACAATTAAGAGGAAGATGGTGAGATTCCAAGAGACAATGATTTTAGTGTGGGTCGACTAGGCCCACTACTAGTGACAATGATCTATTAAGTATAAGAGACCCTAATGTAGACAGTCCTCCCTATGCGACTAGGGCTAGTCAACACTAAGAAGTTCACTTTGGTCAAAGTGTCATCAAGTCTTCTAATAGAATTCTAGGCTTATAGCATATAGTTCATGGATACCCTATTTTGTAGATCTATGATTTCCAGTTGTTTCCTACATGACACTTTTCCACTTACAATGACGCTATTTTTATAGTATGTATTCCAAGTGTCTTGGCTATATGAAATAAATAATCATGAATTGATTAGAAAAGTTGATGTTTTGTGCTACTCTAAATGGATGGTTCTAAGTATCAGTCGATGGATTAGATGTCCACTAGATGGTCCTTTTTGTCTAGGCCGCCAAATAGACGGCAAGACCGTCACTCCGCTAGAATGCTCATCCATTGGACAGAGGGGATGTTGACCCCATCTAGTCAATGGACTAATCGTCTCGTAGACGAACTGTCCGTTTAGTCGATGGGTTTGACGGATTGTCTATGGCCTATCCATTGATTGGATTTACTAAACATCCGGTTGACGAACTGTTTATGCAATCAACAACTTGTCTATCGCCAAGACGAGTGAATGGATGGATTTGATGAACTTCACTGGAATTTTTTACCCCAAGTTAAGGAAAAAATAAAACATGTACCCTAAGTTTTGTGGCTACATAGGCATTCGAACGCCTGTGAACGCACTCGGGTCGTCGTTGACATTGACGGACAGCTTGACGTGAAAAGCCAATGTTTTTGTTGGGATGGACAAGTATAGAATGTCATAGTATAAAACACCTAAATTTAATGAAATAACTATAAAATTGTAAAATTCCAAACTGTCACAATCCTTATGAAGCAACTATGAAATTGTAAAATAGTCAAAAGAATATATGATCGCTGAGAATAATGCATAGAAGAGCCCCCCCAAGAACTACTTGTAAATCTATCTATCATGTTCAAAACTCAATCCAAACGCTGCATGTTCCAACACCCTAAATATCTACTTCATTTAGGTTAAAGACTAAATTCTCAGCATCTTCTTCATAGACATACTTGAATATGGCCATCAAAGCTTTAGGATGCTTTTAGACAGTTGTCACAACGATAAGAATTGCATAGAGGGGGGCCTCATGGGCAATTTTATTCAAGCCCTTCACTACAAGAGAAAGGGATGTGTTAAGTGTGTTTTAAAGTATAGTCTTAGAGATAAGATATTAAATAATGACCTTTATAGAGATTTTCAGTAAAAATTTATTAGAAATATATGCAGCGTTTTACTGAAAATCTCTATAAAGATCATTACTTAATATCTTATCTCTAGGACTATACTTTAAAAGAGCGTTGCTAGTACGTAAGCGGCAAGTGGGGAGTGGGGATTAGTGAGCGGTGAGCATAGATTTTAGATAGAATAATGAAAATTTTAATGAAATTGGAAAGGAATTATGAATAAAAATAGACAAAAATTTGAATGAAAATACTTTTAAAGTGGATGAAGGGGGATCAAAATATAGATTAAAGTAGATTAATAACTGGATGCAAATTTTTGGATGGAAAAAATAATAAAAGAAGATGAAAATATGGATGAAAGTGGATGAAAAAATAGTTGAAAAAACTCAAAATAGATGAAAGTAGATGAAAATATTGATGAAAATAGATTATTAATAGAATGAAAATTTTAGATGAAAAAAAATAAGAGATGATGAAAATACATGAAAAAATGGATGAAAATATATAAAAAAATAGATGTAAGTAGATGAATAAAAAATGAAAAAAGATGAAACTACATGAAAATTGGATGAAAATATTTGAAAAGAGATGAAAGTAGATGAATAATAAATTGAAATGGATGAAAAAAGGATGAAGAGAGGAAGGAAAAATGGGGCAAAGGAAAAAAACTTGGGAAAAAAATAAAAAACAAAAGGGACAAATTAAAAAAATAAGTACAAAATATTCTAAATACGGAAAAAAATAAAGACTAGCATCCATTCATTTCAAATTTTTGGTAGCAAGGGACCTATGACCATGTATGTACATAATTATGCAAATGTGGAGAAATTTGGGTTAGGATTTTAAAGACATAATACATCAAATCTCAATTATACCTATTACCGCAGAAATTTGCAAGTGTTCATGTTGAAAGCCATTGTGCATGTATAAAAATAAGACTATTACAATCCGAAATCAAAATACTCTTTTTTTAGATAATTAGAGATTAATGTAAGAAAATAGGCACAATGTTAATACTTAAAGGATGGACTGGTCACCATAGTTGTTGATTCCCTATGACTGTGAAGTGTAGAAACAGAATTTTCAAGTGGTCGATCTAATTTAATAGCTAATACATGTAGTTGACAATACACTTTAATAGAAGGACTAAATAAAGACATTAGGCAGATTTTGAGGGAATAAATATCTATAGTTCAAATACTCAAAGCGAAGAGGATAAAAGATGAAAATAAAGCATGCACTCTATTGTTTTATCACCGTGTTAAAGATGGTGGGCACTCTACAAATTCTATATGGCAATGCAAAAAATTGGATGAAAAACAACTCTCTTCCATTATGCAAATTGTTTCAAAGTCAATCGATAGTAAAAAAATGGCTGCAATGTCGTTCAAAGAGTAATGAATGCAGAATACAAGCAAATGAAGAAGATGATAGAATCTTGATTCTAAAGCCATATGCATAATATGGACACACTGAAGATATATTAGCTTGTAATGTTAATGGTAAAATTAAAATGCAAGTAGTGCTCCTTTTAATCTCACTAGAACTTTATTGATGAGTATAATACGCACCTAAACATAACTTCTTTTGTAGAAAAGCACCCTATTTTGAACTTTGAGAAAATCGATAATTAACTCCAATTTGGGCACAACACAGATGTTTGTTTTTCATCCCTTATGAACAAGACGTTGAAAATTTGTACTTTATTCAATTGTTATTTAATTATATATATGGCTAAATGAATCATCTATTTGCAATTTTTTTGGAAAATAAAGTTTTGAGAATTCCATGCTTCAAACATTCCAAAGTGTCTCTCAAGGTAGAATAATATTTCTAAGGGTGACAAAGTATAAAAAAAATGAAAAAAATGAAAAAAAAGAATAAGAAATTGGAATTATTTTCTTGAGAGTTCCATGCTTCAAGTACCCCAAAAGGATCTCTCAGGGCTCAGTGATTTCTAGGGGTGACAATGTATGAATAAAAAAATTTGCAAAAGAAAAATTGAATATTTTTTTATTTTTTTATAAAGTTTTAAGAGACCCTTCAACACCCCAAAAGGGTCTCTCAGGGCCAAAAGAGGTTTCTAGGGGTGACAACCTATGCAAAAAATAAAAAATAAAAAATAAAAAAAATCTTTTTTTGGAATTTTTTTGTTGAGATCTCCACACCTTGAACACCCCAAAAGGGTCTCTTGGGGCCGAGAGAGGTTTCTAGGGGTGACAACCTATGTAGAAAATACATTAAAAATTAAAAAAAAATTATTTTATTTTGAAAAAAAGTTTTAAGAGTTCCACACCGCAAACACCCTAAAAGGATCTCTTGGGCCGAGAGAGGTTTCTAAGGGTGACAATGTATGCAAAAAAAAATTGAAAAAAAAAATTAATCTTGTTTTTTGAAAAAAAAGTTTTGACAATTCCATGCTTCAAATAGACCAATTCTTAAACCATGGTAATAGGTTTGAAATCCAAACAGCACACTAAATACCTCACAACTTGAAACTTTGAGGCTCTCAGGTTCTCAAACTCATCCGCTCATGCTCTAAGGCTTACAAAATAACACTTCTGCAATTGTGCAAGTATAGAATGTGAGTAAATTTTTGTTAAGATTAATTCCGAAGAGGTAGCAGTTGAATTAATTAATTTTGTTTTTCATTGAAAAATGAGAAGTTCTTTGAATGGACTAAGATATCGGGTTATTTTTACTTAGGTTTGGACCTCTCGGAGGCCTCTCGGCACCGAGAAGGATTTTCAAGGGAAGACCTTATGGAACTTTTTAAACTTTTTCCAAATCCTCTTGTTTTATTTTCCAATTTTTAAGAAAATAAGTAGTTCTAATTGTAGACATTGGCTGCAATAGTTATATAGGGGAGAACCCTCCATGGCACCGAGAGCGGTTTCCAAGGGGGGACCTTATAGAACTTTTCAAACTTTTTCCAAATCCTCATGTTTTATTTTTCAATTTAAAAAAAAATAATTTGTTCTAATTGTGGACTTTGATCATAGCAGTTGTATGGGGGAGAACCCTCCATGGGACCTCTCGACACCGAGGGTTTTCCAAGGGAGGACCTTATGGAACTTTTAAAACTTTTTTCAAATCCTCTTGTTTTGTTTTCCAATTTTTGTTAGGCAACTTGTTTTGATTGCGGACGTTGGCTGCAACAATTGCATGGGGGAAGACCTCCGAAGGGGCCTTTCAACACCGAGAGGGGTCCTAAAGGTGGCTTATTGAGCCTTGATACAAAATTTATTTTCATTTTGTTCACTTCAATAGTGGGTGGGTGGTTTGCATTATGAGTTCAAATTTTTTATATCCCTAAATCTTCAAGAACAACTTGCTGCTTCATGGTAGGTATAGTTGCAAGACTATAGTTTTAAGGATCCTCATGGTACCAAGAGAGGTCCCTCTATCCTCAGCTTATGAGTTTATTTATTTTCTAGGTTAAATTTTTTTCACAAGAGGTGTTTGTGAGATGACATAAAATCGGGTTTATTAGGCAGGTTGGCATGAGGAGAAGATTGTACCACAAGGCGGCTATGAGCACCAAGAATTTTCTCTCTTGGATCTCCTTTTGCAATTTTTGTATTTTTATTATTAATTTTTGAATGGATTGATTTTCATTTACAAATGGCAGGTCACGTCAAATGGATCAAATTTTATAAGCTTAGCTTCACATAAGTTAAATTCATACTTGGAATTTGTGTTTTTATATTTGTAAAATTCTCTAAAATTTTCTTCTATGTATGGTGGTATTTCAAGTATGAATTATATGCCAAAAAATCCATTTAAAAGGTGGATTTATAACTGTTTCTTATAACTTGATTGGATCTAATTTGTTGTTTTGTTATCTGTGTAGGCAAGCTTAGGAATTGAGGAATTCCAAATATTTTTCATTTTTTGCAAATCTAGGATTTTTTTCAAGCCCTTCAAAATTGTTTCAGCTACTCGTCTATGCAAAGGCTCTTTGTATAAGTTTGCCACCCTAAACCTTAAGCCAACTTCTAGTACCTTTTTAATATATTCTCACATTCTACAGTTCATAAATGACTATGTTGTAGAGTCTAATGGTGAGACACGAGATCCTTTCTTGTATAATTTCTTATGCACGATGTAAATATCATATTTGAAGTTTTTTGTTGCATTTGTGTTAGATGTCATTGCATTTGTAGTCTTCACATCAGATTTTGTTTTTATTAGAGATTTTTGGTTGCATCACCAAAAACACCACTTGAGTTATTGCAAGGAATATCGTTCAATTTTTCTAGCGTTCTGGCAAAAATGCATTTCTAGTATCCAATATTACAAGTACTAGGAATACTATCAAGGACATGTTTACAATCAAATTAGATAATTTCAATAGAAATTTCTAACTCATCATATTTATTCTTCAAAATCTATAGAAGATGACAAGAAAGTCACTCTCATTGCAACAGAAAATAGAACCAATGTTTCTTGCAACAACCTACTTTTGTTATAATCATCATGTATTTTTTCTAGTCGTATGACGTATTCATCAATTATCACTTTTGAACTCCTAAAATCCCTACCCTATTTATCACAATTTCACCATGGTATGATGTTGTGGTATAAAGGGCACAAAAATAGAAAAAGCAACATGTCCATAGTGAGGTTGTGGTCAATTGGGCATGGAGTTCATTAATTCAATGGTAATTATTGAATAAATATGTCATTTGATGAAAAAATTACATGTTGATTATCAAAAAGATGGTAAGATTGTACTAGATAATGACTTTTAATTTAGTTATTAAAGATAATCCAAAGGTGTTTACAATTTTTTAGAGCTCAAAGTAGAGCCCTAAATGAGAATACAAGTTTTGATGTTAAATTTAGGGTGAATCATTACCATGACAACTTCCTAGCCTGCCAATGATTGGGCTTCATTGCATTTCTACTAAACAAATAGGACTATTTGTCATTACGCACAATGCATTAGTCATTGGCATTGTTAATTTGTTATCAGTTCATGGAATTAAGGATTTTTTTTTCATTCTTCCTATACCAAGCACTTGTAAGGTAATTATGTACTTCTTGTGTGCATTTTTATTCTATTCTTATATCTATAATTGTGAAGCTTTTTGTAGAATTGTTATGTTCAGTTCATGTGCATCAATATTTGCGGTCAACTTTTCTACTTTACGGATGAAACCATTCCAGGTTTCACGGCTATAGGTCCCTTGCGGATATTTGAATTTGAAATATGTAATTTGTAAGACGATTGTAATCCACAATTTAGATACACATTTTATACGACTATAGGCATTTGATATATTTTTTTCACAAATTCCAAACCGCGTATTTTTCATCCTATTTTTATTTATTTTTTTCATTTTATCTTCTTCCATTTTTCATCCTATCTTCTTCTATTTTTTCATATAGTGTCATCTACTTTTTTCATTCAACATGCATCATCCATTGTTTCATCTAACATTCATTCAATTTTTCATCCAAATTCATCCTTTTTTTTTCTTTTTTTGTTCCAAAACAATTCTCTCCGCTCCCTACTCGTTGTTCGCCACTCCATGCTCACGTGACAGCATTCCCCTACTTTAAAACACCCTTAAAACACCCCTTTCTCTTGTAGTGCTTCTTACCCATTGCCATGACCTAGAGAATGTCCTGAGTTAGTGTGATGAGCTTCATCTCAAGTGGGATGGTTGATTAGATGAAATCACCCCATTTGGTTCCCGGCGTCACTAGTAAGTAATATGTGTTTAAATCAACAAAAAATGGACAAGAAAGTGTTGATTTTGATTGTTCATTCTTATTGATTTGGATGTGTTGACTTGGACACTATAAGACAAAAAAGTGTTGATTTAGTTGTTAATTTGGTCAAGCATGTAAAGATTTATTTTTCTTAAATTTGAAACTATAGACCAGTTAGAAGACAAAATATGGCACCCACCACATAAGCACCAAGAAAACAAAAATCCCACATGGCATGCCAACTTGGCGGTGCCACGCGGACAATCTACCACAATAGCCTACCTATAGGGAACCAAGGGAGGTCATAAGGGGGATTGAAACTAGGACCTCCCCCATAAAGTTAAGCAACTAAACCATCACACCACCATTTAGATCACATGAGCAAAGGTGGAGTGAGTTATTATTAATTTAGTTATTTGTCTTATTTTTCATTTAGTCTGTAAATCCAATAGAGTTTAGAAGCCGTTTTGGCATAGTAAATATATTTTCTGAAAAAACTTTGAACTAATGATAGTTGGTAAATAAATTTAAATTTTAACTTCGAAAATCCGTTTTCTATTTGAACCCTCCAATCAAAAGTTATAGACAAAATTCAAAGAGGATGTTTAAAAATGTCAAAAAATATATCAATTCAAACCCCTCTTTGAATTTTGTCTATAACTTTTGATTGGAGGGTTCAAATAGAAAATGGATTTTGGGAAGTAAATTTAGATTCATTTACCAACTTTCAATAGTTCAAAGTGTTTTGAAAAAATGTCTTTTTCTATACTTTAATGGATTCTAAAATCTGCCGAATTTACAAACCAAATGAAAAAAATAGACTTTTGTTCATTTTCACTTAAAGAAGTTTCAAATAAGTTTTCAACATTTGAAAAATGTTTAAATGACCATGGTTGAAATTTCATGTACAGATATATACAATTGAATTTTTTTTCTACACTTAATCATTCACAATTTGATATTCTTTAAAATCAACAGATTTCAAAAGTTGTTTTGTCATGGTAAAATAATTCTTTTCAAAACAACTTTGAACTAATAATAGTTGTAAAATGAATCTAAATTTCATCTCCAAAAATATTTTTGCAATTTTGAGTTTCCAATAAAAAGTGATTAATAAAACTCAGAGAGGGGTTGGAATAAATATTTTTTTGGTCATTTTCAAACATCCTCTCTGAATTTTGTCCATAAATTTTGAATGGAGACTCAAAATTTCAAACCAATTTTTGAAGATGAAAGTTAGGTTCATTTTACAACTTTTATTAGTTCAAAGTGTTTTGAAAAAAGTTATTTTATTATGCCAAAACGGCCTCTAAATTCTTCTAATTTTAAAGAACACCAAATTGTGAATGATTAAGTTTAGAAAAAAATCGACTGAACATAGAATTTCAACCATAGTCATTCAAACATTGTCCAAATATCAAAACTTATTTGAAATTTATTTAAGTCAAAATGAACACAAAAGTGTTGATTTTTTTTGTTGACTTGAACATTGTATTATTTGAATCAACATGAATTTGGTGACCATTTTGTTAAATTATGTTGAATCAACTAAAAACTGTGAAAACAATCAATACGGTATCCAAATCAACAAAAATTTGGTGATTTTTTGTTGATCAAGACATCATTTTCTACTAGTGTGTTGATGACCTTCCAAACTCATCTAACAACTTCTCATGCGCATGCTCTAATGCTATACGCAACCTAATTTGTGAAGTTGTGTGGAAATGGTCATCGAGCTCTTTTTTCAGACCACAAACCTTCTTCTTTGAGGGCGCAACCCTCCTTCTTAAGGACATGATCAATCTCCTCCTCTTTCTCCTCTTTCACAGCTAAACGAGCCAAGCTATGCTCAAACTTAGCCTACTGCAACTTCCATTGAAAATCCTTCTCCTTGTCCTTTTCCTCAAAGCAAACAAAAAAACTCCTTTGGATAATCCCTTGCCTTGGTCATTTTTTTGAAGCCCAACACTTGTAATGCCTTCAAGCTCACCTTCTCTTTGGTTTGAGTTTAACATTCTATAGGCATTCAATACACCATGGTCCATGATACTGTGCGTATCCATGAAATTGTTGGAAGCCACCCTCATGGAGGTTGTCATGGAAGTCTCAATGTATAGAATTTTGAGGTTTGTCATACCTTCTTCCATCTTTGTACAACACACCAAGCAAGATAAGTAAATTATAGAGGCGCGGTACATTAGAAGAAGTACAACAATTGATTATGGCTTCAATAACTTTAAAGAACGTAAAGCAGAATAAGGGATAGCCGACAATTGATTCTATCTTGAACAACCCTAAAGTATGCAAATTCTCCTCCACAAGGTTTTAAATCCTTCCAAATCTTTACAATTTCAACAATTCAACAAATAAAAAAACATTTACGATCCCAATCTTAAAACAAACCCTAGCCCAAACCTCCTTAATTCCAAAGTCCTTGCCATTGAAAACTTCATCATCTTCTCCCCTGCCCTGCTCTGTACATCTTAATTGACTTCCCATTGACCCCATTAGTATTGACTTTCCACTTCCCTTTTCTCTCCTTCACCTCCCTTTACTTCCTTCTTGTTATACACTAGTTTACCTGCAAACTTTTAAGAGCAAATGGTGATCACGGCCTTCTAGGATTGTCATTGTCATGTTACGTTTAGACAGATGTGACTTTGATGAAATATCAAGATCTAACCCTAGCATCCGTTAGGATTTTGGAAAAAAATCCTAGATGGTCCTTCAAGGCTATTCAATCTTTTGTTTTTGAATTGTTGCAATCCAGATTGTTGCTGACAAACAACCCAATTTGAAAAGCCAGCATCACATTGGGATGGACAACCTTGTAGCCTCCGCTTCCTTCTCCCTTTTCCCTCGGGAATTGCAATTGTCCTTGCCTCAAATCCGATTTTTTCTGATGCCCAAAATCTAAGGCTAGGCTACAAAATCAAAATCATCTTTAATTTATATAAGTGTAAACTAACCACTTTGGGTGAAAAAAATATTTTTTTCATCATTGCAAAGACAAAAGCCATGTCACATTATAGTATTGCAGAGCCACCTCACTTGGATGACTATCTATAGTAAAGCAATTGAGTGGCCACTATAGTGCTCTTTGAAAGTGCCCCAAAAATTCTATTTTTAAATATTCAAAAACCACACTTTAAAATGGGTTCCGAGATTCAAAGTTTAGGACAATAAGAGTGGACCAAACTATACTTATAGTTTAAAATAGATTGAAATATTGAACAATACTCCCTTTATTCCAAAATAATCTTCCTGTTGGCATGAATTTGTTGTTCCAAAATGATCTTCTTATAGTCACATGGAAGGAGGGGACAATATTGTTCACAAACTAACACTATAAAAGTTGAATCTTGCTTTGACAATTGAGATCTACAAAGCATTAAAATATCATTGACAACAATGTGGTGTAGAATCAAAAGTCAAAAGTGGCGCAAAATCAAAGTTGAAAGAAATCCAAAGAAACTTAAAAATTGACAACAAGAGCTCAACAAAAAAAATCCAGCATGTAGAAATTATAGACCAAGCATAGACATTTCAAATTTATTGTTAACTCCTAGTGCATAATATATGGTTCCCATGAGGAGTCTTACAAGCTGGCATTTGTGTAGAATCCAACTAAAAAATTGCTATTCACCTAAATTTCCATATTATTTTCAGAAAAAAAATCAAGCACTACGAAAATCTCCAATGAAAATCCTTCAAAAAACACTTACTCGTACTTGAAACTCCCACAAGGAATTTAAAGTGTTTCAATTCACTTCCTTACTATGCTTGAAAAAACACACAAATTTGTCTCCCAAAAAGTTCCAATCTATCTTTACAAATGGACTATGACTTTAACTTTGAGCTTCTTCAACATCATTTTTATTCCAAATTTCATGCTTTGTGAGCTCAAGACAAAAGTGATGCATTGTGGTTTTCCTTTGTTGATGAGCTTGTGTTGAAATTTTCACGTTGGATTGCAATTCAAAGAGTTGCAATTAAACAAGATGAAGCCCCTACAAGTGTTCGTCATAGGAAAACGCGGGAATGACGCCAACTTAGGAAGTCAGGAACGACACCAACGTGGGAGCGACACCATATTGGCCAAATGATTGGTCAACGATGCTTCTCAATATAGCCAAAAATTTTCATTTTTCAATGCTCTATGACTACAATTTGGGAACTAATCCAAAATTCAAATTTTTAGGATAATAGGAGTGCATTGAATTCTACTTATATCTCAAAATGGGATTAAAAAATGTTATTTTTAACCTTAATCCAAGACAATTTGTCAAACAAGAAGATCATTTTGGGACGGAAAAAATGTAATTTGTTCACCATCTATAGGAGGCTCAACACAAGAAACATGAATCAATGGTAAAGATATTTGGAGGAGTTTCAATTATTTGTTATAATTTTTTCTTATTTTTCTTATTTTTGAATAGGAAGAAGACTTTTTTTCTGGTGAGATCCGCCCTTGACCTTCCTGCCTCTGAAATCTCACCAATCGATTCCGCAGAATTCAGTTCCATCAATAGAATCTGAAAGAATATTCTTTCGAAACAAGCCACGTGGCACTCACCTCCATCACCCACACTAATTTCGCCTTTTTCTTTACCCTTTTAAACTTATTCTAAATCTTATATTATAATAATATATACTGCGCTTCTAGCCTCCCAAGCATATTGATTTTCCATTGAGTGTGTGTGTCTGGAGAGCGGCCCACATTGCTGTGCCTGAGTGATCCCCCGCTATGGTGGTCCCCCGCTTCTTCATTTGCCATCTCACTTCTCTCTTCTCTCTTCTTTTTCTCTTCAGACACGGTTTGTGAGTTTGTTTCCATCAGGGTTGGATAGTTGTCTCTCTCCTTGTTGTTGAATTGGGATTTGTGAAGTTTGGGATTCGTTTCTGGGGAGTGTTATTGTTGGAAGCGTGTTTTTTTTCCGCCATAGCCGAACGTGGAGCTGGAGGGGATGTCGTGGGCGGGACCTGACAACTTTCCTGCTACGTCTCTCGCCGACAATCTCGACAGTGAGTATCGAAAAAATTCTTTGGGGTTTGGGTTATTACGCAACAGGGTTTGCTATTTGAGAGAGAATTTGGGTCCCGGAAGCTTCGCTGGGTTATCTGTCATTGTCGAATTTCTCTTCAACCCTGACTGGGATCCCAGCTTCACGTAGATTTGGAATGTGGGCTATAGTTTATGATAGTGTGGTATTGTAGAGTTTCGTTTTAGAGAAGGTCGTTTGACTGTAGTTTAGGTGGGTTTCTTTTTATTTTGTGGGTTCCGGTTTGGTTGGCGTTTTTCTCACATCAATGCAGCACTTTTTGATTCAATTGCTCGTAATTTTATTGCAAGTGACGAGATTTCCTCGTCCCGTTGTGGAGCATGTGACTAATGAGCGTGAACAGTTTTGACTCGGGTTTATATCAATTAGGGTATGTTACTTATGATGAATGTCAATGCTGTTAGGCACCTTTAAGGGACACCTCTTTCAGCGCTGAGTGTAGTTAATATTATTAACCTGGCTATGCTCTTGTTAGTGAAGGCAAGAGGGTTCCAACGCATCAGAGAATGCATTATTTCGATCTTGCGTGCAAAAGTTATGAAGGTTCAAAGTTTGATTGGTAGATGACCTAAAACTGAACTTATGTTTAGATGATTGAAATCCTACTGATCATATGCCAATTTCAGAATGGTGATTTTAAGTTAGTGGTGATTTTGGGTGTCTGTACCTTCTGGAGATTACTCAGCTGCAATGCTACATTATTTCTAGGAAAGGAAAAGGGAGACCTGTTAGGGGAAATTACGGTTTGTTGTGGGCTGGAAGAGTACCTTACATGTTTGTTGCTGTTTTTTGGGGGAAAAGAGAGAGACCTATGCATTAAAAGAAAGCAAAGTAGCACGTACCTTTCTCTTTTATTATATGGAGTGCACATGATGAAGACTGACTGCTGGTTTCGTACATTCTAGCAGAGGGATTGAATGAATGCCTCGTGGGTAATCTGACATTGTCAGTCTGTCACTTAGCATTCATTCGAACCAAGTGGTTGGTTGGATTCCATAATGATCGCTTTTTGCATAAAGGTCAAAAGAATGTGGAAATACCTATTTCCGTCCCTTGGAGGAGTTTAACATACTTCATTTCTCACACTAATGGCATGTTCCAATATTTCCATGGTTTCAGTTCAAAATGATGAATATTTGGAAATAAAAATAAAAATCTGGATGCATTCTATTTGACTGCTCTAATATTTTCCAATAAAAAAAATGCTTTAGACAACTATTTAGAGGCTCTTAATGGGCTCGGATTTGGATGCAGGTTTAATAATCGGTGTTTATACTATTGTGCTGTTATTTTTGGGATATCTGTGTTTGCGCATTCCTTTAGTCCACGCTTTGACTTTCTCTTTAAATTTGCAGAGAAGCTGCTAGTGATATTGCGAGATGGAAGGAAGATAATTGGCATACTCCGATCTTTTGATCAATTTGGTATGGGTTTTCTATCCATGCAACCTGGTTGCTAGAATGTGTTTCTGTCATATCATTGAATGAGGATTAAATATGTTCATTTGGGGAATTCTTTAGCGAGAATGTTGCGATGTTCCGTTCTGTACAAGCATCCGTTTGTGTCATTATGCAACGTTGCAGGGCATATTGAGCACAGGTTTTGTTGTATCGTGTTGAATTTGGGGGGAAACAGCAAATGTAGTGTTGGAGGAAGCTCTTGAAAGGATAATGGTTGGAGAGCTGTTTTGCGACCTCCCTTTGGGTCTATATATTATCCGCGGAGAGAATGTTGTTCTCATTGGTGAATTGGTACGCCTCGCGTCAACTTATTTTATTTTGTTTTATTTTTATTGAAACTAACTGTTAGGAGCTGCCTGTGGACCTTTTGTTTTCGTGAACTGAGCCGTTAAAGAGAATCGTGACTGGTTGTTTGTCCAGGATCTGGAGAAGGAGGAGTTGCCATCCTTTATGCAGCGTGTCAGTCCTTCTGAAATCAAACAGGTACGCTCTTTTGGTCATCAATTATAAGGGTGATCTCATTGTGTCAATTAATAACTGGTCAATACTCCTGGCATTGAAATATCTAAGGGTGTGTTTGAGACTGCTAATAAATTTATAAAAGATTTGTGTCAATGATAAAACGGTTCAATATTCCTGGTTTTGAAGTATCAAAGTGCAATCTCATTGTGTGGGCAACCCAGGCACAAAAAGCAGAGAAAGATGCAACAGAGTTGAAGGGTACAATGAGGAAGCGCATGGAGTTTCTAGATCTTGATTAAGCTATGCAAGACCAAATTTGTTAAACTTACCGAGCAAGCAAGTAAAGCAAGCAACCAAACGAGGGGGGAACAACACGCCCCGTCAGTGTGGCGAGTTTAAAGTGTCATGCTGGCCCGCACATTTTATCGCGGAGCTGCGTTCCTAGTGGTGGTATTCACCACAAAAAAGTTAATGCCCTCTAGGGTGGCCCCCTGTCCCCTATTCTCGTCAGTTGTGGAGAATTCCATGTAATCCACAAGTAGCCCTCTCTACGTCCGAGTTTCTTCAGTTCTGCCTATTTGCAGTGACCGTATTTATTGTGTCTCTGCTGTGTTTCATTGTCTTTCTCTTGTGGGTCTAAACGAGAGGGATCCGTTAAGTGGCTCAAAGCTTCATGCAGATTTTCCACACGTAGAGTTCCTTGCAGAGTTTTATGTAGAGTTTTTTTTGGCTCTGACAGGCTTTTCATTGGCCCTCTCATTGGAGCTCTTTCATTCTTCCCAACCTCATCCCTTGTTTCTCCAGTTTCTGTGCCTTTTCAGCTGCTTAACAGATATCTTTGTTGTCCTCTTTTTCTTTCTTGCATGTATGTGAGTATGAGAGATAACAAGCAGTCCTTGTAGCAGTGGCTTGCTTTTCAAATACAGTAGCACTTCTATAAAGTAATAGCCCCGGGACTGGGCTCAAGTCCCCATGCTCAAGAATCTCAAAGGACTTCTTTGATGTGTATGTCTAGGATTGGATCTACCGGGCAATCAATACTCCATCACTTTGGAGAGGTCATCGCCTTATAGAAGTTCACTTTAGAGAAGTTCTAGCGTAGTAACCTAGTCAAACTTCCTCACGTTTAATGTAGCTTTCATTAATGCAAGTCCCCCTTCCATGTCAAAGTCTAGTTATCCAAAATACATGCAATTATCAATGGAGTACATTTTGACAATCAATGAGTATTATTGGTAAGTAAAGTGACATTATAGAGGTATTTAGGAGGGTAGGAGAAGAAAATGACCTAGCACTTTTGTCAAACTTTGTACTATGCCATGTGTATGCAACTTCTTCTGACAGAACTGGGTATGATGTTGATAGAACTGGGTATGGTGTTGAGAGTACAGAGTGATTGTTGTTCAGAATTGGGCATGGCTCTTCCTTGAGATTTGGTGAGAGAATAAGGATATTGAAGTGGTTTGGGTGTATTGTCTCCTTTTGGCTGAGAAACATCCTGAGGACTTTTCAGAAGATGAATTTTGTAAATTGAAAACGGTGGAATCTACCGAAGGCTTCAGCTAAGTGACAAGCTTTCAATCCTTGGATATATCATTTAACATTTGTGCCTATTCACCCTCCCTCTAAGAATCATATGCGAGGCATTGGTCTAGGAAATTAGGCAGGGCCTTCGTAAGAGATGGGGCTGTTACACTGTAGGACTAGACATCGTACAAAGTATACCATAACTGACAAGATGCCAAAGCTTCAAGTAAGATATAAGTGGGGTGCTGGAATTTTAAGAGCAACACCATCAGGACATTGTACAGGTACACTGGTGTCGTGAAATTAAATTACATTGATTACATTGTTAAGAGAAGCTCAACAGTCAGTTACAAAAATGTCCTTCCACCCTGCTTAGGCCCCGGTTGAGCAGGAGGAACTAAATGTAGATTGAACTTCGATGCAAATTCTTCCAGCAAGCAATCATGCAGTAATATCAATAAACTCTCTCCATTTACCTGACCTGATTCGCAAGAGTTCTCTAAAAGCTTTGCTACACTTGTGACAGAGTAGTCAGAAATACCGCAAGGTATAATGTTCGAAAAAGGTGATAGGTCTGTCGTGACATTCAGAGCAAGTCCGTGGTAAGTGATCCACCGTGAGACTCTGACACCGATTGCTGCAACCTGCAAACGTACTTGAGTGTGAGTTCAACTTCAAAAGAAGTTTTCCACAACCACATCACATGGGCAGTGATTCTATTCTGTGCATCTACCACACATGAATCTGAAAGTCTTCTAAATTGTTATTGTGTTTATGAAGCCATACGAATGCAAGAATCAAATCATAGAGGTCATCGTACTACATAACCTATCACCTTGTTCCTTCCATTTCTGAGCAGGAGGTTTGGAGAAATCTGCAATACCTTCTGATTAGCGACCCAGACGCCAGTCAAACCATCAATGCGATGGGCCGTAATCCCACAAGCCTTACCAAGTGCACCAATTAAAACTTCCTCCAGCGTTCTAAGGTACCAGTGTAAGTCCATGTGGTGGTGACGCAGGTTGAGAATCGGGTACATTACAAGCTGCCCAGGACCATGGTATGTAACCTGCATCGTCCAAGGCGTAAAAGTAAGGGCGCAGGATTCATCCCTAGAATGAAATATTCTGCAAATATATTTGTGAGCTTAATCTGCTAAGTAGAATTTCATACTGATACCGCCCACTCTCTCTATATTCCAGAAACTGGGGGCGAAAGTTTCTAACATATGTGAAGTTGTAACACTGAACAACTAACAAGTAGCGAGTCCTGAATCATTTTATAACACTTACAGACCATACTATATTATAACATTTACAACAAACAACAGTATTATGACAATGTTCAATAGCATATGCAACTCATTTATTCGTGTTTTTTATACTCCATCAAGGCTCAAGATTTAATTTCCAAGGCAAATGACAACCTTGCATAAGAATTTGAAAGCTTGCCACCACATTGGCAAGTTGGTGAGTTGACAATCCGTTAAATTTTCCACTCAACACGTCACTTTTCTCTAATTTCTCACAGACCACCGATTGATTTTCACCTACTTGTACTATGGCTAGTCATTCTATTATAACACAGAGCAATAAATAAGTTTACTAATATTTTAAGTTTTTAAGACTTTTATGAAATCTAATTTCTAACATATGCCTTTAGATTTAGTAGAAGGCTAAATGTTGCATCTATATGGGATTTAACACTTATAGAGAGGCTACATTGATGAAGAGAGAGTGGACAGTAAAGAGAGATGGACGGTCCTAAAGTAGTTTCAACATATTTAATAGGTTAGGACTCTCAATGTGCGCAAGAAGGCTTGTCAAGTTTTGACATAGCTACGAAAGCGAAATCAATACCGACCTCTCCTCCACGTTCCGTCCGGTGAAGCTCAAAGGGAGGATCGCTGGCATCAAACTTCAAATTCGCTTCTGAACTTCGAGTACCTAATGTGTACACGGGTGGATGTTGCAAAACGATGAGCGTATCATCAAAATCCTCACCTTCAGCCAACATTGCAACTTTCTCTTCGACGCACAGCTTCTGCCACTTCCAAGCATTCACATACGGAACCAGCAGGTCATACTGGTCATGACATTCGCAGCTTCTCCTACGCAAGACTTCGTCTTCTTGCGAGCGATCCTTGGCTTCTGCCAGAGCGTGCCGTTGCCACACCAAAGCTCCACATCTTCGAATGGGCTCCCACAGCTTGGAATTCCATAATCGACTCGAAACCCTAATTCCAATCGCGGGGTGGCATTTTGAAGAGACTACAGCGATTTCAGACTTGAAAGAGGCCCGGGGGTATAACAATGAGTTTCCCAGCAGAGACTCCATTACTCCTGCCAGTGACATTCATGCAAAAAACACCGCTCCTTAGGTACATGTCCCAATTCAACCAAGCTCTTTAAAACACACATCTATAATCTCACACAATGTCAATGCCATTCAAGTAGCAATCTTAAACCCAATGAAAACGCCCCATGCAAAGACTTCATTAATAAAAGTGTCTAAGTTTTAACCTTCTCACGCAAACCCTACACCTTGAAACCTTGAAAGAATTAGGAAGACCCTAAACATGCGAATGGTAAAGAGACTGAAATGACTTTAAGAATTCATAGCTAATTCAATAAAATTCAAAAATAAATACGTACCGACTAGCACCACATTCTATTCTCTTAACAAAAACTCCAAAATAGTTCTCGGGACACATGTAAAATCACCTAATCCTCGTTACGGTCACAACGGCAGCGGCGAAATGATGAATTGGTCAAACAGCGAATGAAAATTGGCGGCCTAGAGACTGTGAGTTACCTGGCGAAGAAATGGGACGAGGGCCGCAGCGTTGCCGGGATTGAGCACGGCGATGCTGCGTTGATGTCCCAGTGACAATTTGGCCTTGCTGCAACCATCGGAAATGAGCTCCGATTCCTTGTGGACTCCTACTACAAGCTTGGAATTGGAATTGCTAGCATCGTCATCTTCTACAGCATCCCCTCAACTCCTCCGCATTCCCGGCGAAGCAGCGAAACCAAATTCGCCAACAACCTCTCGCTCTACTCACAGAATCTCTCGCGGCGATGGTACCGATGCATTACGAAACCCTAAATCCACCTAAGAGACTTGCTCTGCAGAATTTTGATTTTCGATTTGAATTTCGAAGCACAGGGGTAAAAGTAAAATCTTGCCCCCTATTTTATGCCGAGTTTAGGGTATGTTCTAGATCTTTCCTACCTAATTTGGGGTCTTTGATTGCAAATACGAATTCAGAATTTGCAAAATAATTCATGAGTGAAAAATAGAAAGTTTCTGCATTTTTTCGGGGTAAAACTCCTGCATTTTCACCTTGTCGGGTCTCACTTCATAGGATGGGTTTATTGTCTTGCTTCCAATCCCGTGGCTTTCACTGAGGTAATCAAAACCTAATGTGACCCTAGATTCTCATGAATAGAA
This sequence comes from Antitrichia curtipendula, assembly GCA_951230915.1. Taxonomy (NCBI): domain Eukaryota; kingdom Viridiplantae; phylum Streptophyta; class Bryopsida; order Hypnales; family Leucodontaceae; genus Antitrichia; species Antitrichia curtipendula. Next base: position 34,012,270 of record OX579634.1, on the reverse strand, counting down.
GTCAGTGTATAGTTTAGGCAAGTATTTGTTTTTGTATCTCATAGGATAAAGACTATTCTTTAGGGATTCATTTGAAGGCTCTAAGCATTGAAGAAAACTCTTGAAAAAATAGTCTTTGATTGACATAAAGACCTTCTATAAAATTTCTCAAAATTTCATCAAAATTTTGAATGAATTCAAAAAAATTCCTATGAAGGGGAGATTTTTGTAGCATTTGTACATATTATGGGGAATTTTTTCATAATCCAATCAAAAAAAGACTTTGTGTTGTTTTTGATTGGTTGCCTTTACAATAATTATTTTAGAGTATGAAGTAACTTCAATCGTCTTTTTGAAGTGAAACCAAGTGTGCAATGAATCTTTTATAGTCCTTTTTCAAAATCAATTTGGAAGCACATACGTTGAAAAATTTAAAATATATATATTATTTTTATTTTTAATAATTAGTTTTGTTGTAGCAGGCTTTAACTGGTGAAGTGATTATGCAGAAATAATATGAATGCAAACTTTCTTGTTGTATGTATTTAGAATACCCAAGTTTTCTATATATAATAAAATCCTTCACAAAGAAATAACCCTGACCATTGGTTTTTATTTGAGTTAAATTGAATTTATTATTTGTTTAAAAGAATCCATCAATATTTTATACTAGGTGATATCCTTGTGCATTCAACAATGTCCATCACCAATTTTATAGAAGACTCTAATTAAGTGAAAATTGAAATTGAAATAAATGAATGTAATTTTAGAAAGCCCTTCTTGGTAGTAATATACTCTACATATTCCTCCAACTCCATTTTTTGTCTTCATTATAGAGGTATAAGAGCTTATGAATGATTAAAGAGGATTCCAAAATTTTTAATAGTGTCAATTGAAAAGGATTCCAAATTTTCTTACTGTATATTTCTTAGACATCTTGGGGAGCTTATAAGTTTAGAATGTTGATTATAGTTGAATCCAGATAACCCTATGCTCAATAGTTTAAAAGCTATAAAATTTAAGTAAAAATTTGAATGTATGGGACAATTTTGCAACATGTTCACAATTAACTGTGATTAGTAATTTTTCTTTGGGCTAAATATTTTCATATTTCAACAAGTTTTTTTATTTACGCAAATTAATTTAATTAATCTGGATCCACAATGATGACTTCATTTATAATAATTTTCAAATTATGCAAAGTAGTAAAGCGCATTAATATGGCAGCACACAACATTTTAGATAAAATCAATATAATCTAGTCATGGGGGGTACTCTTTGTGGTGTTTGTATATCACGTGCAAACAAGGGGTATTATTTGGGGGGGTATTTTGATTGTGGGGACCAATTAATTATAATCCTATAATTATTTAATTTTCTAATTTGCCCTATTTTTAAGTACCCTACACTTACTTTGAATTTGCTTAAGATATCAATTTAGCACACCATATCTTCATTATAATTGGATTTTTTTAATTGGTGGGGGCTTTTTATGAATCAACACATGCAATATCAGAAACTCAATATGAAATGCAAAGATCACAATCTAGCATGTTTTTTTGCCTTAGAGTTTTATTTTCTAGTCACTAAGTATGGACATCAAGGTATGTGCACTTGAAAGTGACACTCTCCTAATTGCGATACCTATCTACAATTGTCCAAGATTTCAAGCTTGAAATCATGGACTAGTATAGATAGGGATTGCAATTAAAAGAGTGTCACCCTCAAGTTGTTTTTTTATTCCATTTTTTTTTCATTTTGGCTTTTGCTTATTTCTTTAGACCAGTATTCCACTTTTTTTTCATTTTAAAAATGTCTTTCTTACTTCATTATTATTTAATTTTTAAAATTTTTTTCCCCTTAATTCTTTCTTATTCCAATTATATTTCATTGTTTTTTAATTTTTTATAGATTTTTCATTAAAAAATTTAATTTGCCTTTATCTTCACTCGCCTTTATCTTCATTCCACTTTGGTTTCCAACTGAAGTATTGAAGAAAATTGTGAGAATGCTTGAAGATTCCTAGATTGGAGGGGCAAAATCACAGAGTGCAAGAACTTAAAAAAATCTCCAAATAACCAAGCATGACACAACAAGGATAATCAAAACCTATAAATGAACAAAGAAAAGAGTACAAAACATGCCGTGAGGATACACATGGGTTAGGAATTTAATCATTCACATTGCCAATGCAATTCTTTCTTCTTAGTCTATTTTACGTTCCTCATTTAAAATATCCTAATGATCACATGAAATTCACAGTAACCTTTGCATCATAGAAAAAAGAGAAAGCTAAGCATTCAAACATGTAAGCGCACAAGCACGAGAAGGCACACAATAAGCACAAAGCACAAAAAGGTAAGAATAAGAGGAGAAAACAAGCCCACAAAAACAAGATAATAAGGATACAATGGCAGAAAACAACTTACCAAATCAACATAGATTTTATATTTTGGAGTGTTGAAAAAACACAATGCATTCCCAATAAAAATTGAATGGATTTAAACTACTCTCAAGCTCAAATCTGCAACCTATTTCTTTACAGAGAGCATGCAATGAACCCCCAAATCACTACGAAAGCTAACAAAAAAAGTAGTAGGTTTTAAAAAACAATGAAACACCCTAAATTTAATGCAATTTAGGTTTGCGCTTATGAGGGGCCACCTAAACAAGATCTAAATGATGCCAATGTGCACGAATTGGAACCAATGCCTTCATCTACCAACCTCAAGTAAGAATGTCCTAGAAGCAACTTAGCTTTGTAACAGATAGCTTATGCAAATGACACAATTGGAGGTTGTCTGGGATGGGCTTCTGCAACACCCATGTCGTCAAAAAACCCTGCAATAGATGGTTGAACCTGCTCACTACAAAGCAACATCGAGAAGGATTCCCATTTAATTGAGACATCAATGTGGATTTATAAATAGTGTGCCCTACATAATCTACAATGGGCTTTTCCTAAGTTGAGCATGGCATAGTTGTCACTTGCTCTTTGTGTGCACTCAACATGTTGGATATTACATCCCTCACTTCGCCTTCTAGTACAACCGCTACATCTTGCCCGTCGAAGAAGACTTTAGTCTCTAATGTGTCCCAATCAGGGTTGTCTTGTCGGACATGTTCCGGGATATTGGTGACATGTTGGACGTCGCATGTGACATGTCGTATAGGACGAGCGTCCAACAAAAAAGAATCAAGCGTCTAATAGAAAATTTGGATTCCATTTTGGGCTGCCCAAAATTTTCCTACGTGGTAGTGACGTGGAAAGAGAAAACCACATCATCAAGGGCGACCACGGGTACGGAGACTAGGACAACTTTGGGTGCAAGGACGGCCGCGGAAAAAAAAGGGGGGGCGACCGCAGGTATGCAGTTCAGGCGACTTCGAGTGCAGGGGGGCGACTACGGGTCCAAGGGGGCAACCGCAGGGGAAAAAGGGGCGAGTGCGGAAAAAAAAGAAAAAAAGGCGGTCGCCTAAATGTAGTCGCCCCTACCCGACTTGTTGTACTTAGGAAATTAAATTCCTAAGTATTGGATACTAAATTAGTAATGAAGCTATTTCATTAATTGAAGTATATGAGTTGTTTGTGTAGTGACTATGACACCTATATCCCCAAAGATTTTATTTTCCAATCATATAATAGTTGGCTACTAAATCTAGAGGGGGGAAAAAAAGACGGTCGCCCTTGCTGTACCCGTGGTCGCCTCTACCCGCGGTTGCCTGTGAATGTGCTATGGGGCAGCCAAATGGCCGGGCACTAGAAAAAAAAATTGGAAAAAGTCAACAAGCAATTTGACTTTTTGGACATCGCGAAGCCACTATTGAACGTTGCATGATGTCGGGGACATCGCGTATCATGGTATCAGGGAAGACAACCCTAGTCCCAATGTACCACCTCAAATCCTTCTTCATATCCCGGTTGTCTAGAAGTCATGCTCTCTTGGATCTCTTCAAAGTCATTATCCTCACCATGCATCGGCCTAGTACCCTCTTAGAGCTTCATGAACCTCTTGTCCACTTTTTCTATCTCATGTGGCTTGGTGAACTACACCTTCAATCTAGCACGTGCATATATAGTTGGAGACATATTTAAATGTCTCAACAAAGTCTGTGCCATTTTCAAACCTTCTTGTAATGCCCAAACAACATTGGAGTTGGTTTGGATGTGCTATAGTACGTTACCAAGGTTATGCAAGGTCTCATCATTCTCAAGAGGACATATTTTAGTCCAAATATTTTCCATTTTATTATGCTATTTATTGAAGTTTAGGCCATTCTCATCGTACTCAACTTCAAAGAGATGGTTTGAGAGTATTGTCCATATTAAGCAATTTGTTAGAGTCATAAGCCCTTTCATTATCATTCATACCTTTGACTTTGGAAAAAACTACCTCGCAATATTTGCTCCCAGTTAGATGCAACAAAACTTGCAAGTGTAGATACTTGTCTCGAATGTGGCAAATTAGTAGAACAAAAAAGTGACAAACAATTGGATACATGTTGTCAAAACATTGCTGATTAAAAAAATGATACGCCTCAACAAAGTCCATGGAGTTGCTCTGCACGGCATGATAACCCATGTTTCAACCATGATCTCTAAGTTCTAAAAACGACCTTGGTTGCCAATTGAATCCTAAACTGCAAACTATGTCTGGTGAGTAAAAGATGTCTATATAATCAACACAAATTTCAAGGTAATGTTCAGTCCTAAAGTACGCTCCCTATGAACATCGACTGCCTCTTGTAAACATTTTAGCACATCTAAACATTCCTAGAACGTAGACGCTAGGCCAAACCCTAATTCTAGTGATCTTTTTAATCAATATCCTCTTGCCTTAGCCCGTATTTGTTTGTAATAAATTGGTTATAAACATGTCCTACATGCTAAAGTAAACATACATCACCTCCAAATTGCAAGCAACGAACAAAAGATAATAGAGGGTTTATTCATTTCTTACCATTGTGGATGTAATCTTGGTCAAATACACCAAATGCATTTCCATCCCTCTTTAATGATGCTATCAGCAACCACCCTTCCCATTCTATTATAAAACAATCCGTAGTTGTGTTTCTATAGTTGTAAAGCATTAGTTATCTTCTACAATTGTTTCCGTCACTACCGTGACCAAAAATTGGTCCAACCTTGGCTTTGCACTCAATAGTCCAAAATGCATCAATTTTGCTCTACTATCGCCTCATCCAATCAATAGTGAAGCAGTTATATGTGGTGCATACAACAAATACAAGACGGGGCAACTTGTCGTGTAAGGGTTTTACAATAATGACCCAACCTGATCATCCCTAAAAGACTCAACTATTTTGTTGTACGCATCTTCTCCTACTCCACATAGTTACAGGATTATACATTGTTATACAAAGATGATCTACCTTTGGTCTACAAAAACCAGAAACCGTGTCCCTCTTAGCGCCCCATGATATTCTACCTTTGAACTTTGTCTCGTCTTCAGCCAAAAAAATTGGAACAGGACCAACAATGTTGTAGGTAGCCTTAGCATCTCTAAGAATTCTAGCCACAACTCTATAAATTTTGGAGTGTTCACCCGGTACAAACTGAATCCCTTTTATTAGATCTCTTTCTATAGTGTTGTAATTTGGTCCAACAAAGTTCAATGCAAGCAAGTCACACATCCGCCTCCCACCATAGACCTTAATGGCCTCATCAAAATACTTTGTGTTTTAACTATGCCTATAACTCCTACCATCCCAATTAAGATTTTTAGCCACATCTTGAATAAAGTCCAAAAGTGCAGGCTTACCTCCAAACGCCCCCGTCCGATGGGCACTCAATATATTTGGCAGAACTTATGGACATTGTGATCAACACTTGTAGTCCTTGCCATCTCAGCCAAGGTTGGGTGCTTCACCTTAAGTTGTGTTATTTTAGCGTGGGCAACCCAGTGGTGCAACTTCTTCAACCTAAATTTTTTGGCTATATTCCTATTGTGATGCGAAAGTTCATTGATTGACAAATATCCCACCCTAATAGTTACCACCAGATGTAGTTCTTGAGCCCTTCTTGATGATGGACTAGTCCCTAGCTCCTAAATATCCTTAGCCTAAAATCAATTTCTTGAGGAATTTTAGTACATTAATTGCAAGTCAGACTAGGAAATCTTTCAAGGGGACGAAGACAACCTAAAGCATTTTGTATGTTTGAATGTACCATAGACCTCTACCTCATAGCCAAAGGAGAAGACGGAAGCTTGCAAATGCAAGTCAGGGTACCAATTCACACCAACATGTCGATCTTTTAACAACAAGATTACACAATACGAAACTCCGTTATACTCAACATTGGGTCCACGGTAATTCGAGCACATCAAACTCAACAATGAAGTATTGTGATTGGTTAGAAAATCACTTGTTTCTATACATGCTAAAGAAATATCCAACATCATCTCGGTAGAAAGTATGCAAGTCTAGCTGGTCAGACTGCATGTTTGGTAATGATGATGTCCACGGACTTCCTCTCCTACTGCTTAGTAGCGCAGACCGTCTAAGTTGAACATTGTTGCAGTCTTCAATTGCTTGCATAAGCTTAGAACTTGTCATATGATTTTTCAAGGTAGCCTCCAAATTCTTTTTTGGCAGACAAAGCTAAAAAGACCATCTTGATAGTAAGGGCATTTCACCTTGAATTAGAAGCTCCTTGGTTTGTCTTACTGCAAATCTCCTACGGTGTGGAAGTGTTTCATTCCTTCTTGTAGTTCGGCATTTACGGCACTCATTATTTGCACTTCTTCTGCCATGAGCCGTTTGTGGTCTTCAACACTTAGCAAGATGTTTTTTCCTTAGGCGTTGCAGACTAAGGGTGATCAAGGTAGTTCACATTGTGTTCCCGGCAATAGCATCATTAGAAAAATTTCAAGCCTCAAAAAAGACTGCAAGTTTTGGATGGCAACAATGCAATTAGAAAAAAAATGATGATTTTTTTTCCCCTAGAAACTCACGTGGCACTACTACACTAAAAAGGATATTTAGTGTTGGATTACATTTAGTGTAATTACCACCCCACTTGACCCTACACTAAATGTCAATTTTAGGACGATTAGTGTAGTGCTAAACTTCAATGCACCGCCTTTGCCTTCTCAGATTTTAGATTTTAGATTTTAGAACTCAGATTTTAGATTTTAGATTTATCATAGAGTATATTTAGTGTTAGAAATTACATTTAATGTTACTTACTTTAGTAGGGTAAATGATATTTAGTGTCATGGTTTGCAAATAGTGTTGCCAACACTAAATACCCATTTTAGTGTACTGCCACGTCAAATCAGTTATTTTAAAAATATATAAGATATATAAAAATATATAAAAAATATATATATATATATATATATATATTTATTTTTTTATTTTTTTAATTTTTAATTATATTTTTTTATATATTTGCATGACGGGGTGCCAAAAATGCATAGTTAGTGGCCTTCTGCAGGGGTCAGATTTTTTCTAATGTTTATGCGTTGGATACTTTGAAGGTGGCTTGTTATGAAATTTGAGAACAAGTTTTGTATGATTATCTT